>JAXDDX010000013.1:2610000-2785000 GCA_034670405.1 Hoplostethus atlanticus
CCTGACCTGGGGGCTTCATATACAGTACAACTACCAGGATATTGATACTCGGTCTTGACTTGTTAGTTGACAGTATCTGACTTTTCACTTTTTGGCTCACATGTCAAAGGCTGATAAACAACATTACCTGCCAAGAATCTTGTGTAATACATGTATATTTCTCATAGAAATATGTCCCCCTACCACCTTTCAATCACATATGGAATCAGGGTAAGTGTGAATCAGTCATCCTGAACTGGCTCTTCAGATTGGAAGAGTGTTAAGCTTCGGCTAACTTTAGGCCGGTCATCTAGACAGTTTAGAGGCTACAGCTTTGAGCAGAGCAGCGTAACGGGCAGCCAATCAGGAGCCTGTTTGATGCAGAGACATTGTTTTGCTTTGGTTTGATTGACACAGCCAGAGAGACCGTACGGTGGCCAGCAGGGACAAAGAGAGGCGAAGACCGAAGACTGTATAACCGAGACGTTCGAAAGTTATCAACCAAGTGTTGCGGATGACCCTTATTGATTTATCCGCCAAAGACAAATTTCACTGGCATTTGTCGCCCGGTAATTTCAGCCTCACTGACTCGACTTGACAGTGTGATGAACCTTTTACGTTTACAGGATACCGCGTGTTGCACATACGAGGAGACCTGTTTATCAAAGCATCGCGTTTCCTGCGACGTTTGCGCTGGTTATCATACGGGCACAGCTTGGTCTTAGCGGGGCAGGCACAAACAGAGCAGTGTGTGTGTGTGTGTGTGTGTGTGTGTGTGTGTGTGTGTGTGTGTGTGTGGGGGGGGGGGGGGGGGGTGTTATCATGCCAGTGAGACACACTCACTCTAAACCCTCATGTGGGAGAAACTCGACTAGATAGGAGTCACATGCAAGAGGAGGCAAGACAACTGAGCTCTGAGGCGACTTCCTGTACAGTGGTGGAGAGAGAGGAAGAGGAGGAGAAGGAAGAGGAAGCATACTGTACATGCCACTCCGAGGCCTACAGCTAATACAGGGTTGCTTCAAAGGTTAGCCACTAGTCAGCCAGGCAGGCAGAGTTAGTTAGAGGCACTGGTAGAGCCGCTTACCTTTTCTTAGGTAAATGTTATCTGAGAAACAAAGAAAAACAGAAATAAAAAAGGGAACTGTGACACAGAAAATATGTGCTCGCTCTCTCTTACTCTGTTTCTCACAGTCACTGACTTAGCAGCAGACACACACACACACACACACATACACACACACACACACACACACACACACACACACACACACACACACACACACATACAGTGCATGATGCAAAGCCTTAATATGAAGCGATGAAGTCATTTTTCTTGTTATATTTACAAATTGTCAGTGTCCTGCAGAAGCCTTTTTGGGGAACTGAGAACTGTCTGATTTCCCGTTAATATTACCCACGCTGCGGTCTAAATCATGAAACGTTAGACAATGTCAGCGTCACTTGTAATTTGTTTAAAAGGAGGGGGGTATGGAGATACAAGCTTTTTTGGAAGACACAGAACAAGGCCGTTCATGGTTGCCAACACTGGCACATCAACCTGACGGCAATGTTCTTCTCATCTTACCTGTTATCTAACGCTGTTATACAGCACTAATAATAACAATACACACATTCATACTTCACCACAGCGGTAGGTTGAAGCATGTTTGTCACTGAAATGTTGGAATTTCCAAGAGTTTCTTAACCAGGGGTGCAAAAAGTACCAAAATATCCTCCTCTAGTATAAAACTGTTTTGCAGAAATTTTGCCTAAATAGATGTAAAACAGTAAAAGGGAATTTAAAATGTATTGAGAGTAATGTTTTACATTGTACAATTCTGTTACATGTGATCTTTCACATGCAATGCAAGAGGAAAGAGAGTAACTAGACTCTTAAAAACAACTCTTAATGGCTCCACAACTGGACCGATTTACTATTTCTGATGCAACACTCATGGAGGGCGTGAAAAAAATACATACTCTGTAATGGATGTGGTTTAGATAATTTCCGTCAAAACATACTTACTGATGTCAAAAATACCCCAAAAAGCTACTGAGTTACAGTAATGACACCGAGTGTAATTCGGTATTTCCAGCCTTGGCAGGAGCTAATCCATTAAGACGTGACTAGGGCAGCCTGCTGCTACACGGGCGAGGGAAGGAAGTCGGTGTAAAGGCTGAATGAAAAGGACAAATGGAGGCGGCGCGAAGGGCGAGGACACCGGAGTCAGGTGGAAACACATCCAGGTCATTTCCACAACAACGGAGGCACACACTATCCATCAGCGGGGAAGTGTCGGGGAAAATAAATGGTCCGAACGAGGCCAGGGAGGGTGAGTCATCTATCTGAGGGCGAGAGGGGCCCGCTGCAGGTGAAAATATCTTTGCTGTAAAAGCTTTTGGTATCGCAAAGTCCCGCTGTTGCGATGGGGACAAGAAAAGGTGGAGACGGCTGCTGGGGAAGTAAAAGATGAGGCTTTACTTGGTCGGGTGGGGGTGGGGGGCGGGGAAGGCACTGTGCTGGAGACAGCTATTTCAGACTGCGCTCAACCTGGCTGAGATTGCAAGACGCTGAATGAATGTGATGTCGGGGGTGTGATCTGTGCGTTCAGGGAGACGGATGACAGTTAAGGCGGCTTGACAATCGGCGCACAACCTGTCTTTCCACTCAGTTTCTCAACTTATTTAAAGTTCTTTGGAAAGATAAAGCTGGGAGGTTTGTGTTATGTTGCTGTGTGTGTGTGTGTGTGTGCTGGGGTTAGACTGATATGGGCTGTTGAAGGCCGACACCAACACTTTTGGACTGAAGCTGATATTTTGCGGCAACATTCAATATCTTAAAAGTGTAACCGTCTCAAAAAATTAGTAAAAAAAAGTATTTAGTATTTCTCATAGAATTTTATTCTTGTCAGAGTGGGAAACCACTGAAAAAGGGCCGGGAGATACAGACAAAATTATTATGATAATCATGAGAAATTTCTTTGACATTGATATATAAAGATTAACCAGATTATGGTTAAACTAAAATTTTCCCCAATTTGTTCCAGGTCTCATTTTGTGAGAGTATTTTCTTTTCATCATTTATTTAGAAATGTGCATCACAATAACTTGATTATTTTACGTGGGCGTTCACTTCATGTGCCCATCCCATACATCATGTGTGTCAATAACAAGGTTGGGTGCAATCTGTGACCAGAGATAATCCTGATCCTTTATTTAGCTCAACAAGGAGCAGGCTGATATCTGACGTTCTTTATATCAGTCTAACCCTCGTGTGTGTGTGTGACTCAACTATGAAATAATACATTTTCATTGCATATTGGCACATAAACACTCAATTTGCTCCCTTAAGATCTGTGTTATTTTAAAATCACCCACACAAAAGAGGATGGTGTCGTTTCCCCCTCTCTGTCCATCTTCCAGCCCTCCATTGTTGGGTTTTTTAATGATGTTTCATTTTTTGTTGACGCGGTGGTTTGTGTGGGGTCAGCGTTTTCTTCTACTGCTGGCTGCGCGGTGCCAACATTTTCTACTGCTTCAGGCTGCATGTTCGGTTGTTTTCTGATAAAAAAAAAACCTCTCCTAGTTTCTCTCCTAGAACATACTAGAAAGAATCTCCCAGTCAGAGGCTCCCAGGAATCACCTACGGTGGCCCACGGGGGACAGCAGTCGCATTCACGGGAACGTATGACAACTCAACACGTAAATGTGAATGGGGGGAAAATGGGGAAAAATTTGAAAAAAAACCCATTAACTTCTGACCCCGGTGTGTGAGCAGGTTCAGGTGTGTGTGTTTACATTGCCTGTGTGTCCGTCCCACTTCCTACCTTCAGGGGGCATGAGGGTCTTGTTGTTCTGGGCGCACCAGCCTACGGGGTGGAGCTCGGCGGTCATGACATCACACCAGAAGTCAGCTTTGCGGTCCTCGCCATAGCCGCTGAAGCGCAGCAGCAGCAGCTGGCCACAGGTGGTGATGATGGTGGCCACCCAGTAGGTGTCTGGGCTGCTCTTATTGGCTACTTCCAGCTTCATGCCAGGCTGGAAGCTGCTCTGCAGGCTGATCTCCACCTGGCGAGGGCAATAAGAGAGCAACAGGTTTAGTCGAACAACCTGCACAGGCACAGGTGAGGTTCGGTTAATACCAAGTGATGATTGTTCCAGCAGCATGAAAACCTCTGTGCTACCTGCTGCCTTTCACAGTTTGTCCTTTTCAAGAGAGAGATAAAACCAGGATAGAGAATGTGGTACGGTAGTAATGTGCTTCAACCACAGCCACAGGCTGCCATGCAACATTGTTGAGAACACTACAGGCTCAGCAGGATGTTCATATTCACAACACACACACACACACACACACACACACACCCACACACACAAAACTGAATGGAAAAAACCAACATCTTAGAAATAAACACAATAGAAATGGCCCCATGACTTCCTGCTACAAGAATGCAAATGTGCTGTATCACTCTGGCCCGCTTATGTAAGAGAGCTACAGGCAGCCTCGGCAGCACACACTGCCCGTGTGTACGTCTGTGTGTGTGTGTGTGTGTGTGTGTGGCCCAAGAGAAATCACTGTTTCAATTTGTCCCAGCTCTGCTGACCGAGAGAGAGAGAGAGAGATAGAGAGATAGAGAGAGAGAGAGAGAGAGAGAGAGAGAGAGATGGGAAAGCCTATTGCACTTTACTGAATCACATTTTTCTGGGGGATTCATGGTCTGTTTCCCAGTGACTCAATCCATTTACCAAGAAGGCAATTTAGCTTCCTGTGAGAACTCAGCCATTCAAACGTTTTGTCCGACATCTCATAAAATCCACATATTCTAATCTGGTCCTCGTTATTATTCCATTTACCGGTTCTGGTGATGTAAGAGACTGAAAGATGCACTTAAAACCTCCCGTGAATTGCAAGCGCAGACTTCCCCACCTCGGCGTCCCGGCGAGCCTGGAGCCGTGTGCCGTGAGCCTCATAGGGGCAGACAGACGCGCTAACCAGGACTCACGTACAGAGTGATGTGTGGCGGGTAAAGACACATCCAGGATCGACTGCACTCCCCCATCTGGCTCACTCCTGTGACGTAACATGTTAATGGAGTCAATGCGCGCCATTATTTGGTGATAGTTTATTTGGGCTCGCAAATAGTCCAGTCCATAGCCAGTTGGATGGAAACTGGTATGAATGAGAGAGAGCTCCACTGTCTGTCAGCAGAATATCTCAAAAACAGGAAGTTGGAGAATTGTCCAGCGTTTGCGGCGGTTTGCGCACTGTTATTGGGGAGGGCTACTGCGGATGCAGAGCAAAGCGAGATATATCTCCACTTAAATGAGCCGTGCATCCCATCGAACTAAAATCCACTCCACTGGTGGCAGCTGAAAGTGTCCCGATTCTGATTCTCAACACAGATCTGATTGTTTTCTAAATCGGTGTGAACAGCAAAAAAAACATTGTTGCAAAAAACATTTTTTCATGAATATGTGGTACAAAATTAGACCCTGAGGTGCGCAACCTACACCGGTCTGTCAGCGTTGCCATGACAACAAGTAAATCTTGCATCATTCACCTGCGCCGGCTGTCATGATGTCGTCTCCATGGCAGCTTGGCTGAGTCAGCGTTAGCGTGGAGCACAACGAGACACAGCGATGGAAAGAAAGAGGCTGACTTGACTGTTTTTTTGGGGGAAACCCTGCAGTCAAAAGTTCAAAAGCACCGTAGCAACTGAAATGTGGGAGAAGCGAAAGTACAAAAACGTATGCGACGTCTTGTTATGGTTACGGTGTCTTTTCAACATCGCTGTCAGTTCACATTGGTATTACATCCTGGAAGAGATATGAACAGTCACCCAAAAATATAAGACATGAGCAGCAATTTGGAAGTGAGCATGAAGGCCTGCAGTGTGAACGCAGCAGCACCTCGCCACTCCGGCCACCTCTGAGCCTGCTGGGGGGGGTGGGGGGGGTTCAACCATTTTTAATCTGCATATGCCACAACAAGGAACATGTGGATATGAAGAAAAAAGAACTAGGCTCAAACATGGTGAGGGTTTTCCCCTTTTCTTCTAATTCTGATCAGGCCAACTGGTGAAACAAAAAATGCAGATGGGCAGCATATAACTTCCTCATGTAAAAGATTGGTGTGACTACATATACAAAGTGTTGATTTGACACCACTATGAAATAGGTGCAAGTAATCCAAAACGCCCTTCTCTAGTTATTATGTTTACAGAACAATGTGGAAGGATTCTGCCTGCGAAGGCCGTACAATAACTTGTGCGTCAAAAGGGAGCAGAGCCAATGAGAGCGCTCTATTCTCTGTTAGCGGAGTGCCGTCAAGGTCTGGCTCTCTCTAACGCATTGTTAAGGGATTTCTACATATGCCACTTATCCACGACACTGTGTTTAAAGGATCTCCTGAGTTGAAGATCGTATGCAGCCACTCACATGTTTAAAGGTGGTATGAGGGGCGGCATTAGCCCCCGTCTCCTCCATGTACTCCTGCCAGTTAAACTCCGCCTCTTCCTCCATGGAATCTGCACCTGATTGGACAAAATCCCTTGTCAATCATCATTGCTACAACCAGCCTATTGCAGTGACCAACCTGATTTGCCTCATGCTACAAATGCGTCTCATTTTACAGGATGACATACACCCAAATCCACCCAAATCTAGTTGATCTTTTCAAAATACAAAACAAGGTCACAAGAATTTATGTGGTCTGTGTGTGTGTGTGTGTGTGTGTGTGTGTGTGTGTGTGTGTGTGCACCATGTTTCAAGTAGTCTTATGTAATGCCACTAATTTTCCCCTGAAGGTGAGAACTGTTCACTTTGCCGGTGGGAGACTGATACACTGGAGGTATAATGTGTCAGTGTTTCTCTCTACGTTGTGTGTGTGTGTGTGTGTGTGTGTGTGTGTGTGTGTGTGTGTGCGCGCCTCCAGGCTGTGTCTCTGGAGACTCTACTGTGTGAATGGTGTGGGAATGAACCTGCTCTGTCTAATGAGAGGGGGAAGGAAGGACCTGTTGTTGTGATGGATTCGTTATGAATAAACTGTAGAATCTGCTCGGCTCTGCTCTTGCGTGCGTGCACACACACACACACACGCACGTGCACGCACACACACACACACACACACACACACACACACACACACAGTGGAGCACCTCCATTGATAATGCACATCGTTTGATTCACAACTATTAGTATTTTTCTAAGCATTAAATAAATCTGAGTAATAAGGATGCTATTACACTTAAGGTGCAATATGACCAGACTTATGATTATAATGATGATGACATTTTGGAAGAAAAACATTTCCAAACACATTTCCTCATCATACACAAAGGTTATCATTTTACTTCAGGTTAGTGGCAGCAGCACAATGATACATACATATGGATTAATAATGGATGGATGGATGCATGAAAAACGTCTGCTTCAGTGAGATCACACAACAGAACGACTTCCTCCATCATCAGCACAACAAACCGTTCCTGATCGGCTTTTTCAATCAATGTGGGACCAAACCATGCAAGTGGAAGGTAGAGGCCCTCACCTGTGTTCACCTCCTCTTCTTTCCCATTGGTGGGGTTGTGTTTCCCTGCAGCCAGTTGCTGTTTCCCGGTGCCAGACTGCATCCTGCAACCTCCACTTCCTCGTGAACTTTAGCCTTTGACCTGTCGTGTGTCAGTTCTTCTTCACTGCATCTCCGCCTTTCCTCAACACTCTTGACACAGAAAAGGAAAATGAAATTAATTTGCCGCACACAATATCGGTTCAGCCTCTAGCCAGTTCATGAAAGCTTTTTCCATTTGCTGTTCTAAACAGGTGGGTAGGTCAGGTTATTCCTGGGGGAAAAAAATGCTCTCGTGCACAGGAAGTGATGCATTTTACGTTTCCAGTTTTGTTTGGCATAAACAGAAGAAGAACTGGGTAGAGCCATGGCTGCACAGACAAAGAAAAGAGCGCCACCTACAGACACTTCCTCAACAGCAAATCCAAGGAGAAAGACGTCACAGTACTGGCCACGCCGTTTGATTGACAGGTGATCTCTGGGAAGAGCAGTGCAGAAACGCCACAGTAATTTTCAGCATCATTAAATCGGAGCTGAAAGTCTATTCTCTTCCACTGCAGACCAACTCCTGTCTCTTGAGTGGCAGAGATACTGAGCTGAGAGTAAAACTAATATCTCGGTATGCACATTGTCTGTTGGCTGCCTGGATTTGCATACCACAGCAAAACTCCATCAGACAACCAATCAGAGTAGCACCAAGTAGAAAAACTGGAACGACACTACCCGACAAATTGCTCCGCCCCGAATAGATCCACCGGGGTAATTGTGGGTAGATGAAAAAACTGCAGCGTAATCTCATGACACTGCATACCAGCCACTGCGCAGGTATCGTAATAAGGAAATGAAGACTATTACCACGACAGATGTATTATCGTGGCATAAAAAAAAATCAAAGTCCAGGCACTCATGCAGGTTTTAAAGTTGATGTTTTATTTATTTGTTTTATTTATTGTCTTTATGCTCTCCAATTAAAGGCTTTTAAACTTTCAAACCTTTCCTCTAACTATCATAGAATACCAAACAAAATCAGAAGGACACATGGCAGCAGTTTGTCTTGGACTTGTGTAGTAATCCTGTAATTTGACAGGAAATATTATTTTATTTAAAAAAACAACAACAATGGATTACCGGTGAGTATGTCAAATGTAATGCATGAATGCATGAAATCAGTCCAATGTGTTCACAATATCTAATGCCGCCTCATTACCGAGATAAACAGCAACTGAATCTCAACACAACAATATGTGAACATCATCTTCAAAACAACAGGCCTTGTTTGTCATCCGTCTGGCTGCTGTCCTTGGTCACACAGTCATATCACCATGACTCACCCGCTGCCTTCCACCCACTTTCATCAACCTGGCAATTAACAAAAAAACCCAATAACAACTTCAGGAGAGGAGAAAAAACCCCCAAAAAAACAAAACAACAGCTCTCAGATCAGGCTATTGATCGCACTTTCAAATTCATATCATCCGTCCAGAGATGAGATGGGGGAAAACGGAAAAAATAGGAAAAGGAAGCAAAATTTGTGGAACTTCCAAAAAAACAACTAAAATCCCAACTGCATGTCTTTCCTGTGAGGCTACAAAGTCTACACAACCACCCAAGGGTGCCCCCCACCCCTCCCCCTCACCACATCCCACAGTGATCCCAGCATCCACCCATAGCGTAAACAACAAGCTGAGCTAATTTGGCTCACATGACACCGTCCCCTGCCCTAACACCCCCCTCCTCCTCCTCCTCCGCCCCCGACTGCCCATCACTGTTTCTTGCCTAAGTGCCCTACAATCTTCAGCAGCATCGACACACTGCCGTTGTCAGCATGCAACCGTGATTAAGCGCTCTGCAGAGCTCATTAAAGCTCATCAGCATACACTTCAAAGCAGCATGGAGCGGTATGAGAAGGATCCTCTTTTAGGGTCCACATAAGCCTATCTACCGAGACTATCTGGAAACTACAGGATCAAGTCCCATTGGTCCCCCAAACTACAAATGGGAACCTGTCATTCCCAACAGATTGTTCCTTGCGAGTCCATGTTGTAGTGATTTTCACGTTTTAAAAAGGTTTAAATGGTCCTTTGTGGCTTGAGCGAGTTCCACGACCTTCACGGGCAGGAAGCCATTCAAAAGCCATTAAGTAAGTTTCAAAAAAATTTGCAGCTGTCAGTCTGAATATGAGGCTGTTTCACGTCGTTCCTGAAACAAGTTGACTTTTTGGAGAAGGTTTCCATCCAATTTCAGCGATCTATTTAATGAAGCTGACTGCAGCATCCCGGAGAACAGCCCAGATTGGGCTCTGGGGATTAAGCTGGTCTGGGGGAGTTAATCTCAGACGCAGCCCATTTCTGCCCCCATCGCCTCAGATTGAGAGGAGAGCTGGGTTTTTATTGATTAGCCCCTGATGGGGCGCTGGGCATCCACGTGTTGTCCTCCTGCCTTTCCCTAAACCCATCTATGCCAAAGATTTAATGGGGGATTTAAGAGATTAACTACCACTGCATGGGCTTGGGTTTTATTGCATTACTCCCTATTAGGTTCTCCACTTTTAGACCCATCCAGGAGTTGGTAACGGGAGACCTTGATGACAATTTCACTACAATTTCTTATGCACATGTGCACTCTAGGGCAGCCTGTGTGCCCCATGCCCGATTATAACAGCTTCCGGCGGTCGTTGAAACCAGCTGACTATAAAACAATGTAAACAGCCACTGCCTCTGGTGAAAAGAGGAAAGCAGCACTGCAGACCACCGGCCGGCCAGAGGCAACTCCCCCGGCCCACGGCCTTCATCCCAACATCAGTGGCTGGAAACAACGTGCGATCAGATAGACGTGCCAACACATTCCACATATCTGAGCGTTTGTGTTGGTTTGTCTTATGGGAAGAAACCCCAAATAAAAACAAGTCAAATTTTCTATTTGCCTAAGACTTCCTCTTGTTTGCATACAGGCTGATATCACCCAGTGGAGGAGGAAGAGGAGGAAAGACAGTTGGGAGTGTGACTTAATTACTGTTTCCTGTAAAGTGAACTCTCTGTCTCTCTATATCTGCCTCTCTGTTCAGCCAAGACATACTTACTATGTCACTGTCTTTCTCACTCACAGGGGGATTAACATACAATGGCAATGCCTTATCAAAAACGCGTAAATGATTTAAAAAAAGGCTGTTGAATGGTTCTTGTGAAAGAGCCAACAGCTAAAACCATCAATAATGCGCAGCAGTCCTATTGATTTTTACCCGTGGAGAAAATGGAGACCACCTATATTTAATATATATTTTACCTATATGACCACGTTATCATTTTTCCTTAAAAGTGCTGTTTTTGTCGTGTTGCCTTCCTCTATAAGAGCGCGCTTCGAACCGATGCCCATTTGCAGCCCCGTGTAAAAAAATAAATATATGTTTGAAGCAACAACAAGTCCAAACGCATGATTTATTCATTGCAAAATGAACGTCTATTGTCGGGTCCATAACGTGGCTTTATTGTTTCTGTTCATTATGATGACGAATTTAATCTGGAGGAGGAATAATGCAAAGCTAAACCCCGGATTTGCAGACCGCCTGCGCAAAAAAGGAAACAATTAACCTGATACACGGGGTTTAACCCAATTATCAGCTTAATCGTTACAAATTTAACCATAGTCAAACAATGCATTAGGAAAAAAAAATCCCGTCCGACTGCGCAATCATCATCATATTAATATAGGGTATAGCTGGCATAAGGTGAAATAAAACCATTCTGCTTTCGGGGCCCATTTGAAATAACCTAATGCACTAACACCATAGAATATAAGAATAGTAACCGAGTGATCGACACGGTTTTAGATCAAAGTGAAAGAGGAAACGTTAAGTCACATAAGGAAGATGAGGCTGAGGGGTGTAGCCGACCAGCAGGCTGGCTGGCACTCTGCTCATGTACTTTGCACACTCAAAACTGCAGCGGAAAAAAACTCCCACGGAGTTGCCAAGCGCACACTTTGAATTTAATTCATTAAACCTCGCCTATATGCATCAAAAGAAACAAAATCGGGCCTGTTATCTAACGTCATTTTATTTTTTCCTCGTTCAAAGATTTTAAGGTGCAGTCCCCCCCCCTCTAAACACCATAACCCGCCATGTTGTAAGTGTTTTGACATTTTGGTAGTGTCCGGTATTCCCCGATGCATTTAATGCCACTACGTGTGACAGAAAATCCCAAATGACTCACATATAACCGACTAAGTCAATTCTAACATCATTTCGTCATAACAACTTTGTTTTAACATCTATCAAAATTACGTCGTGCTCTTAAACACAACAGTAAAAACACATTGAAATTATGTTATGTTTTTCTGTGCAGATATATTGATATAGACGTTATTTCAAAACCAATTAATTACATAATCCATATGAACAGAAAACAGAAACAACGCAGTAAAACGGTGTTACCGAAAGTGCCACGAGACAGCGTCCTTTCCGCCGGTGAAAGCTGTTAATTACTGCGCGTGAGACACTTCGAACAACTTGGGCTCGCGAAACGACCGCTGGTGAGTATTTTCTCGTTTCTACAGAAACCGCCTCGGGAGCACTTGAAGGTTTTTTAAAGCGGAGGAGGAGGAAACAAGCCAACTCTCCCGGTGTTAATTTCGTCGAAAAACAAAAACGAAACAACGTCGGCGGGGAGCCACGGGAAGGCGTGCCGAACCGCGGAGCCGTCACCTGTCTTACCTGTCCACGTTTATCTTTGCTTCGGATTCTCGAGACCCCCTGTATTTTTTTCCCCTCGTTCGCGTGAGCCGAGCAGAGCAGAGCAGCGCGAGCGACGTCTTTCAGCTGCTGCCCTCCTTCCAATATGGCATCTCTGCTCTGCGCATGTCCAAAATATCTACAGATATTTTCAAGCCAACTCCTTCATTGACCTTTTAGTGCAGTTGCAAAAAAAACAAAACAACATTTCTTCTTCGGTCAGTTATAAATAGGGAACTGATGTTCACCTCCTACCCACAAAACCACCTTTAGACCTCTACAGCTGAAAACACGAGCAACTGTTACACAACTACATTATCTTTTATTTCCATGTGCACTAAAGCTTGTCCTGATGTAACGGCATTAGTCTACAAATCAACAGCGTTTATTAGCCGAGGCTAAAAGCAAACCAATATGACCGTTATTACGAAACTGAATTAAAACATCGTTTTTTCATAGATTTCATAGTCAGTTATTTCACCCAATAACTAACATCCCGACGTTTACTTATACCCATAAAATTGCTCTGTTTCTATAATGTGTATTCAACTAGGCGGAATCCCATTCCCAGGGATGGAGTGGTGAATAAAAAGGTGGCTGAATTATGAGGCAAACAACCACCAATAGAAAGAAAATCAATCACACTTTCAGAAAAACATTAATTTATGCTTTCCCCCCATTAAATAACCCATCTTAATACACAGTACATCAGGCTGATACTACTTACTATGATGTGTACTATAAATGTATGTGATAGGATTCATGTCAGCCTAAAAAAAGGTAGGAGTTTGGGTGGGTTTACCTTACATCCTTAGCTGTCTTAGGCTAGAATATGTTGATAATAATGAAGTTCTATATAAGTTCTGCCCCTATAGTCATTGCAGAAAAAAACACAAAACACTTAATTCGTATACTTTATGATAGTATATAACTCAATGAAGAAATATTATATTGATTAGGCAAAGCTTTAGTTTTCATGACTTTTCCAGGTAAAAGTGGAAAACAGGAGAAAACGTTGACTATTATTGATTATTTGCCTTATTTGATGCCATGACATATTAATAATTGTTTGTTTATTGAGAGTTGACGGAGAATAGCATGAGTGAGTGCCCGATTGATTAAAATGATGAATAATCGTCACCCGACAACAACTAACTATTATTATTATTATAGCTACGAAACACAATGAAATAATGACATGTAGTAACACAATAACCTCGTATCATATCCGCTTTTGTGCAGAATAGGCTTAAAGAGTCCTGAGATGGTTTCCATTTTGAACACTTATACTGGTCTCTTATCAGCCCTTGAGAAATAGCCTGTGATTTTTAATATAATAATCCAAGGCAGTCTCTTATCAAAGTCAACACTATCCTCTAGTGGTAGGAGCGCATGGCTCCACTCTTGATCGGCGGGTAGTAGTGATGCCCTTTTCAAAGGTCCTCAAACATTTCCATGTAATTGATCACACATTACCACCGACCCTCTTTTTGTCCCAAGGTGGGAAGATTTCTGTTGTTGTTGATTTAGTAGTGAATTATATAACTGTCTACACTGTATGAGGGGAGATACTAGTGGTGACAGTGAGACCTATGATTACAATAGTTACATATTATCTAATTTCTAACGAATTATATTTGAGTGAAATTAATTTATTCCTCGTCTTGGTAGGGGCACCCTGGAAAACTCTCAAGGACCCCTATTTTGAGAACCACTGACATAGTTCATGAAGGAGCTTATGGAGTAAGTGAGTTCTCACTGAATTTGAATAGATTCGTTTTTTGAATTCTCAGACAGAAATCAATCAATTCTCAGAAATCAATAAATGTGATACACAATTTGTCCCATGCAAGTACACTGGTCGTTTGACCTGAGGTGACCTGACCTGCATGGCAGAATAACGATGTTGGAAAATGACATGCTATCACGTCTATGAACGTGAATCATTCTTTAAACTAATAGCGCATGAATTTCTGAGTTCGACTTTAATAGAAGCTGCGTGAAGTCAGCTGGAGACATCCAGGATACGACCGGAAGTTAAGCGAAGATCGCCTTCAAATAAAAACGTGAAAGGTGTCATGTTTGGAAAAAGCAAAAAGCAAACAAAACAAAATAAAATAAAAACCAAACAATATTGGGGAGTTCAAACCAACACATAACTCGTATCAAAACCTTCAATAGAATAATTTTATTGAATATGGAGTAAAATATAGCTGTAAAATAGATGCTAAAAAGATGCTAAGATTAAATTGTATTACAGTGCATGGTATTACCTGATGAAAGACTGTTTGATGGACAGGTACATTTAAAAATGACTACTCCATGACTTCAAACAAAAAAAGCACATAGGCTACCAGAAAAAGTAAAGGTATGTCTACACTTTAAATTAGGTTAATTTTAACTCTTAGCATTGGCACAATTCCTTAAAAAAGCAATATGGGCTCTATTTTGAAAACTGTGACCGGAAGTCTTATGTTGTATTTTGGCTGCTTTCACACTGGCGCTGAAGAAGAGACGATCGTGCCGGTGTGGTGCGGCTGATGGAACAGATGGTTGAGGCGCGCGCTGTGGTCCATTAATCTGCCAAAGAAGAGGCTTTACCAAGCGAGCAGGAGAAAGGATTACCCCCCACCCCTCTACACACACACACACACACACACACAGACACGTGCAACTCCTGCATGGGCCCGCACCCCTCTCTACACGAGGAAGATAAACCTATTTTCCTTTGGCTAAACTAACAAAAAACACAAAATGGTTCTTTAGGCTTGAACCATATAGCAGAACCCTAGTTGGTGTTTTAAAGAACAGTTAAAGAATTCATGAAATGTTCCAATCAGTAGTATTAAAATAACTTTTTAAAGTACCACTGGACGCCATTTGATACGAATTTGTCAAAAGAAACCCACCAAGATTTTTGTGGTTAGTTTAATACAAAATTGCATATCTGGCTTTTGAAGTCCAATACCAATTTTGTTGGACTAAAGATGATGATATTTGCGTCGATGTGTGCTTTAAAATTAAAAGGATTCAATGTTTCCACCAGAATATTATTCTCGTTGGGGTAGAGAAGCCTCTGAAACAGCATTTAGACCCTCACGGGACCCTCACAAACTCTCAACTGAAAACCAGACTAACCTTTAGCTAGGTTAGCAGCTTCTTAAGGCAGGGCGAGGCAGGCTTCATTGCAGGTTTTACAGATTTTGTATTGTGCTGAACAGCTACAGGATAAGGTTGTAATACTTGTGACTTGGAATGGAAATTATCTTTTTATCATGTCTTCACGTAAGGGCGCGAGTTGCCTCTTTTGGCTTTAGGGCGCGTTGTGTGCGCGCACGCACGAGCGCAAATTGACAAGAACAAAAAGACACGAACCTGCCTCGCGCACATCCAAGGAATTCAATGGCAAGATGTGACGTCAGAGCCCTGCATAACTGCGTCAAGCGAGCCAGAGCAAAACCTGGAAGTTAGGCGAATTTGCCTTCAAAATAAAAGGGTGAAACGTGTTACGTTTGAAAAATGAAGTGAAAATGAAAAAGTAAGGCTGCGTTCACATTATTCCACTTTTCATGTAGAAAAAGCCCTGCCTCTGTCTCAACCACATTTTGTGCTGATAATCTGATAAGGCCAGTCGGGCGATGTCCACATTGTTTCCATGATGACTCGTTGCATTAACTGCCACTATCAGCAAATTGTAACTGACTTGTGGCAGAAACTCTCACTTGGGCCAATGTGCTATGTACTGACCCTTTATGATCAACAACAACTATTACTATTTTTTCTACAAATACTTTCTCCATTTGTATTGTGGTTGTTGTTGTCATAAGCTGCCTACGTACGCAGCATGACACCCCACCAGTTCTTCTTCCATGTGATCTGCTCTCCTCTAAAAAGTTGAACTTTTCTAAGCTTAAGAAAGCAGACCTCTCTGCCTAGAAAGAGCCAGTTGTCGCAATTTCCCCCAAATGGCTACTTCCCATTGATCTTGTGGCTCCTCCTAAAAGTACTGGGGTGTACATAGCACCAATACATGTCTCTCTGTCTTTTTTTCAATATAATCTCAATTTTTACAACTGGTTCACACTGGTCACTACTGTCCCACCATGGTGTATGTTGGTGAAGACACTAAAGCACACTAAATCTAAAATATTTTTTTTTATTGAAATAGGTGCTGCTTTATGTATGTTGAATTGAAAAGTGTCTCATACCGATTCGTAAAAGGTCTTAGCATAGCAATCCATGTTAACAATGGCACAATTCTTCCCCAAGGGAATAAGCGTTTTATTTTGAAAGATTCGACCGGAAGTCTGTATTCTGACTGCTTGTCAATTGTGTTTTCGTTGCCAAAAACATGGATGTTAGACGGAAAATCGATGCTCCAATTTACTTTCCCATGACAAGATGCAACACCAGCTACTTTGAACTCTAAAAGAAGACCGTTTCGAGTCTCATCGGTTAGAAACCTGTCGTGTTGTTTTTCCCAAGTGAAGAAAGACAAAAAACCATTTTAGCCAACAGACGAAGTGCCTCTCTTCTCTGTCTTTTGTCTCGCACAGCTGTGTTGTTTTTAAACTTGTCAACATGAACATGTACGGATACAATGGGATGTTTCCGGTGAAAAGATTCTTCAATAATGCAGCTTTTGAAATCACCAATATGTCTGATATTACCAAGGCCAATCCCCATGGCTGCGATAACGGAGCTCTGACGGACAGGTTTGGCGTCTTGATCCAGGGGCTACTGGCCGTCGTCGCCTTCAGTACACTGATGTGTGAGTATTTGCTCAACCGCAACCTGGCAACTCTTGTTTCTTGAAACATCTTTCATAGAGGCTCTCAGGCTACGTGCGTTTATTTTGTGGCGTTTGAACATTGGAAACTTATTAGAACTTATGAGTGTAGAAACCTATCTTAAAGGGCCACCCTAGGCCACGTGGCGTTTTGTTGACGTTTGTTGCCGTGGGGGTCCTCGAGCCTCTTCTCTGGAGAGAAATCCACACCAAACTCTATACAAAAATCCGCCAGTTTAACGTTGCCTTGCTTCTCGATTAGAACACGACTTAAGCCATTATAAGAATTGTTAGGGGTCTCTCTTCAAGTCGGAATACATAACATAATACATCATACACCAAGCAGTGCTTATTTTGCAACGGGTTGGCCTATTATTACCACGATCATCTTCATCTAAAATGCACGAATCAGTTAAAAAAAGTGAGGTTTTATTGAAATAAAATGCTGCTTGGTGAATCACCTATATGCCGAATTGACCAGAATTCGTAAAATGTCTTTGTTTGTTTTGCTGATAATCAATGAAACATAAAATGACAGCTTTTTGGATGGCGTTTGGGGCGCTGATCTCTCTTCTAGGACTAGGGCTTTGTTGTTGTTGTTGACACAAGACAGCAGGCCTACGGACGGATTACTAATGATTAAATCTGCATTTATTAAACGTCGTTCTGATCCTCAGTTCTGATTGGCTGAGTAACACTCGGAATAAATACCCAATAAACACACACCTGTGACCATTTAATATCAATTATTAATCATAAAGCTAACAACCACTACCTTTCGAAGACTATATTGCATGTTGCAATAATAATAACACAATTGAGTTGATATTGATTTTAAAATGGAAGATTTATTGAATATCAGAGTTCTCTTTTTTTACAATGGCGTGTTAAGGCAATATGCCAGTGGTTCTCAAAGTGGGGTCCCAGCAGAATGAGGAATCATTTGATTCACTATACCCAATTAGTGAATGTATTTGGGACTATTCCAATCATAGGTTTCACTCTCATCACTTTGATCTGCCCATGTACAGTGTAGACAGTTAAACATTCAAAAAATGTGAACAGGAGAATTTCAGCTACTTTCAATACTCAAAATAGCTGCTGCAACAACACAACCAGATGCTGCTTTGGAGCAACATGTTGTGAATCCACCCAGAGCGAACAATGGCCATTGATTGCAGTAACTTGTGATGCTGACGCAGCTGACTTGGAGAATGTTGAGCATCTCACCAGCAGTGGTGTTGAAGGCACTGTTTAAATTCAGCCAATGCTTCTTAGGTGCGTGTGGATAGAGTGTCATTATGTGTATAGATAGTCATTGGTACTGGGGCAGGTCAGATGACTAAAAACAAAATTCACTGATCATGTTCAAAACTGTGTCAATGTTTTAAGGCCCTCCACAACACATCCAATTTTCCATTTGTGGGCCTTTTGTTTTGAACTACAAATAGTTTAGTTTAGTTTTAGTTTAGTTCTCTTAATGTTCATTATTCACACAGGAGTTCAGATTCAAGATAACCAGTCATGTAAAACGAGTCCAAGAATTCATGGAGCTGATTTATGTGTAGTTTAGCATTTCCTATCTGTTTCCATGAAAGCTCCATGACAACACTGACCTGAGATCCAGCTGCCAGGTGTGGCTTTTCTCGGCTGATGGAAACGATGCTTCCATGTCATGTCTATTTATATATAGACTGGAAATAGGACAGGAGCCAAACGGAGACTGAATTAGATGTGATTTATTTGACTGAGATCTGGAATTCAGCATTTCTAAGCATACTAACCATGTCGATTTCTCCCCTTACTGGATATTGAATCGATCATTCTGGTCTTTCATGAGTATGTTGGCATATTATCTACAGTTTAGTGTAGTGAGCGTGAGTGGTTTTAAAAGGCCAATGCAGTCGTTGTGATTTTCATCAGCTAATCTAGCAGCCAGGGTTCAACGAGTCAATGCCTTACAGCAGTGAAGTATTTTAGGATAAGGCCAGGCCTGTGAGGGTGAGTTGGATCAATGAGCCCTGACCTCCACTCAGTTACTTATTAGTAGCACAATCAATCTCTTGCTCTCTCTCTCTCTCACTCTCTCTCTGCCTGCATGTAGGTTATGCATGTGAGTATCTTTCTTGGTCAAAGTACATGCGTCTTTAATATTTATACCACATTATTTATGTGCAGCTGAGCATTAACAGCTCTCAGCCAAGAGCGCAGTGGCGGCATGCCGAGTCAGATCCCAGCTTATACAATGCACCCCTCTCCCAATCGTTGTTTGGATTGCTCTTCCTCAAAGCTGTTTTTGGTCATTTCCTTCTGTTGACTCGCCATTAGGCCTGCTCTCACGTAATCCAGGCAGACACTGGATCTCCAGCAGCTACTCCAGTTCTTTAAGCATTTTGGAGTAAGCAAAAAGAGGCTTTCAGAGCCAGCATTGGGGAACAGTGTGTGACGTCATTCTACTTTTACCAAGAAATGTTGGTTTTTCACTCTGTGAGCAGCAGGGTGTTTTGAAATGTCTTAAATGTCTTAAATAGTTATTAGAGGCTTATTCTTTCTTTGTGCTGCATGTTCTACACTAATACAACAGGGTTTAATGTGCATCTTATCTGCTTTACTATGCATAGTTTTATTTAATTTCCTTTCCAAACTAATTTTGTGTTGTTTGTTGTGTTTTCTTATACTCTGTATTTATATTTTCAAACTGTCCATTAGTTATGTTCAATCAGAAATAGGCTGGGTATGCCAGCTTTGTTTCTTTATTTAATGGCCTTAAAATCAATTCCAGGTAGCATTAATAAGGTCTTAAAAAGTCTTAAATTTGGCTTACAGAAACAGGTGTTTGCCTAGATACACTAATTGTGTTTTTTTAGATACTCAGGTCTGGAAATATATGGAAAATTATTAGAATTATAATGTCAATGGCTTGAAAAGTTTGGGAATCGCAGAAAAACTATTATTCTAAAAATACTGTTATTCATCTCCATTATACAAATGACTTCTGTTATGTAGTTGTAGAACAAATATTGTGACGATTACCCGTACATGATATTGAACAGCAACCACAATCTGCAAATCCAATTGAGAAATAAAGGGCCTGGAAAAAGAATTTTGAAATAGAAAACGTGTATAGGAACCCTGGCTCCTGTTTTCACACGGCGAGTCACATTTTATGACCTTGTGAAATGGCGAGAGAGGGGAACAGTGGGCGTCTGTGAACCAGCCTGCCCCGAGCCTGCTGGGGAGGAATGAGACCGTGTGGGAGAGTCAAACAAGGACGATACGTGATCCTGTGTTTTATCTATCCTGGCTGCCGCCTGACTTTGGAGGTCATACTGTATGCACTCAAAGACATTGCATGATATTTGTTTTTTTTAAAGGCCCCAACAGGACTCTGGTGTACTTGTTATTGATTGATTGATTTTTTTTGTTTTTGTTTCCAGTGAAGAGATTCCGGGAGCCTGTAGGGATCAGACGACCGTGGAGGATCTGGTCAGAAACCTCTTCTCTCCTCTCCTGTCCTGTGCAGAAATCAGACATAGTGAAATAAAGGTGGTCAGCACTAGTTTTAACACAATTCCCTCGGTCTTTGTCCAGGTTTTTTGACACGTCCAAGCAGGCCATCGGTGCTCTCTTCATCCACTTCGCCAACGTCTTCCTGTCCACGCTCACCAAAGAGGACCCATGTTCCCTGTAAGTCACTGATTTCACAGCATGTCAGGTTAAACTGAGGCTCGACCGATAGCAATGCATCACCGAGAACATTATTTCCCGTTTTGCTGAAGGTACCTGATGAACTTCCTGCTGGACGCCACGCTGGGGATGCTGGTCATCTGGGTGGGGGTCAAGGTGGTGTCCAAGGTGGTAGAGTACAAGCAGTGGACGTTGCTAACCTTCGGAGAATATGGTGAGTGGAGAAACATCTGCTGTTGAGACCCACTGCTTTTCTGCCATTATTATGGCAGGAGCCTATTGCTGCTTTCAAGTGCTGTTGGAAATGGGGATTTTAGGGAATTATGCCACTCTTATGAGTCGTGATGTTATTGGTAAACGCGATAAACACTTGTATTGTTATGTTATTGTTTGGTATCGTTATATGTTTCCTAATTTTACTCTTCTTTAACTTGTAGTCATCACACATTTTTGTTTTTAATTAATTAATTAAAACATCAATTACGTGCCTGATGTGCATTTTCACAACAGCCACCAAAAAACTACTTCTTATTATTTCCGACCAAAAGAAACTGCAATTCGAAACTCAGACGTAGGAGCTTTCAAGGAGCATGTGAAGGTAGCATCAGGCAGCTCTTTTCCCAACAAGCAGTCCTGCCTTCCACCACTGGAGGAGGCTGTAGGCCAGCTGGAAGCAGACAGGGCGGCGAGCCAGCGTCTCCAGCTGCAGTCGAGTCTGGAAAACATCCCCAGTTGCCTCAGAGAGGGGTTAGGTTCACGGCAATTATAACACTCACTTATTCCACTGTTATTCTCCCTCGTCACTGATGGAGGTTTTCACTGAAACAACTTGCAAGGCTGAGTATCTCCTTGTGGTCAGTTTTCAACCACGGCTGTGTTTGTGGGATTTTCTCTCAAGTATAACTCAGAATGTGAAGTGCAGCTGCTCTGTTTCCGCATCCATCCAAGTAGCAAGAGTAATGAGGGTAGATGTGATTTGTTACGCCCACTCTTGGTTTAGACCAGCACATGAGCACTGACTGCGTATGTTTGACTGAAAATCCGATGTATATTGGCACCCATGTGGTCTTGACGTCTCTGACCTCTTGTCCCCCCCACCCTCTAGGTGACCCCCCCCAGGCAGCAGCATGGCTGGGCCAGTGTGGCATCTATCTGCTCATCATGGTGCTGGAGAAAGGCGTGGTTAGCCTGGTGCTGCTCATCCCTGGCTGGTCTAATGTAAGAAAACTGCACTTATTCTACTACATTCAGGTCCCATGGGAAATGGGACACTGCAATGTTTGGTTTGCTGCAAAACATGAAGTCAGACGAATCACTCACCAAGTGCATGTGTGTCAGGTGTGAAAACCAAACCCAAGTCTACAGAAAACTTAAGTCACGGCGTCTTGAGGGCGAGTTTGAACGCATGAACACTTTTAACCGTCATGTCCTTCCCACGGTTACTCCCATGTGACGAGAATGCAGCATTACAACACCCAGACTGAGTGACTGCTAAAAATACTTGTGTGTGTTTAGAGAGACAGATACAGGCATCCAGTCTAGGTGCTGGGTTGGACATGAATCAGGAGCAGATTCTTAAAACCCATGCACCTTTTTAGTTTTGTTTTCATTTGTATTTATTGTGATTAAAAACGGACAACTTTTTTTTTAACCTAAATTGCTCTTTTTCAGGTCAACCAGACCCGATAAAACGCAGCTGCTAGTGCGTGGCTTTCAACAATTGTCTGTCGCTCTTAAAATGTCACAGATACATCTGATGATGAACAGGAAGTGACATTCATGTTCTTTTTTTTTCTCTGTATCTTTTTTGTTTTGAAAATCTGCAGCAACATTGAGAGATGAAAGTCATCAAGACTTGACAAAGAAAAACAATTCGAAGTCAAAAGGGTTTTTTGTTTACTTATATTTACGTTCGCCCTTTCCATAGCAACAGCTGCACTTCAAGAACTCAAAAGGCAACCCTTTTATTTAATAGGAAGGAATTGTGATTTGTAATGTTCTCAGTGTTTTTGTGGGCCTGTTTTCCTTGTTCCAAGACTGCCTCCAAACTGTTACACTACTGAGGAGCTGAGAACGGATTCTTGCCTCTCTGTCCTTTGCTCCAGTTCTTCCTATGTGTGGAAATTTAGTTGATCATTTCCAAGTCTTGAAAGGTTTTGGAATGGCACAAAAGTGCTTTCACATATTTGTTGTTGTGAAGAAAAAGTTCAGTTGTGTTGTGATTTGGCCCAGTTAACAGTCAAATTGCCACTGTGCATAATATTCAACATGGACCAAAATCTCCAAATCCAGTCAGGAATTTAAAGACCAGCCAAGCGATTGCAGCGTGGCTCCGTTACGCTTATGGGAATTGGATGCGAGGGGCTTCCAACCACACCTTCCTGGTGTGAGATGAGGCTCAGCTGTGTAGAAATTCCCCAGAACGAAGGGGTCGACCTCTGTGTCGGTAACAGCAAGCAGCAGACTAGAGTTATTGATTATTGCCTCTACAGGAGAAGTAGGTAATTAGTCCCCTCGTCCTGGAAATGGAGCGTTAATCATCACAGCAGTTGGCCTGGTTAGTCATCTTGGCAGTGGTCAACTTCTAGCGTAGTTGTGAGGTGATGTTGACGATACAGGACTTGAAGTTTGTTGCAGACAAAGTTGTTTTGTTGTGAGGCAAATCTAAGTAAGCAATGACATTGACCAACCAGTAGTCAAACGCCACCCACGTGTGTTTGATTGACACAGGAGCAGGCGCAGTCTTCCAACTTCTGCCAGAATTTTACGGTGGACGGCATCAACTGGCTCTTTTTTTATTTTTCATAAAAGGCCAATATTGTCTCACTCCCCCCGTGTGTTGAGCCTGGCCGGTCCGTTTGTAAAATGTTTCCGTGCTTCTTTTCCAGTTGGAGGAGGTGTTACTGAGCTACATCGCTAACCCTCAGCTGGAGCTGGTGCTGGTCATTCTCATTGTGCCCTTCATCGTCAACGTGAGTCTGGCTTTCATGCTCTAGTGTTCACATTGAACTTTGCTGCAACATAGTGTGTGGAGTCCTGTACATGCCCCAGATGTTTCAAAGGTTATGAGTAGAAGATCAGTAATGCGTCTCTCTGGTGCCCCCTGTAGTCCATCATGTTCTGGGTGGTGGACAGCCTGATGATGAGGAAGTATAAGACGATGAAGAGCCTGGACGACTCCTGTGACAGCACGGTGAAGAAGGCCGACTCTCTGCCCTGGGCCACCAATGATGAGTCACGGGTAAGATACAATGATATTCATGCACTCCTGCCTTGCCTCTACTGCCTGTTTAGCTGAACTACAGCTCAACATCTCCACTAGGGCGCAACCAATATGGGCTTTTGAAAGCCTGGCACCAATATCACCATTTTCATACCCAAATATCCCCCAGAATTGTATTCCTGTCAGGGTGGAAAAGCCTCTGAAACAGCATTTAGACCATGGGACACTAAAACTCTCCACTGAAACCACATGCATTATATGTAATCAAACAAACTGTATCATATCCATCATACTGGAGGATGATGACAATGACTGGCTGATATCAGTTTTTTAATAAAAGGCCAGTATTGGCCCCTATACAGTATAGTGGTGTAACCCTAGTCTCCATGTTCTTTAGATCCTGGTCAAACCAGGACTGTTTCAGGATGTCATCGGGAAATCTGTGCATTCAATTTACCAGCCGCTTTTTTAAGGTCCTTAGTTGTTCCAAAAATCTGGTGGGCTGGTAAAATAGTGAAAGTCACTGCAGCCGGTGGACAGAAGAGTGAAGTTTCCTGCCCTGGTCAAGTTTATTAAATCTGTCTTTGGAAATTGAGCAAGGATACATTGAAGGCCATGGATATATTGGGTAGGACCACATTATTACCCTGGTCCCAACCACACTTGGTCCTGGTCCTGCCACAGGTTGAACTCTGGTTGCTCTGCTCCAGCTTGGATTGGATAATGTGCAGAATCAAGGCATCCGCAGGTCCTTAAAAAGTCAGAACATTTTTATTTTTATTTTGACCAAACTATAAATTTAAAGCCTTCACTGCCCCCTCTGCTGTGCAAATGACTCCCCAGCCTATAAAGGGATTACTTTTGATGGTATGAAACAGTTAACAATGTCTGTTCCCACCAAACGTCCCTAGTGCATTGCATACCAGAATACAAAAATAAGAACGTGAGACTTAAATACGGACAAAAGAGTGCTTTAATGTGAGAAACAGGGTGCTGATGTATCCACACGGTCACGCTGGGTGTCAACTGCACCTGTTGTTTTGGGGGATGAGGGAGGACAGGGTGGGGAGGTGCGCGTACACACACACACACACACACACACACACACACACACACACACACACACAGACACAGACAGAAACACACCATGCGCATTGTCTCTCTCTCCACTTTGTCTACGGGCCAAATGGCCTAGTTGATGTCCGTCCAAGAAAGACTGAGTCAGACACGTCTTTGTGTATCCCACTTGTCTCTCTCTTCTCCCTGTCTTCCCTTCTTCCTGTTGATTTGGGGTATTCTGGTTTTGCTCCCTTGTGAAACGCCATGTGAAATTTATTTAAGGTCCCGTCCGCCCCTAGTTTTGGATATCGTCTCAGTTCTGTTTGTCGTCCTGGCAAATGTGAGTTATTGAGCAAGCCCTAATCAATCAAGTTCTTGGAAGAATGTGTCATTTAAATGTGATTGTGTTGCAATGGAATAGCAGGTAACACTCAACTTGAACTGCATTACAGGCCCACTAGAAGCACAATATAATCACCAGACAAACATCAGTATTCAATCCTCTTAATTCTTTTGCACAGTGTTTATTACATCTATGAACATAATATTATCTTAATGCTTATAATGTCTTATGAGCACAACTTCAAGTTAAGCGTTACCGAATCCTGAAATGCAGAATCTGAAATTAACACCTGTCAAATGTCGATAAATCAATATGGTTCCAGAGCCACACTGCCTGGTAACCTTTTGAGACAACAACATTTGATCGCCTCGATTATATACAGTCTTTCAAACCATCGGAGTTAATTTAACACTTTGGATAGCTTTGAAGAGCCGCCCAGAGCCGTATCATATGGATAAACAACACTCCAATCCACAATTGCCAAGTTCATGAAACAAATAGTAGTTAATTCTAACATGTGAAGATCAAGATGGGCCCATTGTGATTCAACACAGAACTGCCTTTGTGACATCACTACACTCTGTCTCTCAGATCCCACCATAAAATGTGGGGATGTAATTACAGCGAGCTTTACGAGCCGAGCATATCACTGATGATGAACATTAATGGTTAAGGAGAATCCTGTAATGTACATTCATTCAATGCCTTTTGATTTGGTATTTATTTTTTGGTTAAGACAGACAGTCTGCATACTGATGTGTATAGAAAGGAAACACAGAAATACCCTTCCTACATTTCAGTAGTTATCATTCTCTTACTTTAAAGAGAGGTCTGCCAACCTCTAAGGTTTATTTGCGATTCTGGTAAAGGTTTTGAGTTACAAGCCAAGGGTCTCTGAGTTTCAAAAGGAGAGGGCATAATGATGAATTACCGGAGGACACTCTCAAAAGGGCAGGTCAAGTGCAACGCAGTGATTTATCGAGACCCAGAGAAAGAGTTTTACCCTCTTGTGGTGCCACGTTAGTTTTCACCTACAGCCAAGGATGTTAAGCGAGTGGTGAACAAACATTGGCATATATTTAAAACTGATCCCCATATTGGATCAGTTTTAACCCAACCCTAACCTTTAAAAACTCCACCTTTATTTGGTTAAGTCTGTTTCATCTAAAAGGCCTAATTTCTTTGTCAAAAATTGGTAGTGTTAATTATTGGTAAAGTGGTAATTTTCCATGTCACAGTTGTGTTCAGTGTCACTCTGTGATTTAGGGGAATCACTTCTCTCACCCTAGACATGAAAGTCAGGTGGAGAATCACTTGCAACACGTGGTGTATTGGCTAAAATACCCATTGAGCTTGTATGAAGTGGGTAAAAAAAACAGGATCTTTGAACATAAATGCACAGTCAGGATGAGAAATCATCTGGAGCTAGGCATTTTAATCGATCAACTACAGTGTGATCAATTTTGAGTCCTTGAACATCACCGAACAAGACCTTGAAAGTCATTGAAAAGTCCCTGAATTTGATGTCCAAGTGAGTGTGAGAACCGTGACTCATGCCAAGCAGCTGGATTGAAGAATTGTCATTTCTGGCTCTTCCAGGCGCTCCCTCTGTTGGGATGGACCTGTGCTAGCCTACCTGTTGTACTATATAATTAATCTCACCTGTTGCACAGGTATGCTTGTTCCATTAGCCAGAGGCACGCTGAGGAAGGGCGTCTAGCCTGAAGCGTCTCTGTTGCAATAAATGAAAAAATAAAGGGAGTGCTACTTTGGATCTTTCGTCATCATTATTTATTTTGAGGATGCAGCGCCCATAAAACCCATAAAACATTAAGCTGAGTTGAGTATGTTGTGTCCCATTACTTTCAATGAAAAATCAACGCTTATTAATACTGGAAACTTTGTTGAAACTTGACGTTATTCCCATATGGCAACACGTCAGGTGTGACTCCACCAAAAATAAATAATGAAGAAAAAGACAGAAAAAGATTTATTGTGAATGAAAGTTTAAATTTAAACTCTAAATCTGCTCTTGTCTTTTTATTGAATGCTGATTCTTTACACAAAACATCATTGAAGATGGGAGGGAGGACATATTATTTTGGCCCATAGAAATGATTGACTGGCAGTGTTTTGCCCTGCGGTTTAACATGTTACCAGTTCAACATTTCAAAGTGTGCATGCCTGGAGGCATGGCCTGGTGAGTCCAGAGATCACTAGGACACAGGAGTCTTGTTTAGTGTGCCAGCTCTTGGCAGGTGATTTTGGACACCGGTGAAAGGCATGCAGGCTTGGTGCTCGGTTATGATGGGGCCATTTAATGTGCTCTGTGTGTCTCCTCTTAAGTGCTGGTTTATCTGGATGTGGAAACTGTAACAGACTTGTCCTTGTGAGTGAGGCCATAATAGCCTCCTACACACAGCGACGAAGCCAGTGTCATTTTTTTCCTGTCTCCCTCTCAGGAAAAATTGAACACACACACTTCAGGGTGAATGACTGTAAGTGACTGGCATGTGAGTGTTTGTCCCTCCCGTCTCCTCATCCCTGGCCGTCTGCCAGACAGCCACAAATCATCCCTTCATCCCGGGAATAAAAGTGACATTTAGGAATCATTTCCACACACTGATGTTATGGAAAGCAGAGTGGAGGAGGGTGAGGCAGATGGAGATAGAGGGTCATTGATTAACATGAGGGCTCTGAGAGGCTGCTGGTCAAAACTATAGTCACAGTAGTGTTGCTATGGCTGGTGTTGTTGCCTATGGCATGTAGGTTATGATGTGGTGGAGCCCAGCAGCGCTGATTATCCACCTCTGCTGCTTTTATTACAGCAGGTTTAGACTACAGATATATGGGCCAATATTGGATTACATATTTATTGTAGAATTGATCAATACTACACTGGTTGGCTATGGGAGGACCTGAACCTGACCTGATTCTATTGAGACAAGAGAGACAGATCAGATCAGATTCCACAAAATTATTACTACTTCAACTACTACTGTCACTGACTACTTCTCCTACTCCCTCTTCTTCTTCTACCCCCATCCAGGGTTTTAAATGAGTTTTAGTGTCCCATCATGGTCCAAATTCTGTTTCAGAGGCTTTTCCACCCTCACTGAACGCTGAATATTCTTATGTGTGTTTTTTATTTAAAATGTTTGGCATGAAAATGGTCAAATGTATCGGTACCATCCTTCAAACTATTATCAGTCAAACCCTAACAGAGGGCATCATAATACGGGGGTTATATTGCCATACATTTTGTTCCTTCAGGATCACACTTGAAGCTGCTGCTACTAGAGATATTCCAGGCTGGGAATAAACTCAGATATTTTGGGCTGGGAATGCAGAACCTAAACACAACATGGCTGACTATTACTTGTCTGCGTTGTCTCTGAGCCATTGCTGTGTGCTTTGCTGTATTACTGCGGTCTGTCCTT
The DNA here is from genome assembly GCA_034670405.1 of Hoplostethus atlanticus. Taxonomy (NCBI): domain Eukaryota; kingdom Metazoa; phylum Chordata; class Actinopteri; order Trachichthyiformes; family Trachichthyidae; genus Hoplostethus; species Hoplostethus atlanticus. Next base: position 2,638,817 of record JAXDDX010000013.1, read on the forward strand.
CACCCATTAACGTCTTCCGGCCTCCAGGTGCTGCTGACCATGGAGTCGGACACAGAGGAGGCTTCAGAGGGGGAAGTGGAGCCGGACGCTGGAGGACCAGTCCCCCATGTACAGTACTCAGGTGGACCCATGAAACCTAGCTGGGTGGTGGTGTAAGCCCAGGTAATCTCCCTGTCCATCCACAAACCACACACACACACATACATGCCAAAAAAACACCCAAAAACTGTATCCTGAGGAATCTCTCACATTACAGGCTTAAATATCCACTTACTTGCAATGGAAAGGACAATTAAAGGATGCTACCTGTGAATGAAAGGAGGCGGGCAAATGGCCGTCAATCAAAATAGTGTTTGGAGAATTAGCAGCTCTTTACCTTTTACACCTCGCTGCCTCTGCTTACTGTAAGAAAACATCAGAGTAACTACAGATGAAGGTATTTCATGCCGACTGAAACCCGCGGAGATAAATCTGTCTTCTCTCCACGCTGGGAGTTTTTTTGGGAAGGGTGTTGATCTCCAAAGAATCGTTCACCCCCATATCATATTCCAAAGAGCAGCGAGAGAGTGAAGTGTGTGTTTAGTATTTTACCTCGTCAAATGTAATTACTCTGAACCCCCCTAATTGGGGTATAATTACAGTCATTCCTGCTCGCCGAAGTTCCAAGCATTGTTGACGCACTTTCAGTCCGTCTAATTTGTAAAAACCACTGAGTTGTTGTTTTTGGCTGCCATACTCTGTGAGGCCAGCGGTCACCATGGTTTTACTCCTCTGTTTTTAAAGCGATGGTTTGTGTGTTGTTTTTCTTGTTATGGGGGAAAAAAAGGACCAGGTCATTACACGTTCCTAATTCTGCAATGATTTGTACATTTGTAAGACTTTCAGTGGGTGTTAGCTGTGTATTCTACTTAGATTGGCACATTTCTATTATTTATTCTCTTTAGATTTTATACGTGTTTGACTTAATTGATGTATTGCGGTCCAATCTGTGGTAATGACATTGTAATGGGATTTTTTTTTATTGAATAAAGAAAAGTATTTTGAATGCCTTTTACAAACGTCATAGCCAAACTGCAGGAGAGAAACAAACACTGAATTCAAGTAGGTCAGTGAAATATTGAATCAGTGTTTTCCAGCAGTTTCTTGGATATTTCTTTATTCTTTTGTATCTGTAATTAATCGTCTGCAACATTTCCGTTCAATTGTTTACATTTATGAGTGGAAAAGTCTTATTCCGACATATTCCGTCCATAACATTTTTATTTTGTATTCCAACGTATCGTGTATTTTTTTTACAATTTTTCTTGAATTCTGAACTGTGGCGTGTCAACAATTTTTAAAGTAAAGTGCCACGGTGCTTCTTAACGAATGTATTTCTTTACTTTGTACCATGAATAAAGATGAATGACACATGAACCACTGTTTGGTGTTGAATTCCTGTGGCGGCCGGGGCAAGGCAGCGCGATGACAGACAACTGAGCAGGACCAGGCCAGAGCACACCTGTGTGGGCGGGGCAAGCAGCCCTGTGACCTCCAGCTGATGACAGGGTGGAAGGGGGAGGGGGGAGGCTGTGTGTATTTGTGTGTGTGTGTGTCTAGTGATTTGGTACTGGGACAGGGGGTTAGTTACCGGGGTTGGTCTCCGTGGTGACCAGGTGTGATCATCAGCCCAAGGTTGCCACGTTGAGGACATGTTGACATAGTTTACATATTAGCTGTTGAGAAACACACACACACACACACACACACACACACACACACACACACACACACACACACACAGACAAATGTGTGCAGTAGTAAGGGGGTTTTGTGTATTGCCCTCAGGAAACTACCTGGAAAGGTGGATTTAAATGTTTTATTTACATTACAAAATTATTGTCGAAAATAATCAAATATAAAAACCTTATTACATTTCTATTAGAAATAGTAAAAAAATATGTTCAAGAGTATTGGTGGTGGTTATTCAGTTCAGGTGCACCTGAGGGTGGATGGGGGGGTGCAGTGTAACAAGACTGCTTTGGGTGGGAAAGAGATGAAGGTTTGAAGGTTGAAGGTGAAATTTTGAAGGTTTGGCGTTTGGAATTGTTTTGGGAGTGATTTTTAGGGTTTAGATTTAGGTCAAACAAAGAGGTGGCGCAGCTTCAGTTGACGTCTGAAGGGCCGTCCCGTTCTCAGGTTCCTGACCGGCTGTCGTCTCAGGCTCCGTTGCTTCCATGTGGCCAATCCCCCGTGTGGAACATGTGTGACATCAAATAGTCCTCGTACTGTCCGTCTATCAGCTTGGCCGCGTTGTTCCTGGCGAACCAGCAGTCCACGCTCTGCGTCCCGCTGTAGATGCGCCTGGTCTTCCGGACCACCGGCACCGAGCGGTCCTTCACCTTCAGCACCGGCGTTGGTTTTATTTCTCTCTGAGCTGAGCTGTCGACCGGAAGCTCCGCCAGTCCCACGTCCTCGTACAGGAACTGACCTACAAGAACAATGAGAGTGAGGCAGGTTTCATTAAGCTGTTGAGTAAATCTTCACACACTGAACTGGAATGATTTGGACGATACTGACTGGCCAATATGTGATTTTTTAATAAAGGGCCAATAGCGGCACGATCTATCAGCAAACCAGTGTATCGGTCTAACCCTAGTCTTACTGAGCAGTGAAGAGCACAAGCCCCTGTTTACACCTACCCAGCAGGCCATGGCAGTTGTGGGACAGCCCCTTGCTGTTGGAGATGTAGAAACCCAGATGGTCTCTTTGATAGGGGGCTGGATTCTTGTAATGGTGCACCAGGATCACAAAGCTGATGGTCCCCCCTATGGTCACAGTCACGTTGGACTTGCCCACGATTGCCACGGACAATGCGCCGCTGTCCACGGCGACGGTGGAGTCGCAGGGCAGGACCATGCGGTCCCGTCCATCCAGAATGACTTTCTTAGGGGTCACCTCGATGTAGGCCCGCTTGGGCCGGTCCACTACGATGATGATGGTGCTGAAGTAGGTACGCTGCTGCTTGTGGCTGCCCGGCGGAGCTGGCGCACCAATTAGCTTACCGTTCACCGTCACTCCTGGAGACACGTACAACACAGATTACTATAATAGTAATAATACGTATAATGGGTTACTATGGTTTCTAATCCCACACAAAGCCAAACCAAGTGCTCACTGTTGGGATCATCATTTCTCTCTCCCTGTATCAGTAGTACCCTACTACTCAGTCAAAGAGAGCAGCTGGCGGCTACATCTTTTTATACTGTTTTACTGTCGACAGGAATATTCTGTTAAATGGTTTGTTCATGGCAACAGGGATACTCAAACGCAGGGTATCAAAGGTTCATGTAAGCAGCGTAGCCCAAACAAGAATTGGCCCAATTGCCAGGATACTCTGAATGGAGAAGTAGCCAGTGTCTTACCGGAGTACTTGTGGTCAGAGACCAGGCGAAGGATGTGTCCGGGCTCTCCATTGATGTTGAAACACACTGTCAGTTTACTGAGGGGGAACTCCACCACAAAGTGGGGGTCACCGTCCGCTGAAGCAGAGAAGGGATGGAAGGGCATGTGAGAGGGAGCATCACAATGACACCAGAAAGACTTTAGATGTGCATCTTTTAAGCAAAATGTCTCATTACAGAATGAGCAGATCAGTCTGTTGAAGAAGCTTTGGGTGCTTTTGGGGTTGATTTTTGTGGATTGTCTGTTGGTCTGATAGGACTGTATTGGAAGGCCAAACCCAGGCAAGCAAGACGTGAGTAGCTCTATAGTGAAGCAATTGACGAGAATCGATCGGTACGATGGAAAATAATTGGAAAATAGGGTCCAAATGAAAAATGGGTGGGTTTTGAGCTCCAATATAAATCCTAACTCTCTACTCTCAAAAAGTCAAATTATCCATTGTGAAGTGACAAAGTAAGGCAAAAGCAGAACAGTAATGTTTAATTTGGCAACAGTGTCTGGTTTTTAAAGGCCTTCATAGCTCTGTATAAGAGAGTGTCCTGTATGTATGCTCCATCAGATAGCATACATCCTTGGAGTTTCCTCTGGCCTGTGAGAACTAGCTGAGATGAATAGAGGAGAGATGAGATGAGATGAGAGATGAGAGAGAAACAGTAATGACAGGGTCATTAGCCCTTGCTAACTGCCTCCGATGGCATCCCTCTCTTTACCATAACACACAAGCATCCATGTCTTTAGTCTCCGTAACACTATCCCATTCGCTGGCTGTGTGTGTGCTCGCGAACACGCACTTGCATGTTTAAAGTGCCACCTAGACCCAGTGTTGGTATTTCAATTAGACCCTGTGGGTTCTCTCCTCTTCCTAGGTCATGTTCAGAGGCATCTCTTAACCCCTCGCTGCCTGTGTGATCATTGCCGGCTGTCTGACGAACATCCAAATTACAGGCCGCCCACACAGAGAGCGCAGAGAGAGAGTCTACTGTACATGTCCCCTCTTCTGTCTTTCAAGTCCTCCTATGGAGCCTCGTAACCACCACGTACCACAAGGGAAACAGGCACAGCTCGAGGCTCAGAGACTGTATTTGAGCTTCCAAGACAAACAGGCTGAGAAAAAAGTACAAAAGAGAGAAAGAGAGAGTGAAATCACCTGATGTTTTGGTGATGGTGATGGATTTCTTGGCTTGCCTCCTCTCAACTTTACCTACAAAGAAAAATAATATTCATCTCCTATGATGAGTTATTAGCTTCATGGGTTTGAATCACTTCTGACAAGCAGGTTTAATACTTGTTTAGTTGGTGGTTTCCCTGTACAGTAACAGAAGCTAAACGTTTCAATAGAGAACACTGTGACAGCCTCACCCATCGTCTTGCTATGAGTGTAGCCCTGGCTGCCTGGCTTCTTCCCGCCCAGGCTTTGGACCGCGTCTTCCTCCGTGTCATCCGGCAGCTCATTGACCGAGGAGGCGGCCGAAGAGGTGGCCGACGAGGCGGCTGAAGAGGCGGCCTTGTCGGCGCCTGGGGCAAGTGTGGGTGCCGGGGCCATGGTGCCGTCGGCCAGGACCTGAGGCTTCTCCACCACCAGGCTGGTGAGAGGGGTGAGGAAGTGGTAGGCCAGGGACAGGTTGGTGGCCTGCTGGGTGTGGCCTTCCCTCTCCTTGCTGGTTTGACTGCGCAGCCGCGACCGCAGCCCGTCCTTGACGCTCAGGAAACCCCAGACACGCTCGACAAAGTCCTCTGCCACCGAGCCCAGAGTAACCCCAGACCCCTGCGTGTTGCCCGACCCTGGAGCCTTGGCCCCGGCCGCTGCCGCCGCCGCCACCGCTTTCACCTGCTTCTCTGTCTCCACCTGCCGTTGCCGCAGCGGCACGTCGGTCTCCAGGACGATGCTCTTGTCGCTGTTGCTGGCGGTAACCTGGACGTGGAGGGACTCGGCGCTCTGGTTGGTCAGCTTGCCGGCGATGACGATCTCAGAGCCGTTGAAGTAGTTGGTGAAGAGGTGCTGGGTGACGTACCGGACCGAGTCCTCTGTGTAGTTGATCCTGATGTCGGACAGCAAGGGGGTCCCTATCTCATCGTAGAACCTAAAGAGAAAAAAGTAAACACCTTGGATTATTCATTTACTTTCCCAGATGGACGGGATTCAAACCAGCAAACCTCCTGCCATCAACCCATGTCTCTAACCTCGGGGCTACCACTGCCCCACTTCAGAGTTTGTGCACACGTTCATTGAGGCGGATGCGAAGATGCGTGGCTGTGTAAGAAGGATGTTGATTTTGAAGGAGTGTGTGTGTGTGTGTGCACGAGTCCTCCATCCTGTCCCTTGGGTGTTAGGGTGCAGTAAACCTCGTCACCTCTTTACCGGCGTGTTTGCTCAAGCGGGACCGGGGCTATTATCTGTTAACCCCACACACATACTCAGACACGGGTTTCACAACACGCACACATTCCTCCACCGCTGAACAAACACCTTGTGTGTCCGTGTGGAAAAGCAGGAAAGCAAAAAAAAAAGTGTGTGTGCGCGAAAGAAAGAGAGCGACTGTTTTAGTCTCCCGCCTTCGCTTGTCGGGGTTGATTAAAGAGGTCTGTTGTCAGCACCGTCACATTTGCTGTCGTCTTTCCCTCGTAGCGTGATGAGAGACGGGGGGACGTGGAGAGAAGGGAGGGATTAAGGAGAGCTAATTGCTTAATAAGAGGTGGATTGTACACATGAGGGGAAAAAACAACAGGCCGGACATGAATTACTCATTTAAAGTAATAATCTGTGACATTTTCTTACAAATAAAGGTAAAAGGTAAAGGTAAATTCAACCTGTGTCCAGTTCAGGAAAGCTTTTCCAGTTGCGGTTCTAAACCGTACTGGCGTACAGGAAGTGAGGCGTTTTACGTTTCCGGTTTGTTTGTTAGAACTGGGTAGTTAGCATGAGCAGCAATAGCCACCGTGGTTGAACAGACAAAGAAAGAAGAGTTAGAAGGAAGATAACATTTTTTTGTGATGGAAAGAATGAGTCAGAAAATTCGATATCAGAAGGGGGAATGAAGCGCACACACACACACACACACACACACACACACACACACACACACACACACACACACACAATTACCCTTTGAGCATGGCACTCGCGTCGGCATCCTCGCGGATGCGTCTCATCATCCCACAGTTTTCCAGAGCCATGCGCTCCAGCAGCCGGTAGTCCACGTCATTCCCAATCCCGATGGTGAAAATGCAGAACTTCTCCTGCACGGCTGACCGGGTGTTCCCCAGGATTGCCGGGGACCGGATCTCCCCCACCGTCGGCCGCCCGTCTGTTAGGAAAATGATGAGGGACACGCTGTTCTGGGCGGCGTCGGGGCCGGAGAGGTACTCGCTCAGCAGCGTGGAGCCAGTCCGGATGGCACCGTCGATGTTCGTACCTGCAGGGGAGGGGCATCATGGGAGATTGTTGCTCAGATGAAAATGCCAAGGACGTTGAAATACAGTGGGTGGAAAAGTAAAACCTTCTAGTTTTCATTGCCTTGAGGCCTGAAATGAAAACCCATTCAACAAGACATTTTTCACTTTCATTTGGACATTAACCAGTAGGGTTAGACCGATATGGGCCGATACCAGTATTTTGGGTTGAAGCTGCCAATAGTCAATTCTGTCGGCCAGTATTGAATTGAAGTATTCAGTGTTTCCCCTAAAACTGAATTCTTGTCAGGGTGGAAAATCCTCTGAAACAGCATTTAGACCATGTGACACTTAAAAGGATAAAAGTAATACAAATATTTTCATGCTTCCTGATCAAGACGTGTCATTAGGTGGCATCCTGTTGGCTCACTCACCCTCACACCTTCCATTTTCTTATTAGATCAGTGGAAGGAAGTATATCAGACAACATACAAGGCAAACGATTGGAAACAAAAACGGGAACATGATATGAGATTAGTGGACATACAAATTATTCCAATTGGCTCCAGGCGAGTCTCTCACCTCCAGTGGGCACAAGCGTGAAAATAAACTTCTTGGCGTCTCGGATGTTAAGCGGCGTCACGGGTACCAGTCGGTTCGGCTGCCACACCTTGATCTTACTGGAGAAGCTGATGAAGTTGAAGTGATCGCCAGGACGCAGATCCCTCAGAATGGTGAACAGAGCATCTTTAGTCTGAGAGAGAGAGAGAGCGAGAGAGAGAGAGTGAGAGAGAGTCGAACACTATTCCAAAACACTATATATACAAGCAAGAGACCTTAGAGAGTGCCTCAGTTGGGTTTCTGGGTGTGGAGGCATTGGTGAAGGCTCTCTTTGGTTTGGGGTTGAAAAAGAAACAGTTCCAAGGCTCTTCAAACAATTTAAAGAGCCTTGGATTTAAGATATAATCCCATTGGTTTCATCTGGTGTCGCTGTTCAAATATTGGAAGGAAACTCTCAATTTGTAGCTATAATCCTTAAAAGTTGCATGCCTGTTGTGTTGAGTTTCTTACCGCAAACAAGTCTCAAGAGAAACAGACGCTGGACACACAACTCAGTAACACCACAGTCATGGTTTCTACTGCGTCGTGTCCATGGTTATTGTATTATAATGCTGGCGCTGTAATGGTTGGACGCAAAATGCACATGTCGTCAATCCAGCCCAGCCCTCTGACCAGCTGCGATACTCCTCAACTTTGATGACTTCAGAGATTACACACACACACACGCACACACACACACACACACTCCACCCAGCACCCATACAGCCCTGGATGTTGGTGTCAGTAGATATGGTTAAAAATACAGTCAAACATGTAAAGAAAGCTAGTTTATCGTAATCCTTCAGGTAATTATAGCTAAAATTAAAGTTACATTTTTTGTTGTTTGTTTAAAACCTTGAAAAACCTTCATGTATTTTTGAGTTTATCCAATGGATTTTGAATGGGTTTCATACATGCAATGGTCGTAAAATATTATCAAAACATTTAAAAAAATCATTAAATTGGCATTACAAGGTTTTCATGTGACAAAACCGCCACATTCATTTGTATGCTCACATGCAAGTACACACACATAGACACTAGTGCTCTGTCCTGCAACTGTAATCTGCAGCCATGCGTGTGTGTGATAGAGTGTGATAGAGTGTATATGTGTGTGTGTGTGTGTGTGCGTGGGATACCAGATGCCTATATGGGCTGTATACAGCGAAGGTCAGAACCACAGATTGACCTACACTGAAACCCTCTATTGTGGAGCCACATCAAAACACACTTGTTGTTCTGTTCCCGTGGACCGCTGGGGGCTGGCGCTGGGCGGGGGGACGGATCAAGGGGTCGAGACTGCTGTCTAGAAAGTTCCATTACCCCATAGACACTGACCTCCTCCCTCACAGCAAGGCCTTGTATGTTCCCACTATTCTCTCTCTCTCTCTCTCTCTCTCTCTCGCTGCAATCTGTTTTTCAGTTTTGCTCTCTTCGCTCTGCTGGGATGTGCTGTATGGCAGCTGCTGCAGGGTTCAGATACGTATCTGACCGAGGGGATTATCGGGCTATTGCAGACGGAGGAAAAGATCTGATATTGGTATTCCGGTGTGGGAGTGAGGAGGCGGGGTGTCGTGTTCACTGTCCGGTACATTCGTTGAAATTCTCCTGGAAAAATAGTTTGAACTGCTTTGCATAGAGAACCTAAAGCAAAATCCATCCGATTTACCCACATTGACACTGAGGAAACATCAGATTGATCCTATCTATGGTATTTGTGACCTTAAATCTGCACTTTTTATGTAACAAAAAGTCTAAATGACAAATTGGAGCTGCAACAGAGGAGAGCGTCCCATCCCCACCATTTGAGAGGCCATAGATTCACACTATTTGCCCAAATTAAAATCTGGTGTCAGGGAAAAGTGACCAATTTTTGGGGATTTCTGAGTAATGAAGTCCTTCAAACTTTGAAAGAAATCAAAATTCTGGTGCAGCTTTAACTTGCCAGTGGCTGTTTGTGTTTCCAGTGAGTGCGCTTTTTTTTTTTTTACCTGTCTGATCTTAGTCCCCAGCATGGAGGCGCTGGTGTCAATCACAAACACCACGTTCTTGGGCACAACAGGCAGGTCTTTGGGAGCAAAGTAGTGGACGAAGTGGCCATTCAAAACCTGGGGAAGAAAGGGGTATAAACAGCAGGCTGAGAGAGACGTTGTGGTCGCTTTGTTTGACTGGCAAAACATATGATTGTTCAGGAGACAGAGTTTGGCTGCAGAGCGAGGGCGGTGGCAGTAATCCAGAGCAATGAATTACTAACAGGTGGGTGGAAGTGTGTGTGTGTGTGTAGAGAGGAAGGGGGACTTCATTCTGTTTTACCCATGCTATTTTACACAGTCTGGTTTTGTTTAGGCTGGGAAGTGAGCTGTCACGTGTGGACAGACTGTGGTCGTGAATATAATGGTATTATTTACAGAACATTCATATAATATACAAATGCGGCCTGACTTTTCTACAGCTTTTGCCTTCTCGATAATTGTTCTGGCTCGGTTGCATGTCTGCATGTTTATATATATGAAAGGAAGGTTACTATACAACCAAGTGCTAAAAATATGCACTGAAAATTGTGTAACAATCCTCAATCAAATAAAAGAAAATAATAAAAGTAATAATAAAATGGAAAAAGAGCAGACAATGATTTTACAGCATTTTCGTGTTAGTTCGCCTACCAATGTTAAGCGAGCCTGAATAAAAGAATAAAATCCATCTTGATGAACATGAGTGATATAAAGTACCTTAGTGAATATATTTAAGGAGGACTCTGTAGTGAATGAAAATATAATTGTGTTTTCCGCCAAATACACCTGCTCACACCAAACATTTATACCAAAATGTATTAATTATTCTTTTTCTCCAGTGATGCTTTTATTTTGAAGGCAGGTATTGATCTAACAGTCTCTGGCTGGTTTGAGGGAGCTGCTTCTCCTCTCCTCAACACTCAACACTACCTGACACCTTCTGATACCGCTGGTGTGATTCTGATACTATCGTTGCACCTCTACTACTATACGTATTTGTCACATGTGCTCTAACCTGTATGTCTCCGATCCCCATCTCTCTCTCTACGTCGTAGCGGATCACAAAGTCTCCCAGGATGCCGTTGGTGGTGATCTTGGCCTGTTGGACAATGTTGGGGCTGAAGGTGATCTTGCAGAAGTTGTTGTTGGTTTGTTTGATCACGGTGGTGGCAGGAGGCCCAGGCTTGGCTGGAGGACAAAGTGGGTGCAAGTGGGTTTGTGTTTTAATTGGCCCAAGAAAAGGAGTTGAGATCACCACACTGTTATGTATCCTAAACAGATCCCAACTGGTGGCGGTACTCACTCAAATAATACACAAGTTAGACTTTGAACGGAAAGAGTGAATACTGTCAACATTTCACATTAAGATAAAAAATCAAGACTTATATGAAAATATGAGAATATGAACCCTATGACCCTACCTGGTGTCTTGGGTGCGTTAGGCCCAGAATGCCCGACGGCGGCGCCACTGTAGCTCTTGCCGTTGCGAAGCGGCAGCACCTCGAGGTGCGTGATGGGCGAGTGGTCGACGATGATGACGTCCAGGCTGAGGCGGCTGACCAGCTGCAGCGGCCTCAGGCTGATCGCGTGCTCATAGCGTCCCAGGCGGCGCTGGAGGAGCTCCTCATAGGTCAGCAAGAAGAAGGCCCGGTTGCGACCCGGGATACTGACCGCCATCCTGAACACCTCCACCTCTGACTCAGCGCTGGGGAGGAGAGAGAGGGAGGGTGAGAGAGAGCAGCTGGAAGGAAACTGGCCACTCTCACTTTCATGCCAAGTATGCATCAGTTTAGTATTGTTATTACTATTATTATCATCCTGGAGAGTTTTAGTGTCCCGTGGTCTGAATGATGTTTCAGAGGCTTTTCCACCCTGACAAGAATAAAAGTCTGAGGGAAACACTGAATCCTTATTTATTTATTTATTTGGCATGAAAATGGAACATTTCTAAGATATTAAATGTCAGCACAAGATATCAGCTACAGCTATTGTTTTTTTTATGTTTGTCAAATGCTGCATTCTTAGCCAGCTCTCCCCTTAAATCTCAGCGGGACCGACCCGGTTGAAGAAAAGGTTAAATAAAGAAGCAGGAGCTGTAAACGGGAACGAAAACACAAAGCAGAGAAAAAGAGAGAAATTGGGCAATTAGGGAGGAGAGAGAGGAGGTGGAGTGGCGAATTGAACAGTCCAAGTGGTGAAGTCAGGAATATGGATTGTGTGTATGTGTGTGTGTGTGTGTGTGTGTGTGTGTGTGTGTGTGCACCCTTCGTTCTAATATCCTTCCACTCCAGTCCCTCCCTTCCTTCTGTCCTCTTGCCTTTTACAGTGGAGTCTGTGAATCATCTAACATTTTATGAAATGCCATTTTTTGGACGGCAGCTGGAAATGGCATGATGTCACTTCTTCCTGCCGTAGTAGGGTCACAGATTTATATGACAACCCTTGTCTCTGGAGAAATGATCTTACTCCAGGCCGGTCAGACACACACACACACACACACACACACACGTGCACTTTGTGGCTTCCTAGGGATATTATCTCTGTTTGCAAAATAGGAACATGAGAGGCACTGAGTTCTGCTGTGTAATTATAAGGAGGCGCCAGGGAGAGATCAGACTATAGGAGTGGCCACACACACACTCACACACACACACACTCAGGTTTCTCTTACCTGGTGTCACCTGAGTCTTTGTTCTTGGGTTTGCCGTTCTCCCCCTTCTCCTGTCTGACCTTCTTTTCCTTGGGCTTGACCTCACTCTGGTAGACACGCCCTCCAATGATCCTGGTTCATGGGGTTAAAGGGTGGAGGGTTAGCTCTCATTCAGGACCACCTAGTGTCACCGTCCCGGCTCCGTTCAGTTAACAAGTGAATGAATGAGCCGTGGTGACTGTGCCAGAGTTAACCACAGCGTAAACTTTGTAGTCTCCCCGCTCACCTCTGGCATAACCTCGTCTCCATGGCAACTGGATCATAAATCCATACAATCAATAAATCCATACAATCAATGGGGAGCAATGGTGTTGATGTGGTGTCATCACAAGCTACAGCCCGACATCTAAAATCATTTGCCACCAAAACTTCCAAACGTGCTTATAGCCACTACATTTATGTAGAGGGATCATTGGCCCTGAATGCTTCCCTGATGTGACTTTTTTAAATGGTAAATTTCTGACCTTCTTGCTCTCCATCATAATAAATAAAGAAAAATCACCTTACCAAGCCCAACTGAAGCCCTGATCACCGACTAAGCAACTGAAGAAGAGCAGCAAAGTGTGAACTCATCTGTCCCATCATGATTCCTACAGCATTCAGGTGCACTATAGTCTACTGTGTACTTGGGTGCCGCGCAGGCATGAACCCGGGCTCTTACATGGTGAAGTTAGAGACGTAGGCGGTAGCGGGGATCTGGAACTGGAAGACGCCGTCAGCGGCGGCGGAGTGCCGGTTGAGCATGGTGCAGGACACCGCGGTGAAGGCGTACCGGGAGATGACGGTGGTCTTGATGGAAAGTTCCTGGATGTGCGGTTTGGTCTCCTGCTCAACGGGCACATTTACGCATCATTATTGCAGAGGCATGACAAATTACCCTGTATTTAATTTAATTCTCAACTTGGAGACAATTGTGCGCGTGCTTTGCTGTGCGTATTGGCGACCCCCCCTCATGTTGAAGAAGAGATCCAGCTACTCTGGCCCATCTGATGCGCCCTTCGCAGCTCTCCTGTGCGTCACAGCCAGAAGTGAATTTAGGTTGAAAAAACAACCCACGCCACTTCTGATAGAAATACTCAAACTTAGATAATGCATCTAGTCTACGTCTTTATTAACATGTAATGTCATTTTTTTTTTATTTTTCTTTTTGCATTTTCAAGCCAGGGGCGTCAATTCATTAAACCCCAGAGCTATTTTGGCAGTCAATTCAACCCAAAACTTCCCAGTTTATATCCACTAGATTTCTGGGGAGAAAGTGAAGCAACAACTGATGACTGACAATGTATCATTATTTAGTCAATGTGATCCAATTATTATTTTTTAAAAGGCTTCCAAATGAAAATGTGGATTTCTTTGCTTGATATTTTCTTTCCACAATAATAGTAAAAAGTAGAACTATAGTATAGTGTATACCCCCCAAATAATGAACTTGGCTTTTACCTTGGTCAGTATAGATTTCACCTGCCGAGGGACCCTGCGTGGAGCCTGTGGAGACAAGTAAAACGGTCAGCTGAGGATATCCAAGTTAGTGGCACCAATGCGTGCAACCCAAGTGAATAAAATGACTTACAATGTCTAAATCAAAGTCAGTCAAATCGGAATAAATATCATCTCCAAACTGAGATTCCTCTAGTTGCCCCAGTACGCATGGGCTGAAACACAGGAGCAGAGTAAAGGCCAGCATCTTGCAGTCCTCTTGCATTAAATCAAACAGATAACTGGGACATTGTTTCCTGCGCGTCTCCGGTCTCCGAGTCGTCCAGATCAGAGTGACCGGGCCGAGAGCTGAGACTGACTGGGGAGACAACACTCGACAAACACGCCCTCCCACACCGACAGAGAGAGATGCTGTGTTTCAGTCCCACTTCGCTGGTGATCTGGGTTGCTGCTGCTGCTGCCTTCAAGCGCTGTCGGAAATGTCGTAATGGGGAGCTGCCAAAAAATACTTTTATTACAGGGTCCATTTTCTTTTTCTCTCCGGACCAAAAGTACTTGAACGTCTTTTTCACAAGGAGTTTATGAGGGGCACTTAAAGGCAGCATAAGAGACAGAGCTTGGGTCATAGTCTCATAATAGTCTAATTAATGCAAAGTTTACCTACTTATTAGAGTTGAAAGAATAAAATAGTATTCAAACACTTACGTACAAAACTAAATATTCAATCAGAAACACCAATAAAGTTTCTCCCCTCAGTTCTTTCCTAGCACTTCATTCTTACATGGTTGCTCTGTGGTACAGCCGGCCCTGACCTTTGCACTCCTTGTTTTTGAAGTTTTGGTAAGAATTGGATCTTATTCTGTTATTGCACCCATTGTAAATTGCTCTGAATTAGAGCATTGGCCGAATGCATGAAATGTAAAAAGAAATAAATTGCCATAAAAAGAAACTGTTTAACCATTGTACCATGAAAGAGGAAACGTAAAGGCTTCACCACAGTTAGGCCTACGCTGGCGCTATCTTGTGGACACAATGCAACATTACATCTTCCTGATGGCATCAGATGTGTATGTCTGTGTGTGCTGTGCAGTTTTTTACACTGTACAGCTGTAGTAGCTGTATGTAGCCTTTTAAAAACCTGTCATCCATCTCTCTCTCTCTCTCTCTCTCTCTCTCTCTCTCTCTCTCTCTCTCTCACTCGCGCACACACTCTCACTCGCGCACACACACACACACACACACACACACACACACACACACACACACACACACACACACACACACACACACACACACACACACACACACACACACACACACACACACACACCTGTGGCGGCTGTGGCTCAGGGGGGTAGAGTGGGTCGTCCGCTAATCAGAAGATCGGCGGTTCGATCCCAGGCTCCTCCAGTCCGCATGTCGAAGTGTCCTTGGGCAAGACACTGAACCCCAAATTGCTCCCAAAGCTGCGCCTTCGGTGTGTGAATGTGTATGAATGGTTAGATTCCCCTGATGTGCAGGTTGGCACCTTACATGGTAGCGCCCTGCCATCAGTGTATGAATGAATATGTGTGAATGGGGTGAATGTGAATGTAGTGTAAAGCGCTTTGAGTGGTCGGAAAAGACTAGAAAAGCGCTATATAAGTACAGTCCATTTACCATTTACCTCAGAATGACCTTTGGCTAAATGCTGTACCACTATGGTTATACTCTATGACATGACATTCTGAAACCTTAGTTTAACCCGAATGGCCCAAATCATGTCCTGTTTACCCTCCCACACACTGCAGGTCAAGTTTCAAAGTTTCCTTCTCCTCCTCTATTTGAAACACAACAAATATTGACTGGGGCCTGGGAGTCGATCAGCTCAGTGGATTTTAACCCTCAGTTTGGGCTTCGCTGTTTTCCAGGAGGCTCCCAGCAGAAGGACAGTCTCTCTCTCTCTGTGTGTGTGTTGTGTTTGTATCTCTGAGGGCTGCCCGGCCAAACCCAACAGGCCTGGAAACATGAGGCGTCTTCTGCTGCTGCTTCTGGGGCTGCTACTCCTCCACCAGAGCCGCTGCTTCGAATTTATCATTGATGGAGAGTGGGAGGGCGAGACAGTGAGTTGGATGGAGTTTACTGATCTTTTTAGCAGGGCGAGAATCTTCATGAGATAAATCATAGTGAGTAGTATCGAACTGATGCAAGGTCTACAATGACTGACAAAAACTTAATGCTACTCTGAAAATATTTTGGAAATCACAGTTTACCCACATTTTTATTCTCATTACATCACTGGTTATTATTATCAGCTAAGGATGTGACTTTTTTCATTGTGCAGTCATTTTTTATTTTATTTAAACAATGTGTCTAAGTCAGTAAAATATACCTGCAACTTATATAAGAATGCATGTCTTAGTCGACTCGGGTTTTGATTCTCTGATGGTTTTAATGATCAATAAATGATCAACACCGGTACAAATACTTCTCTTTCTTCCACCAGTCAGGTTTACAGGATCATCGGGAAAGACACAAGGTGAGACGTTCCTCCTTCTTTTGAGTCCAAAACAACGTAAATGTCAAATTGTATCATACATTGCACAAATCGTGGGATTGCTTTTGACGTTGATGTTGCAATAGTTGCAATCATTGATCCATGAACTGCAACAAACTGATCACGCACAAAACAAATTAACAGATTAAGTCAACATCAAACCTCCCACAATCTAATCATGATCCATACGTTATCTCTACCTTGTGAATAACAACAGTTTGTGGTTCATAAGCATAATAAAGAGGAAGACTGAGGCTGATGACGTGTGTGTGTGTGTGCGCGTGTGTGTGTGTGTGTGTGTGTGTGTGTGTGTGTGTGTGTGTTTCAGAGAGCGATATTGACCAATGAAGAGCAGGAAGACTTTGAGGTGCGTCTCTCTGCTTGTTGTTCAACCCCTCTCCACTGTGACAGAGTTTATACTTATCTAACAATCAATACGCTGCTGTTTGAAGAGATTCCCATGTCTGACAGGTTATTGACTTCGCTCTCCTCTAATCCTGCTCTGCTTCACTTTACTGCCTAAAAGCAAGTCTGCCGTTATATCCCTAAGAGAACATCACATCAGCGGCACACTCACGAGAAGTATATTATTTCTTGGCTCAATTGGGTTATTCAATTTATTTGGCCGTGTTAGATGAGTAGTTTCCAATATCATTTTGTAGGGATGTTCCTCCATAAATGTGCACAAGGCAAAACAACCAAAGTTAAATAACATACAAGACAAATTGATCTGTACTGGGTTTGGTAGTGGTGGGGTGTCATGCTGTATTCACAGAGGGGAACTCCTGTTTATTTAAAAACAGTTGCCAAACCTTAAAAAGTTCTTTGGCAGAAGCACGAGAAGAATGCTTCAGATTTTCTACTTTTGAATGTGCCATGACCTTCCTCCACCCAGCGTTTATGCGATGATTGAGTAGTGCTTGACTGCTTGTCTGGCTAGGAGTGTCTCAAAGTTGTAGATAGTCAACATCTCTTTTAGGGTTAGGGCTCCATGATCTCCATGTCGCAAATGCAAGAAAATGTGTAGGATGCAACTCAGGACACGTCCCAGGACATGTGACCAAAGGTGGCTGGGGCTTGATAACAGAGAGATGTAGTATGTGGAGCACTTTAAGCTAAAGCAAACCATGCTTGATGTAGATTGATGATGAATGCACCTTGGGTGTAGTTAAACCTTAAACCACCTTAGTCAATTCCAAGACCAGATCTAATTGAGTTTGAATCAAGATCAGGTCCAAAGGGGGGTCAAGACCAAGTCAAGATCGAGACCAGAGCACATTGAGTCCTATTCGAGACCAAGACCAAAATAGGCAATAAACAGTGGAAATGTCTTGAAGGGTGAACAGGCATGTAGCTCTATCTGCAGGAGCTCTGTACTATACCCTTCAACATCCAACTAATCAGTTCATTGGAGTTTGACTGATCAATACATAGAAGTTTGAGGACCATTACGTAGGGTAGGTGGGTAAAAAGTCACCAAACTCTAACAGACAAGTCCAAGTCAAAACAAGCATGGGACCGAGACCAAGTCCAAGATGTCGAAAAAGTGGTCTGGAGACTGGACTCAAGACCGAGACTGGACTAAAGTACTCAGCTGCTGGATAGGTCCTCTCTCTCTGTTAGCCAATCCCCTCACATGTTCCGTCTGTGCCTGTATAGGCCATCCGGGGAGATGACATCACCATCAAGAGCTACAAGGTGGAGAGTCGCATCACATCGCGCTTCGCCCACACCACCGTCAGGAGCTCAGTGGTCAACTCTGGCTCCAAAGCCCAGAGCATCGGCTTCAACGTCCAGATCCCCAAACGAGCCTTCATCACCAACTTCACCATGTGAGTGACGACCTCAGTTGCCCGAAAATCGACAGAACGTCTACATACGTTTCTTCTCTAACCTTTAACCTCTAACCCGCTAATTGTTTCCCACGTGCAGGAATGTGAACGGGATAACATTTGTGGGCTCAGTGAAGGAAAAGACGGTGGCCAGGAACCTGTACGCCCAGGCCAGAGCCAGAGGCAAGGCAGCAGGCATTGTCAGGTACTCCTGGGTTACGACTATGAATCCGACGTAGAAATTCACAGGGTTCGATCCCCGGACTGAAATGATTCCGCTTCACAGGGCTAATTCCCAGGACATGGAAACCTTTAAGACAGAGGTCCACGTGCCGCCTGGTAGCAACATTGAGTTTGAGCTCCACTACCAGGAAATGATGCACAGGAAGCTGGGTTTCTATGAGCACACACTGCACCTGCAGCCTAGACGACTGGTGCCACAGTTCCAGGTGAGGGGGGGTCATGATATATACAGATGTGTGCCTGTATGTGTGTATGTGTCACTCAGCAATCTCCCACGACCCCATCTATCTCTAGGTGGATGTGTACATCTATGAGCCAAAGGGTATTTCCATGGTAGAAATACCAAACACCCTCGGGGAACACGTGACAGAAGACCAGATCAAACTTACCTCCTCCAAAGACAAGGTAACACAATACACATCGCTTTTTATGTAGATCCTCATTTGATTGCACCTGCGCATCCGAGTCTCTAATGGTTCTTGTGTGTGTTTGTGTGTGTGTGTGTGTGTTTAGGCTCATGTTGTCTTCAAACCCACGCTGCAGCAGCAGAGGAAGTGTGAGAACTGCACTGCCAATGCTATAGATGGCATCTTCACTGTTAAATATGATGTGCAGAGAGACAGCAATGCTGGGGAACTACAGGTATTACATAGTTCACTAAAGAAAAAAAAAGAAAAACACATCCCAATCTGGACTTAACCATCCATGTATAATATGTTTACATTGTACATCTTGGCAATAAACATGCTTGTGTCTTGGTTGATGTTTTCTTCGCCTGCCGTGGTTACGATACAAGCAGAACGGAGATTTCTGTAACTCAGGCTTGCATTGTTTCCTCAAGGTCTCTGATGGCCACTTTGTCCAATTCTTCGCCCCGTCCAACCTCTCACCCCTTCCGAAAAACATTGTATTTGTCATCGACGTCAGCGGGTCAATGTGGGGGGTCAAGATGAAGCAGGTAAGTGATAGGCATCCTGATGAGTTTACATTTACATGGAGGTCTGTGCACATTGACCCCTCCAACGGTACTCCCTCTCCCTGGCTCTTTGTCCCTCCATTGCAAAATACTGCCATGATGTGGCAATTGTGCAGAATGCATTTAATTCCAAAGTACTGACCGCTCTCTCCCAGACAGTGGAGGCTATGCAGGCTATTTTGGACGACCTGACCATAGACGACCACTTCAGCATCATAGACTTTAACCACAATGTGCGCTGCTGGAGCGAGGACCTGGTCCCTGGCTCCTCCATCCAGATCGGCGAGGCCAAGAAATATGTCCAGAGCATCAAACCCAATGGAGGTGAGACACCGTGGGGAAAGGCTTGGAAGCCTGCGGAGGCTATGATAACCAGATGAAAAGAGAATGGCTGATGTCAAACATCTAACATCCATCTCTGTTCATGACTCACCTTTGTCGCCCGTTGACCCCAGGCACCAACATCAACGAGGCACTGCTGAGGGCGGTGCAGATGCTGGTGAAGGCATCCAATCTGGGGCTGATTGACTCTCGCTCTGTCTCCATGATCATTCTGGTGTCTGATGGAGATCCCACTGTCGGTGAGATATCTCATGAGTCCCATGCTGTACACCATCTGGAGATATGCCACTTCCTAGACTTCACAACATATCACACAATAAACATTAATAGCCATAGATAGTACAACTTAATAACATTTGGTTTGAGACAGCTCATAAAAGTGATCTACAGTTGCTAAACATTAAACATGGAGGATATAAGATTAGTTAAAGGACTTACTACATCCACCATCTTTCTTTGCTCTGTCTCCCTCTGCAGGAGAGATCAAGCTCAGCACCATCCAGAAGAACGTGAAGCGGGTCATGAGGGAGGAGTTTTCTCTCTTCTCTTTGGGCATCGGCTTTGACGTGGACTACGACTTCCTGGAACGCATCGCCATGGAGAACAGGGGCGTGGCCCAGAGGATCTACGCGAACCACGACGCCGCGGAGCAGCTCCGGGTATGACGGCACCTAGGAAAAACCTTTCCCTTCACCAAAACAGCTTCAAGCATCACTCTGCTCTTTCTCTCCTCGTGCGTTTGGCATCCAATGTCCTCTAAACCCAATCAAAAGTATGACACACCTTTGTTTCCTTTACAAAAGAAGGACATCCAATTTGGAAAAAGGATGTTTCCTGAAATATGTAGAAACCATAGTGAATTTTACTTTCATTCCAGGGGTCACATCGTGGTGGATATCTAATTTTAAACATCTCAGACTTGAGGCTGACAGAAAATCTTTACCACCAAATTTCGACGGTCACCTGATTCTCCCCCCTCTCCCCTTTCCTCTCCCCTCCTAGAGGTTTTACAGCCAGGTTTCCGCCCCTCTGCTGAGGAGGATCACCATTCAGCTCCCCGTGGACTCGGTGTCGGACGTCACCCAGAATCGCTTCGATAAATACTTCAGCGGCTCAGAGCTCGTGGTGGCTGGGAAGGTGCTGCCCTCTGACAGCAACACCCTGACCAGCTTCACCACAGCATCTGCCGTGAGTTAAACACACTCACAACACACACATGTATTTCTATACTTGTGACAACCTTCCATTGAATACATTCATTCCCTAACCCTGACCTTAAAGGAATACACCCAGTTTGTTTGGGAGATTTTTCTAAAACTTGGTGTCATTTATCAGTGACCTTTACCTTTACCCTAAACCCAAGCCCAAATTCTAAACGTGCCACTTAAAGAAGAGGACAAAATATCTTTCTATCCTTGTGAGGACATTTGGTGCAAGTCCACTAACACACACGCCAACACCTCGTCCTCCAGGCTCGTCTGGACCTTTCCCTCCAGACCGAAGCCGACACCATGGAGCTGGACACAGAGCTGACCAAGCAGCAGCACTCCTTCATGGGCTTCGCCAGGCAGATGTGGGCCTACATCACCGTCAACCAGCTAATCGCGGAGAGGTGAGACGCGATGGGGAGGACACAAAGAGATAGATATGGAATACTGTGAATTTAGGTCATCAGACAATGAGCTGGATAGGTCTGTTTTCAGTAACACAACTCACTTTCTAAAGACTGTACCTGGACCTACAGACAAAAGTGACTGCAACTGCAAAAGCATTTCAAAATATCGTATCGTGCAGTCATTCCTATCTGGCCTGATTGTCAGTTCTGCGTCTCCTGCAGGTCTCTGGCCCCAACGGCCGCCAAGAAGAGGAAGATCACCCAGAGTATACTGACCCTGGCGGTGGAGCACCAGTTTGTTACTCCTCTCACCGCGCTGCTGGTGGAGAGCGAGGACGGCAACGAGAGGCTGCTGGCCGACTACCCGAAGGACCCCAAGCACGGCTGCTGCTCAGGTGCCTGACCACAATACAATAGGATAATTCCTCTGATGGGTTATGATGGGATCTGTCAGTGTTGATTGATATCACGCTGTGTGGGTGAGCGCAGAAGATGAGCACTTACAACTTACAATAAATATGTAATCAAACAAACTGCATCGTATCCATCGTATCAGAGGTGGACCACAACGACTGAAGTATATCAGATCTTCAATAAAAGGCCAATATCATGTATCAGTCTGACCCTCTGCTAAATGACACGCACAGGATCAGGAGGCTCGCCGTCTACTCCTGTGTCTCCGAGGCCGCCAGTTATGAGGCCGCTACTTTACGCGCCTCCACCCTGGGTCCAGATTACCACTGCGGCCCCCAATAGGGGAGAGGTTGCGGGGGGGGTGCCTGAACACAAACCCATCACCCTTGGTAACACACACACACACACACACACACACACACACATTTTCTTTTACGTCCAACTCTTTCAGTTGGAGTATTAAACGTAAGCAGTACTCAATGCGTAACAAGCTCAGTGTTTCCCATCCAGTGGACAACGACCCTCACTTCATCGTCCAACTTCCCAGAAGCAACATGGACGTCTGCTTCAACATCGACTCAGAGCCCGGTCATATTCTCAACCTGGTGTCCGACCGTGGAACAGGTACTGTAGTGCTCATATACTGAATGGTTCTGACCTTTGACCTCCTTACTACTGCTTGTGTATTGCTATGTTGGTGATCTAGGAACTGAAGCTTAGTCTACTGTTGCACTCACAGTTCTCTACATAATAATACTCTTCATTCATACTTTCAAAGCACTTTTGCGGAGTAAAAAACAGTAAACAGCAATGGAAGCAAGGCAAGAAATATAAAAGCAAGGCAAGAACAGAGATGAGCCTACCTGGATCTAGCTAGTCAATGCTGAAACACAAAACGAGATCAACAAATTTCGAACACAGGAAACCCAAACAGAAGACAGAAACAAGGCCTTCCAACCGACACCACCAACCTTAGACCCTTGAAGTAGACATGGGAAAACAAAGTCTTGTTTTAGTCTAGAGTTTGGATCAGCCAATAGGGATCTCATGTTTCAAATGGAGATGTTGGAACAGCCAATAGGAACCTAGGATAAATGGTTTGTGATGTAGCTTGGTGTCATATATTGATGCTCCAGTAGCACCTTTAATAAGATAAACACCAATAATTGAAACCCACCATCCTCTGACCAACCCTCCTCTCCTGGCCTGAAGGTGTGGTGGTGAACGGCCAGCTAGTCAGCGCCAAGCGGATGGAGAAGAACAAACTGAACACCTACTTCGGCACCATGTCGGTCTACTACCACCCGGACGGGATCAGCGTGACCGTCAGCACCGACAGCATCGCCATGATGGACGGCAAAAACAACCATTCCTTCACTTGGGCGGCCACGGCTGAAATTACACAGGACGGGTAACCATCACATCCTCAGCCACTACATCCCTGATAATAGGGTTATGGTTAGACACCACTTTGGTGATTTTCATGTTTTAACTTCAGATGGAGGATCACATGGTCCTCTATGGGTGAAGGAAGTTGTAAAACCCTTGGGGTGATGAAACCCATCGGATAAACTCAACGTGTGTCCTTTTGTAATGTTTGTGTTCCAGGGTAACGATTACCATTATGAAGGACTCTCATGTTACCGTCACAATAAATAACAATATCCGGGTGATGGTGTTGCTTCACCGCGTGTGGAAGAAACATCCAGTCAACGTCGACTTCCTGGGTGTCTACATCCCCAAGGACAACATGTACTCCTCCCTGGCCCATGGGCTCATAGGTAAGTCTCAGGAATCGGTCCAGCAGTTGGTAAAAACCTCTGTATGTTTTGAGAAGCAGCAAATAACTGAGACACCCAAGAGAATCAACATTTATCGGAAGACTGATACCAATATTCTTGGATTGAAGTTGTCAATAGCCCTTATTTTGTGCCGATATTTAATATCTTTAATTTGACCATTTTCATGGGCAGTGAAAAAGATCTTCCACTTAGATCCATACAATTCACACTTATCAAGCCAAGGTTTTGGACCACCTTCATCATGTGATTAAGGTCTTGTAAAACAACACTGCGGAAGATCTTTTTCACTGTGGGTTTGTCTGGTCCTCCAGCACTTTAACCAAGACACCAGCCTGGTGAGCGGTAGACACTCGACACTCCATTTTCATGTCCATAAAATTTAAAAAAAATCACATAAGGATTCAGTGTTTCCAGAAAAAGCCTCTAAAACAGACTAATTATTTTAGGTTGGTTAGTAGCTCCTTAAAGCTGCACTAGACAGGCTTTAGATGTAAAATTACACCCATCTTACCAGCCTGAATCATGAGGAATAGTTTCTCTGTCCAGCTGTGGTCAGGGAGGAGGACGACATGTCAATCTCAACCTGATATATCAGTAAAATAGGACGAATGCAGGGTTACTGCATTCGTCCTATTTTACCGGTAGATTTGACAACTAAAAATGTGTGTGTGACCTCCCAGGGCAGTTTTCCATGGAGCCTGAGGTGAAGGTGTATGACGTCCACGATGGAGCCGACCCTCTGAAGAAGGAGGCCACCATGGAGGTGAAGGGCAACAGGCTGGTGGTCACCAGGTAGGTCAAGCTGCCACATCCAAAATAGATCCCTGAACAAACCGCCTGGGTGGTAACTAACCGGTGAAACTCTCGTGTGTCAGGGGCTGGCAAAAGGACTACCGGCGCGACAAGAAGCGTGGCTCGGATGTCCACTGTTGGTTCGTACACAACAGTGGGAAAGGCTTCATCGACGGCAACTACACCAGCTACATCGTCCCGCATCTCAACAGCTTCCTCCCGATACTTTGAGCAGCCAATAGCGAGGCTCGCAGGACTCAGGAGGTGGGACCGGCAGACGCAAGAAAACAATTTAACCAGTAACACGTGCTGCTATTTGTTTTCTGGGTCAATAAAGCGATGAAAAGCTACATCCATGTGAACGGGTGGGTAAAAAAAAAAAGTGGCTAGAGGAAAGAGGGGAAATCAAATCACACCGAGCCCTAAGATGTATAACTTTGAAAGATGTAATGTTGAATCATGTATACAATGTGCCACTGACGTCATATGTATAACTACATTTTTTGATGGTTTGTTCTCCAAAAACGATCATATAGTCAAACTGTGTCTTTTGATTATTTCTCAAAGAACAGTCAAAGAAAGTCACTTTTGCAGCATTTTAATCAAGAGGAATACTACATCTGAATGTATTGAAGAACAGCTTCAATAATAACACATATTAAAAACATTAACCAAATCAAACTCGTTGTACTAAAGGTGTACTGTGGAAATGCATTGTGGGATATGTACATACAGGTATATGGGGGTGGGGGGCTAGGGGAAGTAACTCTGACACAGTAGAGTCCCTCAGCCGATAGGCGTCGGGTCAAGCCAATTTTGAGAAGTCCTCATAGGCAATCCTGTCAACTCTCTTCCCCTTCATTCGACCCTGAAGACGAGGGAAGATGAAACGTTAAAAGAATATAGAAATGTGGATATTAAATATAAAACAACAGACAATTCCCACGGGTCAAGAACATGTACAGTAGATACGTGGCTGAAAGTATGATAAACATCAGTTGCAGCATTGTGAGGGTGTGCAAAAGAAGATCAATAGAACTCACTGAGACTAAGAAGAATGAACGGAAATATGTACGATCTGAAAATCTACTAAAAAAAATGATACATGTGCAGTTAAAATAAGTGAAATATGAGAAATATGAGAAGAAAACAAATACGTGAATTTACAGGATATAAACATAATGTTCACATGAGCAGGTCTACAGTGAAAGTGTCTCCACTAATTCTATTTACAGATGTCGATAACAAACCGATATTTACCACAATAATAACACAGAAAGGAACCAGAAATCGATCTCATGGCAGATGACAGAACAGCCCGAAGTTTAGAAATATACATTTGGCAGCAAATCAGTACTTACAGAGTCGAGAGTGAGCGTAGCACAGAAATGTTTCTTGTCTATATCCTCCAGCAGGGCCTCTGTGTCCCGGTACTGGCCGTTCAGAACCAAAACCTTTTTACCTGCAGGAGGGAGAAGTCATGAACGTAAACATCAGTTTGTTACTACTATGAATTCATCTCAGAGTTTTGTACCAGGTTATAAAAGGTGGGTGAATTTTTACATCCCCTTCATAATCTCACAGGTCACCTGGTGCAGGAATGACGGTCTCTAGATGACTCTGGTCCAGTTTCAACTTGTCTCCGGAGTCAATCATCCTCACCATGGCTGTGTATTTGTCACGCACTTCCTACGGCAGGCGAGCCACAACTGTTAGCATCAGTAGTCTTTTTGCCGTGCACACACACACACACACTTTCCTCCAATGCATCGAGCACACTACCTTGATGACTGCCTTCCTCTTGTGGTACTTCTCTCCCAGCTTCTTGGTGACGACTTTCACCACGATGTTGGGCTGCAGCCAATAGTCTGTCCTGACCGACTGCTTCTTCTTCTCCTCCATCTGAAAATAAAACACACCGTCACTAGGGGTTACTTTCTAAACTGCTTTAAAGACACATACATACCCATACACAGACTGAAATCACAAGCCATCCTCAGACACAGGAAACAACTTTGCGTACACTCACGCTACACAGATCAGAAACTCTGCTCTACCTCCATTATCTCATCTAGGGCAGATTTCTTCTTCTTCTCCTTGGACTCGGAACTAGAAGACGCATCTTTCCTCTTGGATGAGGCTGCTTTCAGGGCACTGGGACCCAGAGTGGTACTAAAGACACAGACAGTTGCCAGGTTGTAGAGGATATAACAAAATTATACCTGTTGATTATAGAGCACAATTAACAACTCTCATAGGAGCCTCTGTACCTTGGTTTGGAAGGGCCGGCTACAGCGGAAGAGGCACCCATGTTGAAGACAACTGAAAGAAGAAAAAACAACAAACAAACTAGGAGTTATGTTGAAGAAAGCAGCTTTCACGGCCAACTTTTACAGAACGGTGAAGAAGTTGACCTCATTGATTGTATTCATACACCATTTGATACACCGTCACTATTGTAACAACTATGTGAATAAAGACAGAGTACTAGGACGGAGAGTGATTGCTCCAAAAGAAACAAACCTTTTACTTCTTCGCTCTCTCGTTTGAGCTCTGTGAAAACCGGAGATTCCTAGGGAATAAATACAGAAAGGCATTGTTGAAAAGGGGAGATAAGTAAGGCTTTTACTGCCTCGTAGCACAACATGACCATAATCTATCTGCAGGATTGATAGGGTTGTTGTGCCAGAAAAACATATTCTATAAGAGTTCTATCATTGTTGTTGCAGTTCCTACTATAAAAAGGTCAACATCACTTTTTTGTATACCCTTTTAATGGTACTTTTCTGTGCCGAACTGCATAAGCTGTGAAAAGTAAACTCGTTCTTGGTAAGAAGTCTAGATGCGAGAGCCAAGTGTGATGCAGAGGTCTGTCTTCCTGCGACTCACATCCGGCTCCTTGCCATCCCGGCCTCTGCGGACCTGCTCTTCTATGAACTTGGCGCTCCTCTCCTCGTCGTCCAGGTCCTGCTTCTTCTTCCTCTCCAGCTCCTCTTGGCGGCGAATGGTCTCCGGGTCCCGGTCAATGTACTGGATGTACCAGCCTTTAGGGGTCTCGTCAACCTTACACAAACCTAGCGGTGCCATTAAATACATGTTACACATTTTAAAATCTATTTCTAGCGAAAAAACATCCCTCCCTATTACTACATGTATTAGTACAAGAATTGATGTGGCAGTAACACACGCACACAATGCAAACACTCTCTCACACGCCGTCAACCCACCTTCTTTCCCCAGCCACTTGGTGAAGTCGGTGAGAGTCTCCCACTGTGTGGAGTTCATATGGACGTGCTCCCTGTCACTGATGTATTCATTGTAGACAATGTTGTTGTGCACTCGCTTGGTCCCTGAGCAGAGGAACACAAATAGTTTCTCAGTATTACTTGACTGTACTGTATAGTGACGACTGCTCTAACAAAGTCTCATAACTAAATATCAATTTGTGGGAGATCCAGCCTCACCAAAGCGTCTTCTGATCAGTTCCAGAAAGTCATTTTTGAACTCCCTAAGGAAAGAGGAAATGAGAATTAATTCACTCTCTGAGGTGAAATTCTCACATATACCTCATGCAGCTACACTCAATGGTACTCACTCTGAGAAATAGTCCATGAACTGATTTGGATCTTCTGAGGCCAGTAACAACTGTCTCTGGTGGGACTCGGACATGCAGTGACATTTGAAACCATTCTGTGAACAAACAAGAAAAACAGTATATAGTTCAAAAAACAATATCTAAAAATGTAAGCAATTAAAATGACCGGAAAAGTAAAAAGTATACAGTATATAATAATAAGTATAAAGTAGCCTACAGCTCGACCTGAAAAGTAAAAAGTATTGAGGAAGAGGTCGAGCTCACCTCGTCTCGGCATTGTTTTTGACACATCTGGCAATACCATCTCAATTTTTGAAGACCTTTGGCTTTTATCCTATTGCCTATTGCCTTGGGACTGAGAAAGTCGGCTTTGCCCATTCTGGCCGCCTATAAGAAACATAAAAAGGTGAAATTAAACGTTATTAATATCACTAAATTGAGAGAAATGTAACAACCGCGTTAATGTTTACGTACTCCTCAGCTAAGCTAAACAACTTCCGCGTGTATAATAATCTCGTGTTTACAGAAAACACGCGATAACTTCGGATGCATTCAGGTGCTCCTCGTGCTCGTACGTCCAAGCGGGTAAGTCATAACACTTTGATTTAGTATTCATACTATTTACTACACTATATATGTGTATAGTATGTATATATGTGTGTGTTTCAAGTACTAAATGCCTTATAAAGGGCCATTTATCACTTTTTGGGGAGAAGTGTATAATAATGTTATTGTGTCGTTCATATGTGTTCATAATTGTGATTTTTCTGGCAGTACCCGAAGACAGCATTCCTCCATTTTGCCGTTCACTTACGCCTGCGCAGTCCTGCGTGTCTGACCTTCATAGAAGTAACCATGTTCGCCAGGACCAGCGCGTTGGTGTTTGTCCCACAATGGTAAAGTTGATTTTAAATATGTAGTCAACATTATTGCCTTTTACCCTTTCTGTAATTAGTTCAGATACACGATTAGATCAAGTCTGGACGTTGTAGTCAGTGATAGACAGTTATTTAACACAAGGACGTGCTAACCTGCAGGCCGCGGCTAATGAATGACAGCGGTGTGCTGCAGAGTGAATGGCCAAGTTCAGCCGGCTAAGCTATGCTAACGCTAGCTAAGTTGACACTTACCGGCCAATAACGTTATGACATTGTGTTAGTTGTGAGGTTGCGGCGGATAAAGTTTTTTCCAAAGCAAATTGATGATCAAATTCTTTCACGACTGTGTCTTAAACGCAGCCGGAGCAGTAACGTTAACTACCAAAGTGTTTTCTGTCTTCTGTGTACTATCAAGCTAGCTGACGTTAGCTGGCTTGCAGCGCTAGCAAGTAATGGCAATTTTACATTCAGCTTCCTATTTCTCTCTAAGGTCAATTTAAATAAACTTACGAGAAAATACTGATGCATTATGTTGATGATAATGCTTGCAACAAAAACTCTGAATGCATTCTTTCTGTTTGCAGTGGGGGGCAGGTCAGGAACATGGCTACCTTGAAGGACAGTAAGTACTTCTCCTGTAAACTAGACTGTATAACAGAATATACAGCATCTTGTAACCTACCTTCTCACACTGATATTCCTTAGTATTACAAAGCCACACAATATGAAGGGCCAGTGGAGAGAACCTCATACCAAACTAAATTCAGAAATCTGACAGTTTAATGTTGCTTTGCTTATGGGCAATTCATAATACCTGGTAGGACATGTCAAGACATTTTCAATACGTTGCTTGGAGCTGGAAAATTCAGCATACAAGTGATTCACCAAGCAGCATATTATTTCAACAAATTTAATCTTTTAGAATTGGTTCATACTTCTCACTACTACTCACTACTGCCCGTAACAATGCATTTTGCTCGAAGACGTTTGTGGACAATACCATTGGAACCAATTTAAAAAACGTGTTTATTTTTATTTTTATTGAAAGATGTATTTCTTGGTGGATTGAATGCATGCCGAACTGAAGAGTGGAGTAAATGATTTGTAAAACGACTTAAGTCATGTTATGTGTATGTTTGCCAATAAGCAAGGCCACATTAAATTGCTATATTTGTGAATAGAGCTTTGCGTGATGTTCTCTCCATAAACATAGCATGCAGCAATAATCTTGCGTAGGTGTTGCTTTTCCATCAGTGTCATGCTTTCTTGTAGTATTCATAGTGCTTATAGTGAGTGATGTCATCTCTTCCTCTAGTCACCATTCGGTTGAAGTCCATCAAGAACATCCAGAAAATCACCAAGTCCATGAAGATGGTGGCTGCTGCCAAGTATGCTCGCGCTGAGAGGCAGCTGAAGCCGGCCCGAGTCTATGGCACTGGTGCTCTGGGTAGGTCGTCCATGTCTAGGCTCTTGATGTCCCTGAAAGGATTGCTTAGTGTATCAGTTAATCTGTCATTACACATCAGATGGATTGGCTCATGGAAAGTTGACCAGTGCGTGAGATCAAGTGAACATGTTGACGTTCCTCTGTATTGTTTCTCTGTCCTCAGCCCTGTATGAGAAAGCTGACATCAAAGCGGCGGAGGACAAGTCCACCAAGCACCTGATCATCGGCGTGTCGTCCGACCGTGGTCTCTGCGGCGCCATCCACAATAACGTGGCCAAGGCCATCAAGAGCAACATCGCCACCCTGACTGCCTCTGGCAAGGAGGTGATGGTGGTCAACGTGGGAGACAAGCTGAGAGGCCTGCTGCACAAGTACTAAATTAAATGGCGCCTCCTGTCTTCCTAACATTGAAAGAGATATGAGCACATAGCTAAATTTGTTTTTTTTGTCTTACTATAACAATAACGTCCGCTCTTCCTCATCAGGACTCATGGGAAACACATCATTCTGAACTGTAAGGAAATGGGCCGCAGGCCCCCCACCTTCGGCGATGCTTCCATCATCGCTACCGAGCTTCTTAACTCCGGATATGAGTTTGACCAGGGGTCCGTCATCTACAACAGATTCAAGTATGGATGACCTCCTTGATCCTATATTTTAATCAGTTTTTATGTAAAATAATTCATAAATGTCATAAATGCTGACTTTTAATACATTTTATTGTGTATTAAAATGCCGTATCGTCGACCTTCAGCCCACCTTGATGATCAATATAGTTTTCATCACAAAAATAAATCTTCCCTTCTTCCTCACCCAGGTCCGTTATCTCATACAAGACGGACAACAAGCCTTTGTTTTCCATCGACACTGTTGCTAATTCAGGTATTTTATTCGCTCGTTGAGTGAATTAAAAAAACAATAAAAAACAACCACGGAGCCGTGGCTGTCTGTGATGTAACGTGTGTCTTCCTTCTCCCCTGACAGAGAGCATGGGCATCTACGATGACATCGACGCCGACGTGCTGAGGAACTACCAGGAGTTTGCCCTGGTCAACATCCTCTTCTTTGGCATGAAGGAGTCTACCACCAGTGAGCAGAGCGCCAGGATGACTGCTATGGACAGCGCTAGCAAGAATGCCTGTAAGACTGAGCGTCGGGACCACGCACACTTCTTCATTCCCACGTCTTTAGGGTTGCACTGATAAGGGTTTGAGGAGGCATACTGATAGGTTTTTATTTACAAATATGTACATTTTGCATTAGAATCAGTTCAGGTTAAGGTCTTCCCATAGACAACCAGTGTAGTATTGATCAATTCTACAATATGTAATCAAACAAACTGCATCATATCAGAGGTGGACGACATTGACTGGACCAGATTTGTTTTGTAACAATAGATATCAGTCTAACACTTATTGACAGTCATTTTTTCATGTTGCTTCCAGTTGTCATCAGTAGCCGTTGTAAGAGCGTTATTTTGCACACCACCTATTTTGATTTAGTTTAGTGGATTAGTGGAACGTAGTATTTTTCAACCTCGGGCAGCTCTGTGTTTAGATTCTTGGGTTGTCCAATTCGGCGTTACATTGAGGTTTTCCATAAACCGCTGATGCGCTGTCGATCTTTCTCCCTTCCCTCTAGCTGAGATGATTGACAAGCTGACCCTCACCTACAACCGTACCAGACAGGCTGTCATCACCAAGGAGCTCATTGAGATCATCTCTGGAGCTGCAGCTCTGTGAGTATTTTCAATATGCTTCCCATTCCTCTCACCCTCTCCTACCCTTTCTTCTTTCTCCTTCACTTTTCTTTTACTCTGCTGCTCTTCAATTGTCGATTCCTCCTAAATGACTCAACCCCTCATTTTATTCCTCCTTCACTCTGCTAACTTTTGTGACCTTCGAGACCTTTTCATTTCTTCTCCGACGACTCCCTCTCAACTATGCATGTCATTTAATTTCCCAAAGCCCTCCGATTCTTTCATGACTAATTCTCTCTGACCTAATCTGCTCCCCCCTCACCCGCGGGTGCACACAGGAACTGAGGCTTGTCTTAACCGAGGAGGTAACATCCTTAGAGTAGACTGCAGTCGTAACTAGTTTTAAGAGCATCTCCTGTAGAAGTGTAGCCCATTAACGTCCCTGATATAATAGACTAGATGCCCTTTAGGTTTTCAGGAAGTCCTTTGAGTGTACTCCCTTCAGCGTCGTCCACAGGGCTCTTCTTCTTCGGGCTTCTTACTTTTCTTTTTCTTTGTTTTTACAGATAAACGGGCCACATCGTCCTGCTGTCCATCGCCTGTAGCGCCGGTATACATGCTTCAAAGTACTTGAGACAGATGTCGTTGAGAGTTTATGAACATTTGTGCTTCTATTTGTAAAATATATGGAAAAATAAACCTCTTACAGAGAACCCTAACCCTTTCATAAGTCCCTGTATCTGTTTTGCCTCAGTAAATATTGTGACCATTAAAGATGAATGATGCTTGACCCATAGAGAGTTCATCCTCCGAAGGCAATACCTGATGCTGAATGAAAAAATAAAACATTTCCAAGGGTAATGATCATCTTCAACACTGTCACTTTTTTTTTTAATGGAATTTTGTCATGTGCAATGCATTTGCCCTACAACACTATTCAGGGGAAACGCGACATAAAATGAATGATCTTGATGTTACTTGGGTCATGATTAATAGCATCCATGCTGCCGGGGCTTTTCTGTTATTGCCAGATTGCGTAGATTTGTGGTCGGACCGGGGTTGATGTTATAACTAGTTGAACTTCAATCTTTTTTTTTGGATTGAAACAGCCGACAGCAGACTACTAATACTAATGATATTCTTTTAAGACAGAGGGAGGCAGGTTTCATTGCAGGTTTTTACAGATGGTCATCACCCTGATACACAGAGTTGGGTGACATCAACTGGCTGATAGCTGATTTTTTAAAAATAAAACACCAATATTGACGAACCAATACATTGGTTTTATGTGTATGTGACGCCCCTCTAACATCAGGATTGGCCGTCTGTATATCTAGCCCTTTTTATATTCTCTCATGGCTTTTTCAAATCCAAGTGCGATCATTGCAACATTTAAAAGGATCACTGGTATGATTCACAGAAGGTTGAGCCTATTTTATATTTTTGTTTTAATGCAATTGTAGGTTGGGAAGAAGAAAACGAAAAGCAGATAGAAGAGAAATTGAAAAGTTGTGAACTGCGCCAACTGCAAATTGGAGCTTTAATTCTACAAACATTTCTCAGAGGCAGAAATAATCTGATTGGTTGAGTTAAACCTCAGGGGGCGGAGCTAAACAACCACAATTTTTAGGAGTGCAAGTGAAGGAAATCTGGTTGAAATATAAATCCAAATGGGAAAGACTTATTTTTTTATTCATTCATGACCACGGAAGGTCTCCATGTTAGCTAACTAGCTTACCTAGGTAGCTATGGCTAGTTGGAAGGTCAGCTAGGCTAACTAGCTAACCCAGATAACTCAGTATGGCTAGATTGTATTTTTTCAGTTACTATCCAGAGCGCTAGGCTTCATAATATTAGCTTCCTCCTCTCTTACCTCTTGCCTCTTTCCCTTGACTTCAGTCTAACGTTACTCAGCCAGAAAAACTGGTTCTGGCCCTGACCACTGAGGCTGAACTCAACCAATCACATTATTCCTGCCTGTCAGTAATCCAGTGTGTTTTGGCTCACTTCCTGTTGTGTTTGTCCATTAGCCTTTCGTCAGTTGCACAGACTTCCACCTAAATCCCTAGCATTGTTTAAAGACACACAGACAGTCACCCATGGGAGTTAATGTCCTGCAATAGCTCTAGAGGGCACCCATAGGAACCCTGCCTATAGGTCAGAGAAAACACCCGCCCTGCTGAAGTGTCCTTGAGCTCCAGGGATGCTGTTGTGTAGCTGACCCTGACCTCTGACCTCTGACCTCCGCGGCTCCTACACAGAATACAAACTGTCTGTGATCACGTGATTGTGAGGGTAGGATTAGCTGGGCCTGGAGCCGGTGCCCAACTGGGTGCCTCCTCAGCATCCTCCTCCTCCACCCTCAACACACCTCTCAATTCAAGTCAGTTGTCTGCAGTTCACTGAGCGTCCACCAGGGCACGCTGTTGGATCACAAATGTGTTGCCATTCTAGCCTGAAGCAACAAGCAAATAAGTGGGATCCCAAGGAATCAGCAGTGCTAAACTCTGGTGATGGGATTGGAATATAAATGTTTTACTATTCCTTAATATAAATGTAATAACAACATAACAAATGTTGTGTTAGTGGAGAAAAGCTCTAGTTCAGGTCCATTTATAACAAGCTTACTAGTTCTAACATCTGGTCTGAGTCCAGCCTCTTTTTTTAAGTGGTTCCTACTGTTTCCACTGACCCCGAGGTTTAGGGTTCCTGTCAATCTGAGAATACTTCATGCCAAATATAGACTTCAAACTCTGAGAGACTGGTTCTCCCAGGTGCTTGTGGTTTGCATCTGTGTGGCTGTTTGTGAGTTGAGATTGTGTTTGTACGTGTGTGTATGCCTTCCAGTTTGTGCATGCATGCATCGTGTGTATATGTATGTGTGTGTGTGTGTGTGTGTGTGTGTGCGCGTGTGCATACATGTCCTGCAGGTCTTGTTTGCCTATTGTATTTGTGCTTGTTGTTGTTTACTCCTGAGGGGAGCGCGGAGCGATTGCATCTGAACACTGAAATTACAGCGATGCCAGACTCTGATAAACGCACTCAGAGAGCAGCAGCCTCTCCTCTCCCCTCGCAGGCAAGGCCCAACAACTCCAGATCACACGGATGGGGGCAGGGGAGGAAGGGGAGCTGCACTCCGTAATTCAGAATATGGGTAATCTGTAGAGCCTTTTTTTGGAAAATCTGGAAATGTATTTATTTATTTATCCAGGGGAAAGTCTACATGCTGGTTTTTCACTCATACAATCCCACAAATTCACACTGGGAGCTGCCCAGTACAACCAGTCCGCCACTGGTGACCTCTGACCTCCTCTGCAGCGCCCACCTCGTGTCTAACTGTGTAGGTGTCTAACTGTGTAATGCAAGGGTGATTTGAAATAGCTGTAACGTCTGTGTGATAAAAATGAGAAAATGTGTCTGTGAGTGTGTGTGTGTGTGTGTGTGCATTAAGGAGTGTCTATGTGTGTGTGTGTGTGTGTGTGTGTGTGTGTGTGTGTGTGTGTGTGCATTAAGGAGTGTCTATGTGTGTGTGTGTGTGTGTGTGTGTGTGTGTGAATGAGTGAAGACATCTGAACATTGTGTTCGGGGGCCCTGCCGCGGCTCTGTATTAGCTTCACCTCGTTATCGTTATCGCCCTCCTCCATTGTGGCATGACGGGCGGGAAATGATTAGAGGAACAGGTGACAATGGAGGCAGAGATTGGCGCCTTTACCCGGGGCAGCGCCGCTGTCAGGTACAGCGGCATTACACTCAAAAAGAACGAGAGGCAGAAGAAGAGGAGAGCGATGTAAAAGAGCCCCCCTTTCTTGCTTTAAAACATTCACGTCTTCCTCTTCTTCTTCAGAGGTTGAGTCGGAGCCAATTGACTTGCCCTCTTCCCTCAGCTTCCCTCTCCATCCCACCATCGCTGGTAATCGCCACCGGAGAAGGAAAAGGGGCTCCGGTGCTGATAAAACCCCCCGAGGAAGGACAGACCTCCCCTCTTCCTCCTCCACCTTCACCACACTAGGCGCTTACCCTTCCTCCTTCCCTCACTCCACCCCCCCCCCCC
Organism: Hoplostethus atlanticus; assembly: GCA_034670405.1. Lineage (NCBI taxonomy): Eukaryota > Metazoa > Chordata > Actinopteri > Trachichthyiformes > Trachichthyidae > Hoplostethus > Hoplostethus atlanticus. The sequence continues at coordinate 2,674,632 of JAXDDX010000013.1, forward strand.
CCGTCTCTCTTCTTCTTCTTCACCACCCGTCCGTATCTCTTCTTCTTCTTCTTCTGTGATCAGAGATAGCAAAGCATGGAGGACGGAAGGGAAGGCCGCGGCTGTTTCCCACGGCGACGGCCTGTGCACGTGCGTGCGAGCGACACGGACTCTGATGTAGTAATGCCAGGGCATTATCTCATTCACCCCCCCCCTCTTATCTCAATGCACCCCCCCAACCACAGCCCTACACAAAGCTATCTGCTCCTTGGACTTTTCTGACTATTTATGTCGGACAAGGTCAGGATCGTTTAAACCGGCCTGCCTCTCTCAGCCCCCGCAGATGAGATAGCGTGAGGAGGAGGGAGAAACGATCGATTCCCGCCGCCACGCAGATTTATCCCACCCCCCCACCAACCCCTCTCTCTCTCTCTCTCTCTCTCTCTCTCTTTCCTCCCAATAGGGTTTTCCGCTAGAGGAGGAGCCGGTGGGGGTGGGCTAGCCGCCTCCGCCGGTGCCCATCAGTCTCTTTAACACCCCGGGGCGTTTAAAATACAGTAGCGGCCCTTAAACTGGCCACTTCTCTCCGGTCCAAATGAGAGCCATCCTCCCATCAATCTGCCCCGGCTCGGGTTTCCGAGGGGCTTGAATGGTGAGGCCTGTTCACACACCAGTCAGGTTGAGAGAAAGAGGAAGAGATTTAGACCGGGGGGTGGGGGGTGGGGAGGTTGGAGGGGGTTGGGGTATCATTCAGAGGGGGGTGTTTTACAAATGAAGTGGGGCACTTACTCAGGCTGAAGGCTTGATTGTCCACCGGCTGCCTGCGAAGTGGGACGCTAACTAGTTCAGCCGATACGGGCGATAAAGATACTGATGTTTTTTTTTGGGGGGGGGGGGGGGGGGGCCCACGCTGACTACCCAGTTCGTCTTCTGTTTATTCCCAACAAACCGGAGTCGTAAAAAAACGCATCACTTCCTGCGCCAGAGGGATTTTCCCAGGAAAGACCTACCTGACACCGCGGGTGTTCAGAACAGCAAATGGATTGTATCACTATGGTGTTATATCGATCGGTGATAGAGAGAAGCAAAATGTTTATTAATATGAACATTTTGCAGATTATTACTTTAAATTTGACCATTTTCATGCCAAAAAAAATCCAATATTTGCTCCAGAATTTTATTCCCGTCGGGGTGGAAAAGCCTCTGAAAGCATCACAGTACAACCAGGATGATGCCACCAATACTACTACTAGACACTATATATATACTATACTATACTTTTGTGTGCTTCCCATAGACAACCAGTGTAGTATTGATCAACAATAAATATGTAATCAATCAAACTGCATCATATCCATCAGATGAGAGGTGGACCACAATGACTGGACCGGATCTTTTTTCAATAAAGGGCCCAAGACTTCTAACTGAGGTGGTCTAGCACGTCTCTTCTTCAACGTGTCTCTTCTTCGGTGTGTGTGTGTGTGTGTGTGTGTGTGTGTGTGTGTGTGAGTGTGTGTGTGATCCCCGCCACTCATGTCTTGGGTTACTGTGTTCTGGCTGTATGATAGATGGCTCAGCCCAACCTCAGAGCCCCCCAGCCCGAGCCGCGGGACGGCTTGTCACAGCCAGTTTCCGCCCACTGTGTGTATGAGTGTGTGTGTGTGTGTGTGTGTCTGTGTGTGTGTGTGTGTGTCTATGTATACTTGTGTGTTTGGCGGTTTCAGGCCGGTTTCGACCCCCCACTGCAACAGGATAGTTGGGTAAGGCTGGCCTGGCAGCGTGTGTGTGTGTGTGTGTGTGTGTGTGTGGGGTGAGCCGACCCAGGTCCGTGTCCCGCTGAGTGTGGCGGCCCCAGCCCCCTTTCCTGTCCAGACCACACGACTAACCAAAACCCAATGTGTGTGTGTGTGTGAGAGAGTGTGTGAGACTCATTCACAATTCCCTCTCTTTCATCTTCCTCTCTCTCCTTCTCTTGGTTCATCTCACTGTCATCTGATAATTTCATATATTTTGTAACTTTTTTCCCGGTACTTCTCCTCCTCCTTTACCCCCCCCTCCCCCCCCCCCCCCCACCCAGCGCTCCAGCTTCTCCTCTCAATCCGTGATATTCCTTAAAATAGGCAGAGATCCCACCGCCGATAGCAGGCAAATAAATGAACTGTACCTAGAGGAGAAGAAAAATAAGTAGTCAAAAAAAAAAAACCTGCCCCCCCCCCCCCCCCCTCCTCCCCATTCTTCCTGCCTCTCTCCAGTGCTGCCAGCAGACAGTGTGTTTCAGAGATTATAGCCGGGAATGACAAGCACGCCGTCTGATACCATATCCGCTCTGAATTACAGATCAGCCCTTTTTAAATGATATTTTAAATACTTGCTGCGGGCTACGAGTTTTCACAGGCTCTTATTTCATTGTTGTTGTACTAGTACCATATATATATATAAATTTATTTTTTCTTGTTAGAAAATCAGTATTGGCGCTTATTTAAATGAGGGAGAGGAGAAGCAGTGTGTTATTTTACTGTGCCACTTTTGGAAAATCCCCCCAGTACTCCCTCCCCCCACCCCCCTCCTCTTTTTTTTTTTTTTAAATCTTCTGGTTTGGGAATTAAAAGGGAGCAGTGTGAAAAGGACAAAAGGGAAAGGACAAATTGTAATTAGTTTGATTTTGTGTGTGTGTGTGTGTGTGTGAGTATGTATGAGAGAGAAAGCTGGCTGTGAGGTTGGTGTAACCCATTAACGCCAGATTCCCACACAGAAGACTCTTTTTGTCTTTTTTTGTCAGGGCTTTGATTACCTCTCTCATGTGTGTGTGTGTGTGTGTGTGTGGAGTTCATCTTAAAACTCCACACACAGATTTGACTTGACTTTTGCCCGTCGCCTCATTTTGATCATTGAATTAATGCGGGAATAGTAAAGAAATGTTCCCCTTGTTGTTTTTTGTTTTTTTTTGGGAGGGGGGGACGGCGGGAGGGGGGTGTTGGGGCAGGCGGGTCAGGCCGACTGTGGCGGAGCTGCAGTACCCGCGCCGGCCTGCTGGGTGTCGCTGTTGCCCCGGAGATGCTGCAGGTTTGGATGAAAGGTCTCTGGGTTTCAGTCCACGGAGCTCTGAGCTCTTTGTGCTCTGGCGTTTCATGATGGGATTCTCTGGAGAGCAGAGGATGGAGAACGACACTCCTTCCCCCTCTAACCCTCTCTCTCTCTCTCTCTGTCTCTCTCACTCTCTCTCACTCTCTCTCTCTATCTCTCTCCCCCCCTCCTCTCTCTCCCTCTGCTGGAATACACCCCAACCTTGACATATTGAGAATGAAAACGACGGTTCCACATCCCATGCTCGCTTGTTGACAGCCTTAACACTCTTTTCATGTGTGTTTTGATAGCTGAAAATGAACCATATTAAAATGTTATGAGAAATTATGTTTAGAGTGTGTGTGTGTGTGTCCACCTAGCTTGCAGTTTTTAGAAATGTGAGTAAATCATTTTCGATTGCCCGCGCAGACTGACTTTGTGTGCATTACACACACGGACACACACACACACACACACACACACACACACACACACACACACACACGGAGCACTAATTATGGTCCTTGTTTGTTTATGAGTGAAAAGTATGTAAAATAGACCCAGGGGATGGAATATAGCCAACGGGACTAAACTAACCATCTTAACCCTCTCCCACCCCTGTCTCACCCTCATATACCCTCCCCACCCCTGTCTCACCCCCCATATTCCCTCCTCACCTCTGTCTCCCTACCAGACTGCTTCCTCTCCTCTCTCTCTCTCTCTCTCTCTCTCTCTCTCTCTATCTATCTGCACTTCCTGAGTGTTCAAACTGCAGATGTCGAGGAACCGTCAAGCTAAATGCGTTCATGTATCCTTCATTTAACCGGGGAAAGTTGACGTGGCACCCTGCTGCTCTCCGGCGACACCCCGCTTCACAGCCGTACGGTTTACACACATTCGCGCTGGGAGCCGCTGTCGACCACTGAGCAGCCCGGTGCCTTGCTCAAGGGCACATGGATGTTACTCATTCACTTCCTCCATTGATCTGGGGATTCCAGCTGGCCACAAGCTCACTTCTTGAACCCAGACCCAACTAACTAACTAACTAACTAACTAACTGACTGACTGACTGACTGACTGACTAAGAGGGTGTGTGAGGAGAGTGTGATGCCAAGTGGACCAGATTGTCTACCTGGTCATGGTGTAGTGGTGTAGACGGTATTTTGTGCTGATATTCTTTTTTTATTTGATCGTTTTCAAGCAAAAAAAAAAAATTCAATACAACAATTCAGTGTTTCCCTCAGAATTTGACAAAAGGCTCTGAAACAGCATTTAGACCCTCATGGGACACTAAAACTCTCCACTGAAACCTGGGATAATACTAGTACTAATACTAATACTAATACATATTTGTGTGGAATCCAACCAAAGCGTTTTTATGGGTTCAGGTTAAGGGCTTCCCCTATTGATGACTGATAATCAATCAAAGGCATCATATCCATCCCATCAGAGGTGGAAGACCCGTGCATCAGTCTAATAGTAATAGTGGTAATATGAGGAAATGCACAGACAGTGGAAAAATCCTGTGCTGATGTGGACTTTTCCCTCTGGCTCCGGTGGATTCCTGGTCTAATGACGCTCACTTCCCCCTTATTTGTGTGTGTTTGTGTATGCCTGTGTGTTCCTCTGTGTGTGTGTGTGTGTGTGTACTGCGTTTTCCCCTCAAGTGTTTCAGCAATAATTGAAGCTACGTTCCCATGTTGCCCCCTCCTCGCCCTTTAGATACATATGTATTGTGTCTGGTGTGTGTGTGTGTGTGTGTGTGTGTGTGTAAATAGACTTAGGGCATTAGTAGTCACTTATACAACACCTACTCAACGCTACATTTGTTCGCTGGTTTTGTTTTTAGCAATGTGCGTCTCATCCTAACCAAATGAGTTAGCGGAGGAGTGTGTGTGTGTGTGTGTGTGTGTGTGTTGCACGGTGGTGGGTGGCTGCGTTTAAGTAGGCCTTTGTTCACGATAAGAGCCATCATTATTTCAATATTGTGTGTGTGTGTGTGTGTTACTGGGCCGATACTGACATGTTTGTATTGTATTGAAGCTGATAGTTGATATTTCATGCCGATATTTAATACATTTAAAATCAATGAATGCCCCAAAAATGAAGTTTTCAGTGTTTCTCCCAGAACTGTATCCTTGTCACGGTGGAAAAGCCTCTGAAACAGCATCTAGAGCATCATGGGACACTAACACCCCCCCCCCAATTAAATGGATAAATCTTGAAGAAAATAAAAGTTGATTGCAGGTTTTACAGTCTGCATGGTCAGCTGTGGTATCGGTCCAGTCGGAGTGTGTGTGTGTGTGTGTGTGTGTGATGCTGTGACTCATCCATTGATTCCAAAGGGCACGACTTGACTTGTGTGAATGCTGAACATCAGCAAACACATTATTGCATCAAATAGGGCAGACTCTTCCCTTTCCCCTCCATCTCCTCTCACTCTCATCACACCATTTCAATTTTCCTTTCCTCCTCCCTTTGCTCATATACTCCATCTATCTGGCGCCGTCCCCTCGCCTCTCCCTCAACTCCTGCTCCAAGGTTTCATTTTCCCTCTGCGAGATTCCATTTTCTCTCTCGTTACTGCCCTTTTCATCCCTCTCCTTTGGTTTCCTCGCTTTCCTTTCCTTTCCTTTCCTTTCCTTCTATTCCCTTTCCTTCACTTCCCTTCTCTTTCCTTTCCTTTCCTTTCTTTCTCTTCTCTTTCCTTTCCTTTCCTTTTCTTCTATTCCCTTTCCTTTCGCTTCTCTTCTCTTCTCTTCTCTTTCCTTTACTTTCCTTCGCTTCCCTCTTTCTTTCCTTTCCTTTCCTTTCCTTTCCTTCCTTCTCTTCTCTCCTCTCCTCTCCTCTCCTCTCCCCTTCTCTTCTCTTCTCTTCTCTTCTCTTCTCTTCTCTTCTCTTTCCTTTCCTTTCCTTTCCTTGTGTTTCAATATCATTTGAAATGTTCAGTCTATTTTTAGGACGTGACTATTTACAGAATAACAATAACACATCTTCCTACATATTCTGGACCATCTATGTCTTCTTGAACACCAACATGTCCTTTCTCATCTACTCTCCACCCCCCCTCCCCCCCCCCCCCCCTCTCTCTCTCTGCCTTTTTGAAGGAACATATCCAGAGTCTGTGGCCGTTTCTTTCCCACGCACACACACACCTATTCACACGGCCCGGTGTGTGAAGTCCAAATGAAACAGAGATATTCATGGCTCCTCTCCACGAGCATAAAGGCCCGGACCTCCTGCCCCGGCCATTCAATTAGCCACAGTGGCCAGTGTGTGTGTGTGCGGACTAATGCCCTGTCTGAGCAGCCAACCTCGACCACGGGCCAGGCTCAAACAACCCGCCTGAAGCTAACCAGGTCACCGCTAATGGTGTGAGAACTGGGGCCATGCACAGTGGCGTGTGTGTGTGTGTGTGTGTGAGAGCCCAGAAAGAGTGCCTCTTAAACCTTATGTCGGTGTTTATGTGAGTGTATGTTGCTAAAAACAAAACCCGCTCGCTCACAGTTTTCCCATGATGTCATTGGCAGGTCGCAAAGGTGTCAACTTTGGTTTGTGTGTGTATGTGTGTGTGTGTGTGTGTGTAGTCTTTTTCAGACCGGGTTTATTTTTGCCTACATGCTCGCCCCGTCAGCGTAGCGGCATCTTTCAGCGCCGCGTACACGCCTGCTGTCAGGAGCAGACAGGCTACAGTGATTATGTGGTTTTCTGCTGCGGCTGCTGGGTAATCAGCGGCCAATTCTGTTGAATCACTCGCTGACACATCAAGAGGCGTGTTGTTTAACCTTCGGCGCTCTCACACGGCGGGGGTTAAAAGGGCATGGTAACAGTGGTAATGCTCATGTTCCTTGTTTCGCGATTTTTTTTTTGTGATTTTGGCGAAGTTTTGTTTCAGCTTTGTGTTTCTGATTGAAACCCAAAATGCAGCTCTGCAACAAAACCTTGAAATTTACATGAGGAAATTATCGGTCAGCGAAAAAATCAGTAAGACATGATGAAACTGAACCCCTGATGTGAAAAGAAAAATGAAACATGGTGGTATAATTTGTTGTCTAAATGCCTCCAGTGGCATCAGAAGGATTCAAGGAAAGGGATGTTTGTGCTTGTGACCAAAAAAAAATCATAAAATGCTCTTCGATAAAACTCAACTGCACCTCGAAAACCAGCCTGTTCTCATATCTGTTCATAGTTTTAGTTACAAAGTCGTAATGCACCCTGATTTCCTATCATCCTCTATGAATGGAGTGAAAAAGGAGGCGGAGCTCAGGTGACTGAAACAGGAAATAGTTTGGTAGTGGTGGACATTTGCACGTTTTCTACTTTTGAAAGTTTTTTCTTATTTAACCTTAACCAAGTTGTTTTAGTAGTCTAGAATAACCCCCGCTGCAGTAGCTAGAGTTGATTTGAGTAAGATGTCATTCAGCTTGAATTACGCTCAATCAGCAATAGAGCGAAAACGCCTCTGATTCCGACTTCAAGGCCCCGCTAGAAGTAACATCAACTTAACCCTGACTTTTGAAGCCCCCCCCAACCCGACACACCACCTTCCTCTTCCTCGGTGACAGGCATTTCCGACCATCGGAGAGACCGTATGGTGTGTGTCGCTATAGTCTGCCATTCCCAAAGCTGGCGGAGTGTGAAGCCATATAATTGCTTCATGAAACCTAACTAGGTGATATGAATAATCTGTCAGTGGAGGAGGCTACCCGGTCTCCATGCCAATCACCGACGTGTACCGGAGTAGCGGAGCGTGGCCAAAACCATACCTGTCCATCCGGAAAAAACATATCTGTCCCTCAACTCCTCCACCCCCCCCACCCTGCTGTTATCAGACAGATTGGCTGAGTGTGTGTGTGTGTGTCTGTGGACACCACTGTCATTGGAGACCCTCTATATGCCACCGTGATCAAGTCTATATCAGATAGAGAAAACACTAGCTACTGAATGGTGTGTGTGTGTGTGTGTGTGTGTGTGTGTGTGTGAGTGTGTGTGTGTGTTTTCCTCACACTGATACACGATTCAAAATTCACAAGAGACGGCAAGAGGAGAGAGACAGAAAGGAAGCAGGGGGGAAACACAGCTCTGATAAATGCACTGATAACACACACATACACACACACATGTACTCACAAATACGCTAAAACACACGTGCACAGATGTACGTACACACACATACACTGACACACACACACACACACACACACACACACACACACACACACACACACACACACACACAACCAGTTTGAGATCAATCTTGGATGGAAATGATGAAAAAAAGAGAGAAATCATGAAGGATCCATTCAGTTCCAGTGAACCTCTCAACCTCATTCCTTTCTCCAGGTTATTGAATGACAAAATGACAAGATCTAAGTAGGGATCGATCGATATTGATTTCTGAAGCTGCTGATATTTTTTCCAATATTCAATATCTTTAAATTTGACTATTTTCATGCCAATAAAATCCCAAATTACTGATATTCACTGTTTCCTGAATGCATTTCTGTGTTTATGTTTGATGGGGGAGCAGACTTACAAAGGTGATAGTATGTGGGGAATCGAACCCACGACACTGAGACTGAGCAATAACACCAATACCAATAATTTGTGCATCATCCGTAGTTTCTCAGGTCTGCGGGTTTTCACGACAACAGCCAATCATGAACCGCGTTTGAAAACCACTAATAAAGACAGGAGCGAAGGGACTGGCGGCGCTCCGTGGCGGGCCTCGCTCGGCACCCTGCAGATTCCCGCGGTGCCTCCAATCAACACAGGTGATGGGATGAAACCCTGGTTTGAATCTCAAGCAGCGCCGTCGAAACCTTCGTCTCCCTGAGCAGACGCCGTTTTAATAATCTTGCCACATCCTCAGGAGTCCGGGTACCGACTCCAGCTCTCCTCCGCCGCGGCGATGCTGTGGGAAACGATCGTCGTCCAGGTCGTCTGGCGTGGCGGCGGACACTGAGGAGAAGCCTCTGAAACTGCCATCTAGACCGTGGGGCACTAAGGATAATAGGAATAAAACACATATCTGGACCATATCTGATGTTTGACAGGAGGCCAGTATCCCGGTCCAACCTGGTCAGAGGGTCTCCAGTCTGGCTCCGCTTCTCTCTTCTATCTAATACTGGAACCAAAAACTCTACACTGGATTTCTTGGACCGCTCTGTATTATTATTGGAACGGTGAAAATTAGTTGTGTATATACCTCCATCCCTCTCTCCATGGCTCCCCTCCTATAGCACACCCCCCCTCCCCCTCTCCCTTCCCGACTCCCTGTCTCGCTCCCCCTCCCGCCCCCCCTCCTCCTCATATAAACCCAACTCACACTCGGCCCGTCTCACTGATCTTATCAAGTCTTTTTCATTTACTATGCTGAACTGGCCTCCCTGTGACATATTGAGCGTGCACACACACACACACACACACACACACACACACACAGAAAAGCAAATTCACCCATGTCTGTATGTGTGTGTGTGTGACATTTGTAATTGTAACTGTCTTCCATACCGTACCTTCATAGCTAATGTTTGTCTATTCTCTATTGTCTATGGTTTGGATGTGTATATGCCATTCGATCACGTATATTACATGTTTGTGCCTCTGTGTGTGTGTGTGTGTGTGTGTGTGTGTGTGTGTGTGTGTGTGTGTGTGTGTAGGTGCGTGTGTGTAGGTACAGTATAGAACGTGTTTGTTTTTATCTGTGATCTCTAAGCTGGGTCATGTGTTGTTGCTTCACATTTCATCATCCTGCTCTCTTATCTACTGTTTTCATACACAACCGCTGTAATACTGTTATAACACACACACACACACACACACACACACACACACACACTCACAGTACTAGACTCCCACTGTATAACTAAGCGGTAAGCCGGTAAAGATGAGAGCCGGTAGTAGGAGTGTAAATGAAGGAGAAGAGAATGGTGGGAATAGAAGTAGGGATACGAAGGAAGAGAGTCGCTTCTGTTGTTGTTGTTGTTGTTGTTAGACGCTGGAACCTCGCCGATGATCTAGTATTTCTCTCGGACACGCTTATCTCTCCCAGCACGCTTCATATAGCTTTGCTTTGTCTGTACTGTTCATAAATCTGTGTGTGTGTGTGTGCGTGTGTCCATCTCTCATCTCTCATCTCGGTGAGACCTCGAGGCTATGAGGCTGCAGTGTGTACAGGTTTGACTCCGGAAGCCGATTTTCATGGGCAGGAAAGCCCCGCCCCCCCTGCCCCACCCCCTCCCTCCATACTTAACCCCCATTAGATAACCACAGGGGTTTAGTGCTGGGTCACACACTCACCCTGGGAAGTCTGGGCCGCGGTCAAACACACACACACACACACACACACACACAGGTTTGCCTAACTGTGTTTTTGTGTGTTTGCATGTGACTAATATGGTTTTTTGAAGGCCGATATTGATCCTGATAGTTTTGGTGTGAAGCTGCTAACTTGAACCGATGTTCAGTGTCTTTCAATTTGACCATTTTCATGCCAAAACACTCAAAACTAGCTTGTTTTCTGTTTCCTGTCAGGGTGGAAAACAATCTGAAACAGCATTTAGCCCACGGGACACTAAAACTCTCCACTGAAACCCAGGACACTAACAGTTCATGCATGGTGTGGAATCCGATCAAAACGCCAATCAGCCTCACTGCATCGCATCCATCACATCAGAGGTGGACGACACCGACTGACTCTGGACCAGCTATCAGAAACGGCTGTGAGCCCCACTGCAGCCAAGTAGCACTTCCTGTCTGAGCGTCCTCAGCTCCCATGAGCCTTTGTGGCTTTCTGCTCAGCGCTGCGGCCTCCCATCCCCGATCCGACTCCCGGGAGCGTTTCCTTCCCAGAAGCTGATTGGATGATGGGCTTAATCATTGGAGGAGGGAGGAGGAGGGAGGAGGGGGGGTTAGCCGAGTGCGGGGGTGCATAATGGCTTCCGATTCTGGGGAGGAAACGAGATGTAAATGAGGTAATTATGTGTCTTAACGAGGGCAAACAGCGTTGACATTCTAGCCCCGGTAACCAGCGTATTTATAGCCCATAATAACCTTAAGTGGGACTGGCTGGAACGCTGTCAAGGGAATTAGAGCCGTCTGAACAGCGCTGCTTTTGTTTTCGTTGGGGCTGTACGTTGGGAATCGGCGGGGCTCGACTCGGGATGCTCGCGTCAAAACCGGGAATATTGATCGGAGCGACGTTGACAGGCGTATAGCTCGGCGAATGGGGGCGTGCGCCAAATAACCCCCCCCCCCCCCCCAGCCCCCCACCTCAACCTCAACCAAGCAGTTTGATGGCCTTGAATGTACACAGGCGCAAATATTTTCGCTCCCAAATTTTTCTGTTTGTCTATCTAGTACGTCTATAAAACTGTTTGAGAATCAGTTGAATGAAAATGAATGAAAATAAAGAGCTGCCCCGATTGAGTTTCAGTGATTTTTGGCTTGCCTCAACACGCTGGCCTCCCCCCCCCCACCACCCCCACCACCCCCCACCACCATCTCAGAGGTTGAACTTGGCCGGTTATGGTTCCAGTGTTTTCGAAACATGAAAAAAGACAAAAAGGGAAAGAAGGAAGAAACCTCTCTTGGATTGATTTAAAAGTGAATGAATTGGACTGGAACTTGGTCGGGGGGGGGGGGCAGCGAGACCGTGGGTGAATGTTTTGGCATTAGGATTGTGCCTAGCGCAGCAGAAGTGTATTTCTGATGGAGTAAGCACAGGGGCTTTGGAGTTCACCCTATTTTTCATATTTTCCTCGTACACCCATCCCCCCCCTCCGCAGATTAAAATGAGAATTTAGACCGTCTTCCTGTGTCGGCGGTGGGCGGCAGGATTATCAGACGGTGCAAAAGGTTTCTTTTTTTTTTCTCTTCTCGTGAGTAGAAACGACAGCACGGAGCATTTATTGTGAAGGGCCGGACGCCTGACTGTCTCTTATGGGACATCAACGACTCTCAGCAACGTGTTTGTTTTTGGAGAGGACAAATACAGGAAATGAAATGAAAAATCCCCCCCCCCCCTCCTTTTTTTTTGTCTCCCCCCAGTAAGAATGATCTTTAATGTGAGTAACTCCAGTCTGAGGTGTTGGTCAGCCTGAGTCACGGTGACACTGAATCCAATCCTAGTCAACTGTTTCACCGGCGGGGACAAAGCAGCATCACCGGCGTCCATTGGAAACCTTTACCTGCTGCCTTGCATGGCGCGGATATTAAGCAACCCCCCCCCCCTCCTGTCTGTCTCTATGTCTCTCTGCCGCTCTCTCTCTCTCTCCCTCTCTTTCCGATGGCACTCAGCCGTTACGTTCTCAAGGGAAGGGCAGACTGCTGGCGCCGCAGTGTTTGGGCTCTCCCTGTGTCCACACACACACACACACACACACGCGCACACACAAACGCACACACAGGTACACACACACCTCACAGGAACACAGGCACTCACACAGCAAATTAAGCGTATTGTTGCGTTGCCTCCAGCATCAAGGGGGTAAAAAGTCACTCAGAGTCTTTGTTCTCGTCCCACATGAGGGTTCAGGCCACCAAGAATTTCTCCTTCTCGTTGTCTTTGTGCTGTCGGGGTGGGGGGTTGGGGGGGGGCATGGACGGCCATTCCTGGGTAAGGACCATCAATACATTACTTATCCCGACAAAACTTATTGTGTTGAAACAAAACTTTATAGACATGGGATGACAAATTCTGTGGGCCTTGTAAGGCGTTTTTGTTCAGTGTAACTAGAAGTTTTTGAGTTCATTAGTAACGTGTCGTGTCACGTGGCATGACACAGTAATAAAGAATCCATTCATTCGTATTGGAGATACATCTTTGGTATGAGTTTGATCAGTAGAGAGAACTTTCTTTACCCAGTATAAACCAAAATAAAGACCTTTTTTATGTTTTATAGCTTCAAAATACAGCACCAACTCATATTCAGCTGTGACATACAACATCCTGGTATGAGAAGACATAAACTTGAAATGGTAAAAGCTAAAATCTTTTCAATCCCATAAATCTCTTCTGCTTTAAATAGCAGATTTCTGATACATTGATACATTTCAGTCAAGATGAATTTGTTATTTTTGTTAATTGTACTTGGTTTGATCATACAATTAGTGACAAGGAAAATCACATTTACCGTTTTTTTTTTGAAAGATTAATTTTTAAATGTAAAAATGTGATGATATATTCACTGTCACAATCAACAATGAACTCAAATTCCCTGCTGCTGTGCATCATGATATATGACTGATATACGATTTATTATCAGTGCCTAATATATCTATGAGGTATAATGGCACAAAAAGGTTAAACTTCATGAGCTCTTTTTGTGACCTCTTTTTCTATACGCCTTTTATTTTGAGCAGCGGTCGCCGAATGTGAACTGAACACTCCTCGTCTGGTCCTCGCTGTGTTTAAGTGGCTTAGCAGATCGAGAGAGGGAGAGGAAAGGAAAGTGGTTCAGAGGAGAGAAGTATTCATGACACTTGGAGTGACCTTCATGTGAATGGGAGCCTCCTTCAGCTCTACGGGCCCGAGAGTGTTTTTGTGGTTTGTAAAGCTTATTTTACTTTTGACAATAAGTTTAAAGTACCATGTTTACCGAGGTATCGCAGGATTATTTTCCCAACCTAATTTGAAGCAGTAGGCTCGCTCTCCTCGGCTTCCCCTCGGCTTCCCCTCGGCCCCTCTCTCCCTCCTCTCGTAGAGTAATCCACGGCGAGCTTGATCAGAGGCAGACACCGGGGTTTTGATGGAAAATTAAACAAATAAACTGTTAATGCCTCGGATAACGTTCCCCTCCGATCGACCCGACCCCGTGACCCCCGAGACACTCTGGCAGGGGTCGCGACCCCGTCGTGGCGTGGGCTCTCAGAGTTAGAGGGGCCTCTGTGTGTTGGTTTGGCCTCCGTGTCCCGGCCAGTAGGAAAACATACAAAGCCCACTCCAGTCTACGCCACATTACACAGTGCACTACAGCAGCCTGTGGCATCGAGAATCAGGCTTCAAATTAGAGCTATCACACTTAATGTGTGTGTGTGTGTGTGTGTGTGGTACATGGTGTTTTCCAGTAGAGATAGGGGGCTGGTTGGTTGACTGCTGCCTCTCAGAGGAGTGACCACCCTTTTACTGATCATGATATAGGGTCATTAGGGTTCAACCAATATGGGACAATACCAATACCAATATTTTTGGATTGAAGCTGCCAATAATATTTTTAAATTTGATCATTTTCATGCCAAAAAATGTCAAGGATCCAGCGTTTCTCCCCTCTTGTCATTGTGAAAAGCCTCTGAAGCAGCATTTAGACCATCACGGGACACTGAAACGCTCCACTGAAACTCAGGATGATAATAATAATAAAACATATTAATGCATGTTAAGACAACCAGTGTTGTATTGATCAACTCTACAATAAATGTGTAATCAATCAGACTGCATCGTGGACACTTCAACACTTCACCAGGATTTCTTCACTTGACATCATGAGTAAAAAACCATTAAGTGTGATGTTTTACCCCAAAACAATTTTGAATCCTTGAATTTCACCCAACAAGACTTTGAAAGTCATTGAAAAGTCCCTGAATTTGATGTCCACGTGAGTGTGGGAACACTGTAACAACAACAACAACAACAACAACAACAACAACAACAACAACAACAATAATAATATCATTCTAATTCATTATTTGTTAAAAGAAATATGGATTGGTCATTTTTTAAATTACCTTTTAATTGTAATTAATGAAAATATTACATTTCCATTTTCCGTATTAAATTCATCATTGGTTCCCAAAATTGTCCAATCCTAAAGACAATGTGCCCTTGTATGCCAGTGTGTGTGTGTGTGTGTGTGTGTGTGTGTGTGTGTGTTTGTGTAACTATGTGCATACGGGCGAGTGCTCGTCCCTATCTATAAGTCTGAATGTGAGAAATGTTGTATTTCAGGATTCGGCCGCCGTGTAACATGTGCCAGTAGATACGCGACATGGTTGGAGAAAAAGTTCCTGATGTGCCCTGCTGATAGAGCCGATGTGAAGCCGATAGATATGCGTTACACGTCAAAAAAAAATCGACGGGAATGAAAACCCATGTGTGTTTGTGTTCGGTGACTGAACAGATAAAGCGCGCCGTTATCTCGCTGTTAAAAGTGTCTCCATTCCTCTTGTACCCGACAGTACTCACCCATAGTACTTGCATTAGCCCGCAGCCTCTTGAGTTAACTGTAAACGGCAT
This sequence comes from Hoplostethus atlanticus, assembly GCA_034670405.1. Lineage (NCBI taxonomy): Eukaryota > Metazoa > Chordata > Actinopteri > Trachichthyiformes > Trachichthyidae > Hoplostethus > Hoplostethus atlanticus. The sequence continues at coordinate 2,689,909 of JAXDDX010000013.1, forward strand.
CTAGAGCTATGTCGATGTATTTACCGATAATGGCCTTTTATTAAATATCGGGTATTGGCCAGTCATGGCATCCACTGCCGATATGATGGAGGTTCCTCCCTTATTGCAGCTACGTAAAAACACTCTGTAAAACAATACAGTTTTATTCTATTCACACATTTTTTATTTATTCATTTGATTATTCAATATTGTTTTTGTAAAGGAGTTCTACATCAAAACCCCCAGAGATTCCCTGCTATTAAATAGGTGGGGTGGAGAGTTTTATACCATGATGGTCTGAGAGCTGTTTCAGACTGCAACTGAATATTTGTCATTTTTCTTGTCACTTCATTCGGAATATCGACACAAAAAAATATCGGCACTGGCCTTCAAAAACCCATATCGGTCAAACTCTAATCCAATGTGTTTTTGGTGTTTGCTGTTTACTTACATTAGTGTTTCTATCTGCCTCCATCTATGTTAAACCCAGCAAATGTATGGCGTCGGTAACGGGAGGGGTGTGTCACTTCTCCCTCCTATAGAACAAAGCGCAGGTCGGACGAGATAGGCGTGTTCTCCCCTTATCTTGTTTATTTGATGGGAGTATTTTTTTTTTTTTTTTTTTCTCAAACGCAAACATTTTCTTTAGATGGCACGGCGGACCTCTGCTCCGCGATAAGTATCGGAGGCAGACTTAATTGCCTGAGATAGAAGCTTATTATTCCCATCAAAACGGGCGCGCGGGGGCCTCGCTCACCGGGTCTGTCCACCGCCCCGGTTCCTCTCTTACCGTCTTTCATCCCTCCTGCTTTGCTTTCTGCTTGTCTCTATTGTCCTTTTGATGTGGAGATGAAGGGGGGGGGGCAGTTTTTGCTCCTGAAAAAAGTTGGAAAAAATCTGGCAACAATTGGTCTGTAATGAAAGTGTTTGGAGGTCTTTTCCCCTGATGTGCTTAGCTAATGATTTTGCCGGCCCCCGGTGCACCCCGTGCGTCAGCCGCGTACGTGTGAGTCTACGCGTCACGGCGTTTCCAGGGCCGTGCGTGGTTATTCCCAGGTAGGGTTTTAATTTCTCTGTCTGTTCTATTCACCTCTCCCTCTGATAACCCTCTCCTGTGTCTTTCTCTCTTTTTCTTCCTCCTTTTTTCTGTCTTTCTGTGCTGAGCTCTGTGCGGCGTTGCATGACCGTTGCCTCTGTGGGATTTGTGCGTTTTCCCTCGCCGGTCGGCACCGTGCCGGCATTCCTTCACGGGTTCACTGGCAATGCTCAAGTGGCTCTCTCTTAACAGCCCCCCTAATCACTCGGAGACATAATCACAGACCACTTTGAAGTAATAGTCAATTTGCTCTGAGTCCACCGTTTAGCAGAACTGCTTCTACGCAAGCCGGCCACGGCAGATGTATAGATAGGGAGGTCCTGGCGATGGAAGCGGTGCTTTCTTTTCACTCCTTTAACAAAAAGCTGCACACACACAAACACACACACACACACACACACACACCTATGGTTTTACACACACAAACACACGCTGGTAAAAGTGTTTATTTTGGGTGACTATACAAGACCGCAGGCTGTGTTGATGAAGGGCAGGTGAAGTAGATAAGTCATGGAAAAGACAAACTTTGTAGAGACAGCCTGTGTGTGTGTGTGTGTGTGTGTGTGTGTGTGTGTGTGTGTTCTATCACACCCTTGCTTAATGAGAAGTTCACAGGAAATGCGCGGCCTTATGCCTGTCACTCAACCCTGCACGCTCTGCCTCTGAATGCACCACCTATTACTCACAATGACACACTGTACAAGTGATGATGATGTGTGTGTGTGTGTGTGTGTGTGTGTGTGTCGCTGCCCTGAAGTGAATCAGGTATAAAAAGCGCATGAGGGCCCTGTGTTGGCCTATGTTTATTGTTTACGGTACTCCGGGTGGCGCCAGGCCCTGAAAAAACAGGAGCTGAAAAACACTTTGTTTTGGGGGGGAGGCTGCTCTCGTGGTTTTGTAATCGCCGTCACTATCAGGGGCCCTGATCGCTTTACAGAGAGTAGGGGGGAGGAGGAAGGAGAGGGGAATAAAAGGTATGTTATTCCACACGGTACACAAAGGGAGGGAGGAGAGAGATGTGGGTGCTTGGCAGTGTGTCTGTCTGCCCGTTTTCCTCTTTCCTCCCTCCTTTCTGACTTTTTGTGCAGACCCCCCCACACCCCCCCCGCCCCCAGTAAGTTCCAGTCTACAGCTGACTCAGACCTTGAGTCACAGGGTGGTCGACGAGGGTCATGCCGATATATCAGGCCGATATTGGCCTTTTTGTAAAAAATCCGATATTGGCCAGTCAGTGTTGTGACGGAGGTTGCTCCCTGCTGCAGTCTGTACAACCTCCCCCATTCATTAGTATTGGTTTCAATGGAGAGTTTTAGTGTCCCATGATGGTCTACATGCTGTTTCAGAGGTTTTTCCGCCCTGACATAAAAATGGTCAAATTTAAAGGTAGTATAATTACCGTAAACAAACGAGGCCACTTCTACCGGCCTCTGCACTGCATTTTACATCCTCTTTTTGACTGGAGGTAATGGGGTTTATGGGAAATGTGGTTTTAATTTGTGAGAAACACTAGATCAACAGTACCACTATTAATCTATTAAAGGATCAACATGTTGGAAGTGATCTTTCCATCGACTATTAAAGGATCAACATGTTGGAAGTGATCTTTCCATCAACCTTTCTCTCCTTCCACCATCTGCATTGCTTGAAACTCTGAAAGCTTTAGCTCCATTAGCGCTGGAAGAACAGCGCCCTCTTCCTGTTTTGTGCCGTAAAGCAATCCAGCAGATTTCACCCCAAATCCGATCCGGTGGCGCACAATGTAAAATGCAATGTAGAGGCTTCAGACTTGTAGGCCATTCTTCTCGACCATGGTCTCATTTGTTTACTGTACCAATACCATGTCACTTGACAACGATATATTGATGTTTAAAATGCTACACACTGCACCTTTAAAGATCTTGAATATCAGCACAAGATCCAAGAACATCAGCAACATCCTCACATGTCTGTCAAAGGATGCCACTGCGGAGATCGGCATGGCGAAATGTCTGCCGGTGACTGGTGTCATTTACCAACAAAGTAATCATGCCCCGGTCTGTCATGGCTATCGGAGGTAGAGAGAGCTGATGTAGGATCAGTAACCAAGTCCACTTAACCACGCCCGGTCGCTGTAATCTGCGAGTCAAACCCGATCGTAGACAGATCAGGCGCTCTCGCTTACTGTCACACAGGTTACCCGGCGCTAATACAGATGTACCAGCCAATATTATCATCACTAGCATGTCATTGAGAAAAGCCACACATTTCGTGGCTTGTCTCCTATACCTGTCCATGAACAAAGGGGTGGGGAGGGAGGGGCGAGGGGGGAGAGGGGGGTGTGCACGCTGGCTTGGCCTATTTTCAGAGCCATTAGTGTGAAGGGTGTGTAATTCAGAGGGCCTGCGCCGTCTTTATTCACGTAGCGACATTAGGACGTAATGAATCATGAAGAAGGTGTATTGTTCCATGCTACTCTTCCTAACACTGCTCACTAAGCATGCATGTGCACACACACACACACACACACACACACACACACACACACACACACACACACACACACACAGGTGTAGAACATCATTATCGCCCAGTTCCAATTGATGAAGAGTATTATACTGCCAAATTGATTTTCCTTACTCCGCGATCACGATGGCGGCGGGCGACACAAGAAAGGAGCAGAAGAAGAAAAGACGCAATCATCAACAACTTTATATTCCAATCAGCATATCTGAGTAGAATAAAAAGGATTGCACAAAAAAGGGAGCCGGGGCTCAAATCGTCTCAAATTGCTTTGCTTTTTTTTTTCTTCTTTTTTTTCTCTAACACAAAATGTTACCGATTATCATGAAACGCGTAAATTGAATTCTTTTTCATTTAAGTAATAATTGATTTGACATTTCGAAGCACTTCAAAGGCAGTTTGGCCTGAAGGCTCTGCAGTAAATTACAGTATAAAGCCGAGGATTTACCATTAGCCGAGTGTCAAGTGTACGCTCGGCTTTCGCTTCCCCTCCCCATCTATCTTTCCCTCTCTGCTTCCCCCTCTTGCACTCTTCCACTCTTTCTCCTCCGTTTCGCTCCATCTTTCTCCCCTCTGTTTTTTTTTCCACCCAAACCCTCTGAAATTCTAGTCTAACTTTAGTCTAACTAAGTTTGTTTTCACTACTCTCTGTCTGTGTCTGTGTGTGTGTGTGTGTCCAGGTCTGCTGTTTCATTGTAACACTATAAAGGCCCAGCATGTTTATCAGTAAACGGAGCTCCACACAGTTTCCCTGCCTCCATTATAACTCTTTTCACCGGTTTCGTTTATTTATTTTTCCTCAGGAAATGCCCTTCTCTTTTCCGTCTGTGTCTTGCATGCGGGGCGAGACGCCGGGCGGGAGGGGGGATGTGTTTGATATGTAAATAACCCGTTTCAACAAAGTCCAGTTGCTATCTTTCGTTTTCCAGAGGTTACAGACGGATGATACTTTGCTTCTGAAACATGCAAACACACAAATAGGTATTCACACTAAAGGTAGACCCATATATGGAGACAGCACCGGCTTCTATTAAAAACCAGAAATCGACCGGTTGGTGTCGTCCACCTCTGATACGATGGATACGATGCAGTTTGATTACATATTTATTGTAGAAGCTGATCAATACTACACTGGTTGAACTGAATCGATTCTAATGCAACATTGATCAGATTCCATCATATGTTTTACTATCATTACTATTAGTATCATCCTGGGTTTCAGTGGAGAGTTTTGGTGTCCATGATGATCTAAGGTCTAAATGCTGTTTCACCAATTCTGGACGAAACACCGGATCATTTTTTAGGCATGAAAATGATCAAATTTTAAGATCTTGAATACCAACATTGTCAATACATGAAGCATCAGTATCGGTATCAGCCGTGCAAACCTCCTATCGCTAGAACCCTAACACACACACACACACACACACACCTACTGATTGTCACCTGAATCCCGAGTTAGCTGGAGGTGACACGTATTGTCTCCTGGCCTTGAATTAATGTGCCTGTAAATACAATTTTTCCCCCTCATTCCTATTTGTTAAGTTATTCATAGAACTGCTGATTGCAGGCAGCCGTCAGAGCTAAATGAGCGCCTTTGTTATTGTTGAGTAATTAGGACAGCCATCATCATGCTCCGAGATGACAGGGTCAGTTAAATAGTTTCTCCCTCTCTCTCTCTCTCTCTCAGTAGCCTGATTATGGGAGCTCAGGCAGGCAGGCATGGGAGCTGGAAGAGAGGGGTGGGAGGGTGGGTGGTGGTGGAGGGGGTGAGATGGGAAGAGGAGGGGGGGAGGAGGGGGGCGGGGGGAGGAAAGCAGACCTTATCTCAGGCAATTAATCAGAGACACTCATATTGCGGGACAATTATTCAAAGCTCACTCCTGCATAACTCAGCCCAAGGTTCCAGTGGGCTCCCTCTCTGTTTCCATCCCCCCTGGACTGGAAGGTCAGGAAAGTGAGAGGAAGGTGGAGCCGGGAGGGAGAGAGAGAGAGAGAGAGAGAGAGAGAGAGAGACGGCGGTGTGTGTGTGTGTGTGTGTGTGTGTGTGTTCAAGTCAACTAAGGCAACAGGGTCAAAGTCATCCAAAGTCTGTAGTCTTCTCCTGAGGCTTTTTTGTTTTTCAAGGAGTTTATTCCCCATCATGTTTACATGAATTAAGTTTTTGCCAGTGGTTGAATAACATGGGCGTAGTCTAGTTAGAGTGTGTGTGTGTGTGTGTGTGTGTGTGTGTGTGCATGTCAGAGCCCAGAGCCAGCATTATCAACATTCCTCGGTGGCAGCAGGGTGGCTCGCCTGGCACCACACAAACAGGAAAAGGAAATGGATCGACTTCACTACGGTTATCTCCCAGAGATCCCTCACATTGTGTCTGTGTGTGTGTGTGTGTGTGTGTGTGTGTGTGTGTGAGCGTGTGAGTGCATGGAATTCATTGTGCACTGTTTAAATGTGGATTTCAATGGCAGTGCAACACTGAGCAGCAGCAGATCGGTTTATTAAGAGCCACTAAGGCATTTTAAAACAGGTAACATCCCAGTTTCAACCTGGAATGACCTTTGACCCTCTCCTGCCTCATCCTGCACGCTTTCCACAAACCGTGTACAAACAAATGAATGCACAGTTCAGGGTATCACGCCTGTTATCTTCCCAAACTGCGCTGATATTGCTGAGATAATGGCAAATCAGCAACACATGACACCGGTTTGCCAGCGGAAACTATTTTCAGTTCATGTTGTTGGCGGGAGGAACGTCAAAATAAAACACCACGCCAGTAAAGAACGCAGAACTCCTGGCCAACATTCAAAAGCATTCACCGCCTCGCCTTCCCTCCCCTCATGTTCTAGCCCAACCTGATCCACAAATGTCACCTCCACTCTATGTATAAAAAGAGAGGAAGACATCGAGGAGGAGAGTGGAGGAGGAAAGAGAGATAGATCAGGGATGGAGAGAGAGAGAGAGAGAGAGTGTGTCATAAAATGCAAATGTTGCCTGCGTCCGCTTTTACAAATTAAATGTCAGGACATAAAATATTGTCAGTTTCATTTTGCCGTGAGAAGGATGACAAATCCATATTCTTCCTTAAATAAAACTCTTATTGCGGCGGAGGGGTAATCACGGCGGAACAAAGCGCCGTGATTAACGATAGCAATTTATTGTATCTGGCGGCCGGCGAGGCAGCGGAGAGGCAGAGGAGCAGAGAGACATCATGGTTATCATAATTCATATCATAAATAACGGGGCCCAGCCAATCACAAGGAGCCGGCGATGTCATCCCAAATAACCTTTGATAACAATTACCATAGAAGGCAGTACAAACCCCGAAGTCACAATGTTATCTTATCCCCATTCTCTGCTTGTAGAATACAACACTATTACCATATAGATTAGACTATTTATAATGGTGCGTGTCATTCCGGGTGCGGCTTTAAGTCGTCACTGTGTGTGTGTGTGTGTGTGTAAGTGTAAGTGCAGCGTGGAGAGGACGCAGTGTGTGTAGAGGTGTGTGTGGGTGGGGTAGGTGGACCTGTCGTTGGGAGGAGATTATAGCCTGGTCTTTATGAGGAGCTGAATTGCCCTCTCTCAGTATCACACAGCTGCACATTGCCAGGGCGGCCGGCGCTTACAATGGCAGGGTGGGAGAGGAGTTGGGGCGATGTGTGTGTGTGTGTGTGTGTGTGTGTGTGGTGGGGGAGCTTGGTGAGAGGTAGTAACGAGGGGGGGGGGGATGCTAGAGGTGGAGATATTAGTGGGGAAACTTTGATCACTGTTGGAGATTAGTCTCCTGCGCTGCAACGTGGTGGGCCTATCTTGTCCAAGGTGTTGTTCTCCTTGTTTTATCTGCTGATAGAAATTTTCTGATGGAGAGCAGTGATACCTGGATATGTCACTTCCCACACACACACACACATACACACACCGCAACCGCCCACCCATCATCACAGCTTCCCACCTACCACGTGCATCCGCAGCCTCTGATTGCTCGGCCACATAACATAATTCTCTTAAAGTGATAAATCATTAAAACTTAGTATAAGTCCTGTAAACACACAAGACCATCGCAGAGAGAAGCCTGTCAGCCTCTACCGGCCACTGCACTGCTTTTTACATTGTGTGCCACCGGGTCGGATTTGGCGGGAAATCAGCTGTGTTGCTTTACGGCACAAAACAGGAAGAGGGCGCTGTTCTTCCAGCGCACACGGAGCTAAAATGTCACATTTCTGGCAAAAGGCAGATGGTGGAAGGAGTGACAGATCACTTTCAACAGGTTGATACTCTTCCGTAAAGCCTGGGAGGGGGAAGTAGGACAGGAAGCAACAGGGTTTATGGGAAATGTAGTCTTAATTTGAAGAAACACTAACAAGACCACTGGTGTGAGATAGAGGCTACCAGTCGTCTCCATCATCTCATTTGTTTACGGTAATGACACCAAGGTATCAAGTATAAGTATAAATGATATTATGTTATATCATGTTTAAAAATGATACACGTCGCACCTTTAAACAACATTCAGCTATTCTCCACCTACACAGGAGAGCTTTGAATATGTGTGTGTGTGTGTGTGTGTGTGTGTGCATCCGTCTCCAATTCAACCTGAAACAGCAAAGAAAGAAACAGAGAAAAACGCCTTCAAAAGACACTTGCTAGAAGAAGGGGAACGAGGGACGAGGGGAGAGGACGAGCACAAGGACAAGAGATAAAAACAAGAGTGGGAGCGGCGAAGAAGAGAAGGGACGAGAGCGAGGACAAGGTGAAGGAGGAGGAAGATATTGCAGTCTTTGCTTAACTTTGTAAGGGGTTGAAATTCACCGTTGCCACCACACCTGCCTGTGTGTCCCCTCAATAGACGCCCCCCTGCCCTCCCTGACAGAACAGTTCCAGATGAAGGAACGCTGGCTAACTCGAAATGTGAAGACAAGCCTACAAGATTAACAGCAGATAGAAAGAAGACAAATAAGAGAAGGCAACGTTTTTAAAATTCACATGTCACAGCAGGAAGGGGAGGAAGACCTCTGGAGGAAGTCATCAAGTAATATTAAAAGCGCTATTCACTGGTATAATATCTGTAGTCTTTGGCAAGGATATCCCTGTGTGGGTTCGTGAACGGCTAATCTCCCTTGACAGGATCTTCTTTTAAATAAAGATCCTGTCAGCGCCGTGTGCTTCTGGTTGCTTCAGAGGAAGACCTAGCAAACTCAAATTGCTTTGACAAATCACGGCTGACGGGGGGGGGGGGAAGCGCATTTCTACCTGCGCGGTGGCGGCACAACTTCAAAAATCTCAGCGATCTAAGAGAAAAAAAAAACGTCTGAAAGATATTAACTCGGGCTCAAACGTGAGATTAAAAGCCGTTAATAAAAAAAAAATGCCGTCAGTCGCTTCGGTGTTTACGGGCTCCGGGAGCTGTGGCTGGTCGGGCCTGGTGGACTGGTGGTAACTGTTGAATGCAACTTAAATACATGAACCATAACAATCAATTAATACTGTGGGAATCAGATATGGGATATTGGTGTGTGTGTGTGTGTGTGTTTGGTCTGAGCATGAATATAATACAGTGACCTGGAGCAGAACATGGTTCCTGTGTGGCCCCACAATGCTAGACATTGCTGAAGTTGATTTACACTGCCAAGTTCAGCCTCCCCCTTGCCTCCCCCTCTGCCTCTCTCTCCTCATTTTTCTTCTTTCCCTCAACGTTTCTCATCTCTTCTCCCCGAGATGGAATTCAACAAAGTGATTTTCTCCCCGTGCCGCTAAATCTCTTGATCACTTTAATTTTTTGCTAGGCTGCTTCATCGGTGTCCTGGGGAAGAGAAAAGGGAGAAGGGGGCCGGGGGAGAAAGAAAAAAGAAAGCCAGCGAGTGAGAGAGAGAGAGCGGGGGGAGTGAGGATGGAGAGAGAGGGAGAGGAGTATAGAGTTAAGGCTTTATCAGTGAGTGCCCTGAGGTATGTGGGGACGCTGCTGAATCCAGAGAGATTAGGGGGAAAATGCAGCACATGGCAGTAAGGGGCTTACGCCACAGCTTGTATTAGTTCAGGTGAAAAGAGTATTGCTTTTACATAAAACTGGACAAATCCAGCCACAATACATTTCCCGTTGGACCACAATGGGGTCCTCTATCTGTGGACCTCACCTCCTGTCCCCCAGGTTCCCCAAAGCCCCTCTATCTAAACAGGAGAAGAGACTGAGGGAAGGAGGAGAAAACATAGATGGACAGGAGCGAGAGGAGGAGATAGGCCGCCTCGCCGAACTTCATTTCCAGAGTTCGGTCGGGAAGCCGGGAGGCGGGAGATGGAGCGATGAAGTTTTAGTGGAAATAAATTTGAAAAAAAAAAAAAAAAACGGAGGAGGGGGGGGGAAGGGTTGGACATAAATCAGAGCTCGGGGAAGAGAGACTGAAAGGTTGAGAGAAAGAGAACTTGTGGAGAGCTGGAGTAGATTTGATGGAGAGATGTGGGATGAATGCATTAAGCGAGGGAGCAAAAGGTCTCATCCTTCTCTTTGGGCGGCAGGGAAATGCTTCACTTAGACACTGAAGTCTCCCATTCTACTTTCACTGGGACTTTTATCTAAACCTTCTGTTCCTGAGGTGCGTTTATCAGCCAAGTTTTTCATCTTGAAATATAGGTTGGGGGGTGGGGGGTGGGGGGGAGCTCGGCCCGGCGACGTCTTTATCTTCCACCTGTCATGTACAGTAAGCCCAGGTAACAATGGCTCCTTACATTACATTACGCACTTGTTCTGTATTCACGCTATCCAGCCAGACATCCAAAGCGGCTCTGACACCCCTCCCGTCCTCGCCATTATTGGCAGAACAATAGCCTCAAAAAGCCAAGTTGGTCCAAAAAAAAAAAAAAAAAAAGCAGGGCTATATCTTGCGATGGCGCTTAACATCAATTTGTGACACGATTAATCAATTTTTGAGGCCTCTCTGTGCTCGCGTCTCGTCACTCGTCACTCTCAAATAAAGAGCGGCGGCGGTTTGAATGAGCCGGGCTCATCACGATACGCTGCGGGTTAAGTAGGAGGCGCGTGTTTTAGGATAGCACCCCGCCGCTCCCTCTCCTCCTCAAACACTTAGCGGGTGATTAGCATAAGCTGATAGCGCTATCGGGAGCGTGCCATTGTGGTGACCCTGAAGCCCCCCCCCACCCCCCTCTCCCCCCTCCTCTTCCTCCTACGCCATCGCTCCCCCTACCACCCCCCCACCTCTACTCCTCTCTCTCCCTCTGAGAAGGTCTTATCGGGGATGTACAGGGCCTCTGTAGCCTCCTGGGGAGGTGATGGAGGGAGGAGGCAGAGTAGGGTACTGTAGGGAAGGAGGGTGGAGGGTTGAATGGGAAGGGGGGGTGGGGGGTGTCTTCTGCAGTCATTCAACTGCAGAAGAGTCTGGCTGTGTCTTTGGACGTGCCCTCTAATGTTTCCAATGCCTCCTGGATGTAACGTCTGTCAGTACATCTACGCGTCTCTGTCTGCATGTCGTCCTCTCTTGCATCAGTCGGTTCATTTCAAACTTCAAACTAACAAACCCAGGAACCCCAAAAAAAAAAATAAAAAGTTGATTCTCCAAATCGTTGGCTCTTCTTTCGATATCTTTATCCGCGGTGCCGATTCCCCCGAGCCAGCCGTATCTGCACCGGCGCTACCTAAACCACTCCCACGATACCTCAGTGTGACTTTTTGAGAGAAAAAGTATGATGAAACCGCGAAAACAATGCGCGCACGTAAACACAAACGGGGACACATTTCTTGAAGGTAAGCAATCTCCACGCACATTAAAGGAGAGCTTAGCATCGACGCGGCGCCATTCACATCAGTGTACCATTATGATGCTAATGATAACAGCGGTGCCTGGCGCTCTCTTGCTCCCATTCGGCACTTTTTTGCTGTGAACAGCCATTATATTGCACATGCACACCTATATTACGGCAAACACACACACACACACACATACAAACGCACATCACAAACACACACACACACACACACACACGATCAAATTCACCCAGCTCCATTGCTTATCCCCTTTGTTTGAGCTGATTGGATCTGTGGCGATCACATGTTTACCCAGAGCGCTATCTCTTTGAGAAACCTCCGTCACGGGTAGCGGAGAGTAACGCTCGCCTCTTTTTGTGTTTTCCTTTTATTTTGGAGACGGGCGCGCACGCACGGGCTTTATGTGTATATGCTAATAGGCTGGCTAACACCGTTTCACACCGTTTGTTTCTCAGAATGATGCAACTTGCCAGACATCCCTTTTTCTGCTGATGCTCACATTTTCTTTTCTTTTTTTTTTTTTGTTCGGGGCGGGCATTTTGGAGAGAGAGAGAGAGAGAGAGAGAGAGAGCGAGAGAGAGAGAAGGGAGGAAGATGAAGAAGGGAGGGGAGGAGGAGGATGAAGGAGGGCGGTTATAGGGTGAGGGAGGAGTGTGTTCAAAATCCACAAAGGTTTTGTAATAAATGCATCGGCGACAATAAACACAAAAACATTAAAGGGAGAAAAGACGTGTTTCTGTGTTAAACAATTAGTGCTGCAGCATTAGAGCCGATCAGGAAGAGACAAAAGCTCGGCAGCGGCAGGGGTTTACCCCAGACACAAAGACACAAAGACAGATGCTCCGCAGCCCAGCCAAGCTATACCACACTAGCTTCCACAGCGTTTCACTGTGGAGCCTCGCGCCTACCTACACACTACGCTGTGCCCCTTCGGTCTAGCCGCGACCGTGCACTCTGCAGCCAGATAGGCAACAGTTTAATAGTGTGTAATAGCAATAGCATCGTCGTTACCTGTGGAGGTGACCAATATACTGGGCCCCTATTTATTAAAAACGTCCACCTCTGATGTGATGGAGGTTCCTCCCTGACCCCAAACCTGCCTCACCCTGCCTTATGGGATGTCATCAATTATGAAATTCATGTAGTGTCTGATGGTTTGAGCGACTTTTCCACCCTGACAATAACGAAATGAAAATGATCAAATTTAAACACACAAAATTTCATCTGTTGGCAGCTTCAATCAAAACATGATCTGGGTCGGTATTGGCCCTCAAAACAAACATCGGTCTAACCCGATACCTGCAGGATCTGTAGGCCTATTATTTGACTGTATAGTGCACATTGTTCTCCTCCCACCTCAGTACATTGTGTACAATAGCTCAGCCGGCCCAGGATTACATTCAAATTAAAGGATGTTAGTCATAAAGTTTCTGCAGCCTGTGTGGTCAGACTTTACTTTGAGCTCCTGTTAACTGTGTGTGTGTGTGTGTGTGTGTGTGTGTCAGGGACCCCCCCCCCCCAAGTGGCGTCTACTCTGTACATTCTACTCAATGGCTCCAGTGTTCAGTTCGTATGTGTCTGCACCCTTTAGGCATGTGTGTGTCGGTGTGTGTGTGTGTTTGTGTGTGTGTGTGTGTGTATGACTCCGGCACTTAACCCTGTGACCGGTGGTGGAATGAGCTCCACAGAATCACCGCTGAGCCTCTCACCCCCCACCGCACTACTGTGGTGTGTGTTACCACCCCTAGAGAGGCTGAGAAGCTCACACTCATACGCACACAAACACACGCAAACACACACACACACACACGAGCATCAAATACACACATGTGCACACAAGCTCTCTCTGTGCCGCTCCAACACAGAGATGGTGACGGTATAAAGCCTCATGTTTAGACTCTGGGCCTTTGTTCCTCCCTGATGGTGCCTCTCCTACCTGCATATGAGGGAGGAAGTCTCCACTGTTTCCACTTTAAAGCCAGGAAGTGTTTGATTCCCTCAGTTTTCTGGCCTTCTAAAAGCCTGTTTCATCCCCCCTCCCCGCCCAAAAACCGCCAAACGACACAACACTATTATTTTATCCATCTGTTTCCTTTCCCCCCCCCTCCCTCTCTTTTGCTCTTCGCTTCTCATGCAGTGCCGCTGCCCCATTCAGCCTTTTTCTCACACACTTGTTGCATGCATACGCTGCAGAGCACAATCACCTGTTCCAGCTACTGTGTGTGTGGCATGAAGTCACACTGGCGATGGCATGCGTGCACAGAGGCTTAGGAAGGTGAAAGACTAGGGTTAGACCGATATATGGGGCCGATATTGGAGTTTTATCAATAGTGTTGTCCACCTCCGATATGATGGAAACGCTTCCCTCACCACAGATACATAAATCTACAATAAAAATGTATTTTCTTTGCATGTTATTTATTTGTTTGATTGTTCAATAATGTTTTTTGTCAACCATCAACCACCCTGTTGACACACATAAAATAATTTCATTAATGTGGTTTTCAATGGAGAGCTTTGGTGTCCCATAATGGTCTAAATGATGTTTCAGAGGCTTTTCCATTTGCTAAGAGTAAAAGTCTGTTGGAAACACTGAATCCTTTTATGTTTTTGGACTTTCTTGGCCATGAAAATGGTCAAATTTATATTGGATATATGGCAAAAAATATCACTATCAGCAGATTCAATACAAAAATATTCATATTGGCCTTCAAACAACCCTCCTTTGGGTCGGACTCTGAAGGACGATGAGTTGAAAGAGGAAATACAATGGATATGAAGAGAGAGAGAGAGAGAGAGGGAGGGGAGATTCATGCTTGGTGAACATGAGGTAAGTGGGTATCAGACTTCCCTTCTTCACACCTCCAAACAACACCTCTATTGATGCCCTCCAGAGAGAGACCAGCCTGGGGAGCCTGCCGCTAACCCCTGCCCTCTGACCTACGGCCTCATGGGGTCTCAGGGTCACGGGGGTGGGCTCCTCAACAGGCAGACCCCCCTCACCTCTTGGCCGAGGACGGATGATAAGCCGCCGTAGGTCGGAGAGCTGTCAGTGGGTTGAGTTTATGTTAGCATGTATGGTTGTGTGCTTTTGCATGTGTGTATGTGCATGGTGACTGTGGGAAAAACAGAGCGACACAGTGTGTGTGTGTGTGTGTGTGTGTGTGTTTAGACAGGACGCTGTCGCTCAGATAAGACATAAAAAATGAGAGTCAGCCATCTGAAACCGACCAGTTACAGCAGGGGTCAGGAAGGGTCAGCGCCACGGCAACAGTGGCAGTCTGCCACACCTCCTGCACAGGGCTCAGATGAGTGCTGGACCAGTCAATCACACGGTTACCCGGCAACAACACAGGGGATGCTGGGACATACAGAGTCGGTCCGGTGGTTTGACTGCAAAAGTCATTTCACTTTTGGGTTATGCAGTGCAGCGGCAAACATTAGCAGAAATTAGATGTAACAGGAAAGAGAAAGTCTGTTAAAATCACCTCTGACGGAAAAAAATAAAACGCTTTTCAATTGGCTTCATTGGCGATCCAGACGTTTCATGTTGGCAGGCCCAGGATGTGTGTGCTCAAGACCGGACCCATTCAGAGAGGAAGCTACAGGTGGTGCTCTCATGGATGACACCCGTAACATCGGCGCTGTGACCTGGATGGCATTCTTTAATAAACCCCGGCCCTATAGCTGCCGCCACCGCTGTAATATGTGGAGTGGCTTCAGGGGGTTGTGGGTAACAGGGCTGAGAACGTCCTACTCCTCCGGTGGAAATCCTATCCGTTGTGTAATTCAAGAGCGCGCTTTCTGTAGAGTGGACATCTATCTGTCTGACTGGCAAGCGCAGGACAAGTGGATCTGAGACTGTGGAGGAAACAAATAGCCCTGTAACACATGCTCTACATCATATCTCTGCTAACAAAACACAAATCACACCGGTCTCTAATGCTTGTGTTTCCTGTGCGGCCGTGGCGTTGGTGTGCGTATACTTTGCTGCTGTCAATGTGAAGAAAGGGATGCTGCTGCAACTCCTTGGGGTGGTGGTTCGGTATTTTTAAGACTTAATCCTCTCATCTCTGGGGACTATTATGTGTCTGAAAAGATTCATTTTCAACTTCGCTTTCAACCGAACCAACATTTTGAATGAAATCAGGAATGGAAACTGACCCTCCTTCTCAAATTTGTCCAAAACATTCGAAACGCGCGACTCGCTGCGTGCAAACGACACTGTTATTGCTGATATTTCTCACCCTAATGAAATCTGCTCCGTCTCGCGCTGAGGAAGGAACATTGTTAACTTTGATCTCACAATTAAGTCTCCATGAACAGCTAATAAAGCATAATCTGCTCTGTATCTCCTTGTCTACGCCAGGAAAGCCTTTTAGCATATCTTCACTCGGGCTTCTGAGTGACGTTTTGTTGCTCCAGGCAAAAACAGTGACTTATTTTTATCGTGCCCCAGATAATACAATCACGTACGTATTAAGGAGTTAAAAATCAAACTGGATCTGCATCGGCTGAGTGGCAGATGAGTGGCAGATGCCTGTGGGGCTTCTAGTTATTCAGTCTCTCTCCTTCTTCATCCCTCTCTCTCTCTCTCTCTCTCTCTCTCTCTCTCTCTTTCTTCACCCCTCCTAATCTTGAGAAGAGATGTTGACAGGCCTAAACACAAAAAGAGGGAGCCTGCTTTTGTTGCAGATTTGTCCGCCAGAGGTTGTTCCGTTATTGTTTTTGGGGGCTATTTGGGTATATCTAAATTACCCCATCTCTCGTTCACTTTTTGAATGCAGTAACTCATGACATCACCTCCTCTCTCGATAGCCTTCACAGCCCTTTTATACATTTCGTTCTGATAGCCCCGCACTCGGCTCGCAGTCTAATGACGGGCTCAAACGCTCTGAGATTTTTGCTACGTGATAAGAGCAATCAAAGGAAAATTGTGGCCTTTTATTTTTGGGATCTATTCTTGTTTCCTCGCAGAGTGACATTGGCCCATGCAGACAGACGGTAGCCATTGTATGTAGGAGGATTGATAAGGAATGCTTTCCACATGAGCTAGGTACTGATTATAGCAGGGCATTTGCCTCTCATCTTACCATCACAGTGGTTGATGTTAAGAGGCCATGGGCCAAATCTGTTAAGCCCGTATGTTAGGCTAATGTATACCTCTGATATGTAGGGAAGGATACAATTAGATCACTAGTTCACATATAGTTTACACTCACCCTAAGCTCGGCCTTTTTCATAACTGAAGAGTTGATGCATTGCTTTATGTAGCCATTCGGGCTGAAACCAGGAAGGAAAACTTCACCACACCACCACAGGGCTCCTGACTGGGGTTAAAAGTTAACTCTTCCATCGTAGCCTTCAGTGAAAAAACAACACCCTCTTCAACCAACTTCAACTAACGCTGTTTTCATCTTACACCTGTTGTTGGTGTTGAAACAAATACGGTGCGATCGGAGAGATCTAACAATAACGTTATCTGTTTTCCTGGAAATTAATATGTGACGGAAATGTTTTTGATGGAAGAGAAGTAGATAAGGTTATAGAGTCTAATGAGTCCCCGACCCAATACTAGCTAAATGGTATATTAGAACTACTAGAATAAGTACATTGACATCGACAGAGACTGTAACTATTTTAACCATCTGTCTGGATTTATTACCCATGGTTCTACTGGCAACTTCTGAGTTCAGCCATGGAAGAGAGAAGAGAAATATTCCTTCCTAATTGCATTGGGAACTTATATAAGTGCTTTTGGAATTATTTATCCGATTATCTGTAATCTCAGTAGTTTCTGATTATCTTATTAAGCTCTGCCTGCTATGTGTAATGCCTTCCAATTGGCTTCAGAAAGGTCTCCTATTACGGTTTAGATTAGGATCTGGAGAGGCATGAATACTGTTATGGAAACATATTCTAATTATAAATGGATGTGAATAAAAATGTTAAAAAAATATATATTTTCATCCTATCACCATCATGCTTAGCTAATATATTTTATCATGAATAAGCTCCTGAGGCTTTTGTGGTGAAAAAACTCCACCTACAGAAACAAGATTAAAGGTAACAAGCCATGTATTAATAACTGCTGTTAACAAAACATTTTGTAACATTGTTACATTGTTACATAACATTGTTACATTGTTACATTGTTACATTACATTGTTACATTACATTGTTTCATTGTTTCATAACATTGTTGTAACATTGTTGTGGTATTACAAATTCATGTATTGGAAATGCTTAAACTGTACAAATTGTGCAGTTTGTAAACATCTATAAATGAGTTGTTAATGGTTAATCTAATAAAGGACAGAAAGAAAAGCACTGTGATTATGAACTTGCCTTTTACAGTCTCTTGGTTATTTCAAAAACAATTAAATAATGCCTTTACGGTATTTATTAATAGGTCAGTGAAAGTGATTACAAAATGATGTTCTGTCAATGCCTTGACATTAATATTACTTAACTATTATTGGCTAACTTCAAACTTAACAATTGGCAGCTGTGGGAATCTTAAATCCATAAAGGTAAAATGTGAATTGGACAATTTTATTACTTCCAGTCCAACGTATATTCATTTTAACATTCAACACCATGGCCTTAATTGTAAAATAATAATGAAACAATGGTAGTAAATTACTCTGTTAGCCTGAGCGTGAGGGCATAGAGGACACTGACATAATATATTGGAGCCTATTCAAATCCTGGTGCTGATAAGGGACCTCTCTTTTATAAAAGTTCCAACTGCACAGGCCTTTTTCCTTAAATGATCTCTGATTTAGGCAATTTCTATGCTCACAATATCCTGACCTTTCATCAAATGTGTTGACTGCATCAGACTGTATTTAGCCTATAGGCAACACTTCTATCTTCTCTTCCTGCGGCTCTTCCTCTTCCCTTTATCAATTATTTTTAAACGTCAGCCTTTCTAAAACAGTTAGAAATGTAATGTCGAAGGAGAAACGCTCATTTCTTTCTTTCTTTTTTTTCTTTTTTGAAATAAAAGCCTCAAGTATCATCTGCAATTACAGCATTCCTTGTCAAATATGTTTGCATATTCAATAAAAAACCTGCAGGATGTGGCTTAATTTAAGCAGCCTCATAGGCGACATGCAAGCTCCCTTCAACAATGTGCTGGAGAGAGATACCTTATTAGCCTTATTATCATTATTCCTCCTAATCAGAGTCCTCTACCAGATTGTTGTCCTCTGCCTAACTTTATTCTTTATCGTGTAGACACAGACCAAATAAACTCTGCGGATGCCCATGGGTCTTCATTGCAGCAGAATACAGACTGGTTGTGGAGATGGTAATAGACTGATGCTATGGATTGGGCTACCTCCTGACAGGTATGGTATCATGTCAGCTGAAAGGGATGGATGGTTGAATTAATGAGGGCAGGTGAGAAAGAAGAGGAGAGAGAGGGATATATGAACGGGAGCCAATGCTCTTGCCTGAAGTTTATTGGGGCATGGTGTGCTTCTTATTTGAACACTGCCCTTGATCTCATCGATCACTAGGCTATAGGCTACTTAATTAAAACTAACAAGCAGTGCATTAGCAACCTGCCAGCATGCCTTGTAGTTGCCGCATGACACCCTGAACGTGCGCTGGGATTCTGCTCTATATAAGCATCACCCCGGGGTGCAGGGTGCCTTATTTCAGATAGAGGTGAAACAGACAGTCGATTTAAAATGCCAAAAGAAAGATGGCAGGTTTGTGCACCCTGATTGAAAGTGAAGGCATTTCTCTCCCCGGCACTATTAGAGGAGGAAGGGGGTGTGGGGGGCAGCCCTCAGAATAAAGGCAACCTACCTACCTAGGAAGGCCAGCCTTGAGCTTTATAGACGCCGCTTTGATCAGAAAGGCCGGTTCATCTCCCCCTTCTCAGGGACGTCACCGGATGCTGATGTTGTGCACCAAGTTTCTCTGAAGAGAGAGAGAGAGAGAGAGAGAGAGAGAGAGGAAGGAAAAGAGGTGGGGGGAGTGATGGAAGAAAGTCATGGGTGGCAGGTGGGTTTGGCAAGGTGTGGCAGTCGCTTGCCAAAAGCTTCTTTGGAAGCCATGTATTTTTAAAAAATCACATCATGGGAGCATTCAAGACCAGTGTTGTCTCTTAGCTGCTGGTTTGGTGGGCTCACATACGTCTACAAATGTATCACATAGACCTAATAATAATAGGTTGTCAGTCATTGCTCCACTTGGCAACAGAAATTAATTGTATTTATAGAAGAGGGTTTGGATGTTTTAGAGGCAAATTATATTAAATAGTAGATGCAGGGACTTTGTCATTCCTTAGGGTTTTAGTGAACTGATGCTCTGAGGATGGAGAGTCGCTACTTTCGTTAGCATCCTCTCTAAAGATGAGATTGAAGCTGAATTATCCAAAAACTACACCCCACCCCATAACCCCCGATTCGTTTCCTCACAATTAATCGTTAGTAGTCAGCTTGGGTTAGAAACGGCAGGAAAGTTTTTGTTTTTATTGAGTAAAAAGTGCCCTCGAGGGAAATTTAGTTCACCTGATATCATTCACGGTAGGGGTAACCGAGTTATCGCGATGTTGTGAGGTTAGCGAGCATGCCAAGCGCCAGTTTTGGAAGGGGTGGGGTTGGGGGGTAACGGGAAAGTAACGTAACGAGGACGGTAACGAATTACACCGACTGCAGAGTAATGAGTAAATTAATCACCTTACTTTTGATACAACTAACGAATAATCTATTTCTTATTTGAGCCCCAGTGCTGTGTTTTGTGGATGACTTTGCGACGACCTCTGTTGCAAATGCCCCCCCACCACCCCCAGTCGCAGAAAATGGAAATGGCTTAGCGCTATCGCCGTTGCCCGGGCAACCATCTGAGTCCCCCATCTCGCGATGGAGAAATGAGTTCTGAACAGGCTCGAGAGAGGCAGGGATTAAACATGATCCCGCGGACGGACTGTCAATCACAACCACAACTCACAAACCTCTCTCCATTTAAAAAAAATATATGACAAAAAAAATTACACTCTGAAACCCCGAAAAGGTGCAAACGAGCATTTAATTAGGAAAAAAACCCAACATGATAATGAATTAGGTGTGGTGCTGGCGCGAGCTATTAAAGCGGGGAACTCTTTCGTTTTAAAAACAAATCCGTTATCCTGCAGCGGATTTAGTGGTGGTCGTTATATTCCAATGCCAGGAGGCGATGGATTAATTTAATTAGCCCGATGAAGATTAATGACAATGCATAGGCCTGCTGCAGATAAGGCTACACTCTCAAAAAGGATGTGTCATTTCCAACATTGGGGGAAGCCAATTTACCTGAATTCAGTTTACCCAGCGTTTTATTTGTGGAATAGAGTTAACCCACCTTTTTAGGCTGACCTAAATCTTTATGGCGTAGATTCATAGCACACATCATAGCAGGCTGTTGGGTTGTTTGAGGGTAGGGTAAGGGGAAAAACATAAAGTAATGATTATTTTTTATCATTATTTGTCTTTATATTGGTTGTTGTTTGCCTTATGACCATCAACCTATTTATTCCTGTAGTAATAGCTCATATTCTGGCCAGTGGCCAGTGTGAATTCTCCTCCTTTGATGCTATATTCCACAATACCATACAGTGTTATGCTCATTACTAAAAAAAACAAAAAACTTTTTTTACTCACCACTCGTGACTCGTTTCAAAAGTAAAAGTATTACCTGTTACTCCCTTGGAGCAGTAATTCCTTACACTACTAAAATCAGGGTCAGTTTCTCCTTTGAATTGTCTTGTCATCATTTTCTCTTGATAAAATCAAAGGATTACTTCCACCTTGAGAAAGTAAATGTTTTGGGGATAATTCAACTTCAATCTGACATTTACAGGAGGCGATGACGAGTAGAGACACTTAGTAGACACAAGTAGACACTTCTTCGAATGTAACTGTAACGTTATTACTGAAATTGAAACTTACTAATAAATAAACCTGACTTATTCGTTACATTGTGAGATTAGGCTACAGTAACGCCAGTGATGTAAATAAAAAAACAACCACCCCAAAATAAACAAGTCAGTTATGTTTTCAGAAAAGCATTAATTTATAATCATTCCTCTTAAAAGACCCTATCATCATACAATTTAGGCCTACACCGTTTTGATACTTACTATGATGTTTACTGTGAATTTACATCATAAATATTTGTCATAAACAGGGGTGTCACTGCATCTAAAATATTTTTTCCAACCAAAACTTCCAAACCAAATTCTATAAATAGACTGAATTTCGAGGGACTACATGAAACAATGACTTATGATTGGTCGATGTGATGAATTATTAGTTGCAAGTCACCAAACATTCATCTTAGTGAACATTTTGTCCTGTAGATGTAACTTAGAAATAGATTTCTGGTCATACTTCCTTCATCATCGCTCTCCGTTATAATAATATAGCCTAAGATGAATAAGACTAAGATGTGGAGAGTACCCATACCTTGTTGTACCCAATTGTCGCCCCTGACAAGAGTAATCGCAGTACTGTAACGCGTTACTGGTGCCATGCCGGCGAGGCTGCCAGAGAGAGGGAGGGGAGCGGTGGAGCAGAGAGAGAGTGAGAGAGAGAGAGAGAGAGAGAGAGAGAAAGAGAGAGGGAATAAAATCCAAACTGGCTTGACCTCATGCAATTTGATATTTGCCTCTTTGACAGTCATTTAAAGGGGATCTGGAGAACCCGATAGCCGGGGACTTACACCCCTCCAAAGGCTTTCGGGACACTTTAGCCCGGCTCGGCTCGGCCCCGGAGCGCCAGTGAGTCGCCAGGCAGGGTGTAAACGTTAAATGTTAGCTATTTGTTCCGTGGATTGCGAGGAAAATCAAGCCAGTCTTTCATTCATTCTTTTCCCCCCCCTCCTCCCACTCCCATTCCCCCTCCTCTGCTTTCTTTCTTTTTCCAGACTCCACAACCCCACAAACAGCCATTGACTAAAGCGGCTTAGGGAGTCTCCTAATAACGCTTTAACGAATTAAAGCAAGGGAGAAGTTTATAGATCGGAAAGGGGGGGTGGAAGGGAAATATTTTGTAATTGCTGAGACTGTATAGACAAAGGCTCCTGACGCGGTGGAATGGGAGGTTATCTGCTATCG
Source organism: Hoplostethus atlanticus (assembly GCA_034670405.1). Classification (NCBI taxonomy): domain Eukaryota; kingdom Metazoa; phylum Chordata; class Actinopteri; order Trachichthyiformes; family Trachichthyidae; genus Hoplostethus; species Hoplostethus atlanticus. The sequence continues at coordinate 2,712,364 of JAXDDX010000013.1, forward strand.
TGGCGTTTCCTTATCAGCGGATAAATATTTGTATATCATGGGCAACTGGGGCTGTGCGAAACCCTCTAACGGCGTTGTTGTGATCGGTGCAACACGGGTGATGTGCATGGAGATACCGTACGTCCTCTGTACTGGAGGTGGAGATCCGGCGGCTTCAGCGCGGGGGGTCGAGGCGCTCTGCAACGCCATTTTCCATTACGAGGTTAAACGAGTGTGTGTGTTTTTAATAAACCGCTGCTCATTAGAGAGAGAGAGTACATTCCCCTGCAGATAAAAGGCAGGTTGCATTGCGCCGCTCTCTCTGGGGAAGACTCCTGACTGGATGTTTGTCCCCAGCTCCCCAGCCTTGCATCTCATTAGCTCATCTGCACATCTCTATCTGGGCCGCAGCATCACCCCGCCCATCAACCCCTATGGCCTATTTCTAAACAGACAAAAGATTAAGATTTTCTCCTGCACGCTGAATTAAAGCGGGCTATTTTGAATACCCATTTTAAGCAACACCCGACGTGATGGGGTTTTTTTTTTTTTTCATATTTCTTTCTTTCACATCTTTCACAGTAGCCATCCAGTCCGGCGCAGGATCATTCTTGCTCAGCCAGGGAGGGGGCGTGGGGGGAGTGAGGGGCAGGCCTGCCTTATGCCCAACCGCCCATAAGTGTCCATCCCCGGTTTATTTGACATGGCATGTGTCCCTGGGTATAAAACCGATAAACATCTGGTGGCTCTGCCAGGACATTGGAAAATGAGGGGTTGAGGAGAGGCAAAAAAAAATACAAATTCATAATGAGAATAAAGATGGGCAGAGAGAGAGAGAGAGAGAGCAAAGGAGAGAGAGAGAGAGATGCTGATCAGCTAATTACAGCTGCAAATAAAATGCAAATGTATCCTGGCACGGTGAGCATGCCCAAGTTTAAACATAGCGCCATCCAGAAATTCAGAGACACACGGGCACTGTGCCAGCCGATGACTTCCAAACAAAGCTTGATTATCCTAACTTAATAATAAATATAATCATAACAAATATAACAATAATATAAAATGATACAATACATTATATTCTATTATTTGTGTATTATTATTAGCTTTCATCATCAAGCTATTACCTTGGCGTTAACAAACCTGTCCTGCATATTGCTGCCTCCTGGTCGTTTTGTCCACCTAGTTCAGCCTATTCCAGACCAGGCTACACCCTCCACCTCTCTACCCCTTTCGAGAAAAACCCCCAACAAAAAAACAGAAAGATGGCATGCTTCCCAACAACAATGATACCACCGTGCACACGATGCTGCACCCATATCCAACAGTTACAGTTCCCACACTGTAGTCGGTGTTTACGCAGGGCCACATGCCTCCGTTTCCCCCATCTTGTCGTGATTAATGATACATCACGAGCCTGAGATTAATCATAGAAAATTAAAAAATCTTGGAGGTGCTCATGAGAACTGCAGTAGTGGCTAGATCAGGTGGGTTGTGGGTTCTGTGTGTGTGGGTGTGTATGGGGGGGGGGGCGAATTAGCTTCATCGAATCTTTTTAGATGCAAATATTTTGTTATCTCCACTTTGCTGCACTGTTTTCAGTGTTTATGATTAATTATCTCTTCTTGGTGAAAAATAAATCATGCGAAATTAGGATCTAGCTGACTCCACCGGCGTAAGCAGAGATGGCAGGTCGATGCTGTTAATTTCAGGTTGAAATTGACACACTAATTATAGCGCAGAGTGCTGCTGGAACACTAGCAGGCAAGATTATACCTCTGTGCTTCTATTTTTTTTTATCAGATCCCCCTTATATTTTACCAATTAAAAATCGTAAAGGCATTTCATTGCCCCGGGATAAAAAAAAAAAGCAGCCTCTCTCCTAACATTGGCCATCACTTTCCCCCATCAGATTCATTGTGATGTATTAGATGCAATAAATTATCCCATGTAACAAAACATGGCGAGCTGAAAGGCTGATAATCTGCAGAGGGGAGATAAGGATTCATTATTCCAAATCATTATGAATCCAGCGTTGGCTGTGACTTCTTTCTTAATCAGCTTCTGTGATCCTGGATACGTGAAGGGAGCAGATAAGAGCAGAGTCGTTTATAATTCTCCCCACCTCGGCCTAATATTTTAAAATAAAATCGCAGGGAGAAGCCGCCGTAAAACACACACGCGCGCACTCACACGCACGCACACACACACACACACATTGGCTTAACGTTTGGAGAGCACACAGGACGAGAATAATAAAACACATTGAGAAAATAAATAAGTAAATAGATAATACGTGGCCCATACATTTTTGGAGGTGTTTTGTCTCAAATTAAGGTCATCTTATTCGACATTTACTGCGAAGAATCATGTAGGCAGAAAAAAAGGACAAATATATACTGCAGCATTTATTTCACATTTGGAATCGGAAGTGTCTAATAAAATTTACTCCAGTAGGCTATAAAGCTGGTCGCCGTAAATGATTTACTCCGTTTATACCCGCTAACAGGGCACAAAAAGCCACGATACAGCGGTAGGTTACAGATAAAACACTGCATTTGATTTTTGTTTTTTGCACCTCCAAAATCTGAAGGTGCAAAATGAAGTATGTGACTTAAAATGGCACTATTCAGGCCTATGCACGTGCATGTGTTACCATAATTAATCACTTCATAAAGGTGACATTATAACTCCTCGGTTTATCTGCTGATAAGAGTATACATATCAAATGGAAGTGATATAATTCACAGGAGTACGGACCAGTGTGTGCAGGCTCTGGTTGTTATTATAGTACCGGAGGGTTTGTGCTTAGCTGTTGTCAGCCTCTGCTGTCACGCGGGAGCTCGCGTCAAATTCTACATTAATCACGCGATTTCACGGCGGCGGGCTCACGCGGGAGATGAGGCGTGTGACTTTGGACTTGGACCATCATACTCGCGCTCCCGTTAGCCCGGTTCGGAACGGAAAATGGGCCCGCAGTGTAATGTAATATAGCCTATTGTAATGTAATATAATATAAACCCCAAACGGGAGCGAGGCCGTAGTAGCCTATTTATATTTAATTTAGGACAGACTCGGGGACATCCCGCCGAATAAATGCAGTACTTATATCTTTATCTCAAAAATAGGGTAAATATTTAATTTTTTTCCACATTTAATTGTATCCCATCATCCGAACAAGACAAAATTGATTCTCGTTATTTTCCTCATAATTAATCTTTTTATTACACCTATAATGTGGTTTAATTATCTGTGGCATAAATAGTGATTTAGCCGTTGTTTTCATTAGCCTATATCAAAGCCATCAGTATGCGCATTTATCACTGACGCATATTAACATCACCTTTATATTGAAATTGCGAAGCTAATAATTTCTAAAATAAGCACTTTATTTGCGTCAAATGCAGATTAATAAATCATTACTATCTGGATGTGTTATTTTGTAATTCTATTTAGATATTGAAATACTAATTCCATAAATGAAAAGCTCGCCTTACCCTGGAAATATTGAATTATTCATTGGTTTAAAAAGACACATTTGGCTAGAGTCGCATTCGTAAGTTTATACAGCGAGGTTTGCGCCAATTATCTTTAATTTATTACCTTAATTGAATTTCTTCCCCAAAGATAGATTTGGGTGTGATCAGTTTACATTCTCCTTCAAAGAGTCAAGGCGCAACATGAGAGATACCAAGCCTCCAGCATCCTCTCTCTCTCTCTCTCTCTCTCGCTCCCTCTCTCTCTCGCTCCCTCTCTCTCTCTCTCTCTATCCTCAGTGTATTTCACAGAGAGAAGGATCGGATTTGCTTGGTGCTCCTTTCAATCAACCGTGGTGTCAATAAGCAGGCTAGTAGGCCTCTATATGCTCGGGGTAGTAAGTGTATGTGAAGCTTTGCCATTTCAGAACAGCTGCTAAAACCACTAGCCTTTTAATGCAGCTCCGATCGCATTACCATATTGACATGAGACGTGGGAAGACTTCAAGTTTGTTTGGTGAAATATCATTCAGATTTAATTGCTATGGATCAGATAGGTTGGGTGTTTCCTATAAACACTAATGTTGATAGTCTACACCAGCAGAGCTACATCTGCCCTTTGTGACAGGAGAAAGAAAGGCTTATTATAGGCCTATCTCCTCCTCCAGCACAAAAGGATGTGCAACATTGTGCGTGTGTGTGCGCGTGTGACCCTCTGTTCAAACGACGGCTGCAGAGTACATATAGACACCTGATAAAGGGGCTCGAGAATAAATATTGGGAGCACGCTGAATGCCATGCCGCCCGGTCCTCGAGCACAAATATGCTACCTTTATTATTATTATTATAAACAGCCATATTAGAGCCTTTATCGTCGACTGCTGTGACCACATCGCCATCCCATATTGAGGTGGAAAAATTCCTGTGACCCCCAACAATGAAAAAATGTCTCTCGGCGTCTCTTGACGTATAGGGAGGCGTTCACGGCGGCCTCTTAGCTGTCATCAACGCACGGGCGTCAATTGGGTATGGCGAGATGTGACACTTACCTCGGTACATCTCATTGTGACGTTGTAGCTTTTATCACTTTAACGGAGAGCAGAGATCAAGAGAAAAAAATAAGGGAAGCTAAATCGAAAAAAAAATCACATCAATGGAGTATTCAGGACCAGTGTTTGGTGACCTACATCTAGTAATTTATCAGCTTGATTAAATAATAATAACTTCTCAGTCATCAGTCATTGCTCCACTTTATCCCCACAAAATCCAGCCTATTTTAAAGAAGCAGGTTTAGAAATCGTGGTAAAGTGGTTATATTTAAATATGAGACTGAGTAATAATTCAATATTCTTACATTTATTTTAGTTTACCATCGTCCATGATTCAGTCCAACGGTGTTATAATGCCATAACAAGTTCGCTATTGCTGCAACTTGTGTGTATTCACACCGACCCGGAAGAGCTCGCGTGTACAGTACAGTAAGTACGGTAAGAGGCCGTGCTTTGGTTGGCCCGTTAGAAGCGCGTCGAGTCCGCAGCTGGTGTAGCCTATGTGCGCGCGTGCTTCTGCTCTTGGTGTTGTGTGACTCCGGGACCGAGGGCGCGCGCACCACGGCTTTTTTTTCACCCCCCCCCCCAAGTCCACGTCTCGCTCTCTCTCTCCCTCTCTCTCTCTCTAAATGCCATCGGCGCTTCCATCTCTATGTCACTCTTTCTTCACATCTGCAGAAAAAAACCCTCCATCCATCCATCCATCCAGCCTCTACTACAGGTCAGTAAACATTTAGATTTCCTAAAGCCGGTGAATCCCGACATTATCTTTCCTGTACATGCTGTTTCCAGGAGGTAGCCTCGCTGTTGAGACAGTGTTATAGGCTGTCTATTAATGATGGGAAACTTTTCGTAGCGGGGTTTTCTCATATGTTAGCCCGTATACTGCGGTTGCGTACGTGTTCAGAAATGCCACGGTCGTTTTGGAGCATTTCAGACTTGACCCCGTTAGAAGCGGCGATGGGACCGGTGGTTACACCTTCACTTCTCTCCAAATCAGCACCGGCTGCCTGCACTTGATGAAACACTGCTGAGAATATAGGCTACTCAGCGACCGCCATTGTTGTCTTTAACGTCGCCCGTTTATGTTTGCAAACCAGGTGTGTTTATTGTTGGCTTGTATAGGCTGTAATTTCCTTTAGAAAACAAAATTCGCTTTGATAATAATTGGCGACAGGCGTTTTTCCACCCGCATTCACGTGCTTGTGTCAAGATCGAGTTGGGACTGATATGTGTGACAGGCAAGTGTATTTCTGAAAATATTTACCTACCTCACACCGGCCCCAAAATAGCGCTGATGAGGGATTTTCATGACCTATTACCGCCTAAATTGGTGGTATAGGCAGAATCCCATATAACCCGTGAAATTGATCTGATTACCTTGCCGGCGGGTCATAAAAAGGAGTCGGGCTTGCTGAGGCTGCGTTTTCCCCGTTATTAGTTTCCCCCCATCTCGTCTTGTGGTCGATATGTGTTGATATGGCGCCGAGAGTCGCCGTTAGAATGAATAGGATGCCAAATTAGGGGGCATCACACACGAGCTGTCACTGGCCATAGAGCTCGAGCGGTTATTTGCATGCAGAGAAGCAGAGCGCGCGGAGATACCTCGCGCACACCTCTGTTGATTCCAACGCCTGATTTTGAAAAATAGCCATAGCGGCCACTCGCTTTATAGTGACTATTATAATATTATTTAAGTGTTGTAACGTCGTTTAAACCGGGATACAATCTACCACCGACTTCCAGCTTAGGCCATCCATGACAGATGAGCAGCAGGTACTGCGGGTTCATATATTATTTCATTTTATTGTCCAGATTTTGTTCTGTACCAGTCCGTTATTAACTTGTCGTTTTGGCGTTGTTGTTTTATATTGCCCATGTGTCTAAATTCAGTCAAATTAGGTCTGTATACTGTGTTGTTTCAAGTAGAATTAAAGTGACAAATACATGTACACAAATATTAATAGTTGGCTTTGTTTCTACGGGGGTTAAAAGGGGAGTAAGGCCTAGCCAAATGAAGGATTAAACTAACGCGTCTGCTAGAAAAGGCGACAACTGATAAACTCAGATAAGCATCGCACTCAATTGGCAGACCGTTCTGTTTTTCTTTTTAAGTATGACACAAGAATGACATAAAATATTGACTCCTACTTTGCGCTCGGAGAAAGAGTAATATAGCCTAGTTCTCATTTCAATCATTCTAAGAAATTCATTTCAGTTTCATGCTCAACAAGCAGAATTTCACGCCCTCCTTTTATTCTAAGAAGCCGAGCTGGTTCACATGCTGAAGCTTTTTCTTGAAAGACTACAGAAGGGCAATAAATGAGTCACAGAGCAAACAGTGAAGTCTTTACCTACCTGCAGTGCCAAAATGTACACTAATATAGAGCTTAAACAATTAACTACTGATATTTTCTACCATCTACCCCACATGATCACCCGTTATCATTTTTAATCCTTGCTGACCGTGCCATCACCACTGCTTTACCAGACAACACAGCCATTTTGTAACCTCATCAGAAATAAAAGCTTATAATCCTATCAGCATAGTTTTCCAATTTTCCAATAATTTATTATCACCTAGAAACATTGTTACCACGACTAGGTCCGATTTCTGCCCTCTTTCTTCTCTTATCAAGATAATAAGAGCAATATGATAGCGCCTGTTTGGACAGCTTTCCTTGCTATATTTAATTGAATCAAGTGGAAAAAAAATCAAATATGTGACGACTAAAGTCCAGATGCCATAGCTTTGATTTAATAGTATTAATGAAATGGTAAATATTTTTATTTTATTTCAGGTCTTTTTTTAGCGGTTTTCTAATGATGGCGTGTAAATGCATGAATAATTAAAATACGAGAATGATATAAAACACATTTTCATATATTAATATATTATTATTGTTATTATTAGTAGTAGTAGTAGTCGTAGTAGTGCTATTTGTAGTATTTATTATTGTGTGATTTTATCTCCCTGACCTCTGACTAATCGGCTGATGACAGGAAATTGTTATTGATAAGAAGAATAATCATAACTATAGATGAGCCTATAGAGGAAGTTGAGGGAAACAATAAACACAGAGACGTTATCTAAAACAATGGAAATGGAATAATCCGTCGGTGCCTTAAATTCTCAGCCGCAGTATAGAAAATGTGTTGTGTCCTGATTTTAATCAGGGTTGTCTGACATAATCACTCAGAAATTATCTGTGCCAGAAACCGCCCGACTATCCACCGTCAACATTTACCAATCAGCCTTTACGCACAACACAACTGCTGTTTGTAGGCCATTAACTTCAAAATAGCCTAATGCAGGTTCTCATTTTGGACACACACACACACACACACACACACACACACACACACACACACACACACACACACACACACACACACACACACACAGAGAGAGAGAGAGAGAGAGAGAGAGAGAGAGAGAGAGAGAGAGAGAGAGATGAACCCACTAGTTCTCCTTTCGTGGCGACAGTTTGGGATTATAAATGACAACTTTTTAAGAGAACCAGTCTCATTCTGTGCTGAATAAGCTCTGGCGTTATTGACACCGAGGCTTGGGAATCAAGTCATGGGATGGCTTCCATGTCCCATTCTTTAAGCTTCGATACATCCAGTCAAGAAACAAAAAAACATAATCGGGATTTTAGGCTACATTTACCGTCATGTGTTGCCTCCGAGCACCTATAACGGGTATTTTGTGGATAATGGCTCCGCGATACTTTTCAAGAGGATAATTACACGAGTCCGCTGACAGCTTGACAATGGCAGCTACAGCAGTTTGCATCCAAGTTCAGTCTCAGGTTTGCCTGAGTGAGAAATGCTTTCTCTCTCTCTCTCTCTCTCTCTCTCTCTCTCTCTTTCTAGGTAGGCTATCCTAGAGAGGAAAAATACGACGCTTTGCCAAGTCTCTCTCACTCCGTGCTCCCATGCACCTTGATAAGATAAAACACGAAATTGAAATATGTACGAATAGGCTATATCTAATAAAGTCATCTTTTACAGACCAACATCTGAACGTGGTGGCTAATGGTTTCTAACGTAACCTAATAGGCTTAAACATTTGAATGTATGTTCTAATCCTCGTAGTATAGCCTCGTAGTACCTTTATTAATATATATAGTATTGATTAAGCCGAGGGATATTACATTTCATGCTGCCAACCCCGAGTAGCCATGAGGCACACGTACCATTTTTGTGCAGTCAATGAATCAGTAAATCTACCCTACCTGATATTAGACTGTCACAAGATAATGGTGATACGTGGTGCAAGGGCGTGCGCGCTCCCGCTTCCTAGAGGCTGCGCGCTGTGGAGAAGTTCATTTCCTGGCCGTTTACACCGTGGTGACGTCACATCCAGTGGCGTCGCCGAGGCTGCCCCCCCCACCCCAACACACACACACACACACACACACACACACACACACACTACTATTCTACTATTACATTCTGCCAATCGGAAAGTATGGAAAAGGCAAACTGGGAATCAGACACAGAATACTTCCCCGAGGACCAGTGCGGCTTTCCCCTTGCATTCAAGTAGAATAATACAAGAGATGCATCATGCCTGACACTGTGTATATAACTGACTGTCTGGTCTGGTGTCAGGGTGAAAAGGTTATTCTGCTCTTTAAATTAGTTACTTATGGATATTATTAAACAGGGGAAAACGTTGAAACGCGCGATGATGTAAATCACTCCATCTGTAGCCTATCGAGTTACATTTAATGGACTGTTTTTAATAAATAATGACATGCCCCTTTGTTGCTTGTCTGTTTATCTGACGGATAGGCTATAGCCAATACATGCAAGTTGGGTGGAAGGATACTGGTAAGTTAACTGAGGCCAATAATAGTCTACATTAGGGATTTTTCAGACTAAAAGCTCAGTCTCCCAGGCGTCCTTGTCCGTGCCTGCTTCACGGTGAGAAAATCGACTCAGTTTGGATCTGCCGTTAGAATAATTTGTCTGTCACCGCGAGAGGACGCACTGTCACAATTTTAAGAGCGCAAATGTCCCGCAACCTGCCATTGGCCATGAGCAACAGGCTCTGCTGCAGCTTTTCTTTTCTCTCTCTGCGGTCGTGTACAGATAAACTGCTACAGACTGCTTGAATATCTGCAGCCTTCATTCGGCACTGTAATCAAACAAGACTATTGAGACAAAAACCCCGTTGTATTCTTTATCATTTAATTAGGGTCTGTTACTTTAAATGCCTTTGTGCTTCCTCGCTGTGTAAACTTCCCGATTTTAAATGTTTGAATTGCTTTGAATTAATACAGTATATATAGATGTTCATGTTTGTAGCCGACATTGTGGATGTAGGTTGTCATAACTTGCTAATAACCTGCATTACTCTTAACTTTGCAAACCAGGAAATGTTTTTATTTGTCAAGTGTGTACACTTTTGATACAAAAATAAATATTTCAAGATATCTAGATGTTTTTGCAAGGTCATTAAAAAATCTTTTGCAGCAGTTCTTCTGCATCTCTCCTGGTCCACGTTATATTCAATTAGGGCAGGCCCCTCCCCTATACTGATGACACTGACAGACCCTCCTTAAGTTGCGTCGCGCCACAGCTGTCTGCAAGCATTGAGCTGCCTGGCGCCATCCTGAAAGAATGCCTTCACTGTAAAAAAAGGGCTAGAGAGAGAGAGAGGGTAGAGCAAGGGTGAGTGAGCAACACCGACATAGACACAGAGAGAGAGCGAGAGAGAGGAGCGGAGTTAATGGAGAGGGCTGCTACTGCGCACGAACAGAGATTTGATCAGTGAGTTTGACTTGCTGGTGCTGGTCAGTGTGCAGTAAAGCCATCTACTGCAAACAAGCCTTGCGCCTATAGATACCTCAACAACTTGTTGAGTTTGGCTAAAACGATTTTTTTGTTCAAGTTCAAGAAATCTGCGTGGGACCTGTTTACGATTTTGGACCTATTTATATGACAACATCTCTCTTGCATTTGTAATGTAGGGTATGTTTCGTGTATACATATCTTATTCAACTCGGGCAAATTCACGTGAATGTGAATCCCCTGCCTATTTAGTCGTGAACAATTTGAGAATTACGATCTGGTCCAGAAAATAAGACAATAAATTGTTCTCTCTATCTCCAGGTGATCGAAAGCAACGGCGGAACCTGTGGATTTAACAAACGGGGATTTTGGACAGATTGTTTCTTATCTTGTGCCTCGTGTCGGTTTGCTTCGGTGTGCATGAACATTTGCTAAAAAGCAATGGAAGTAAGTGCGGATCAACCACGGTGGATGAGCCATCATCCCTCGGTGTTGAACGAACAGCATCCCGGCTCACACCACCCAGGCCTCGGCCACTCGTACATGGACCCTTCGCAGTATCCCCTCGCTGACGATGTGGATGTACTGTTTAATATCGATGGACAGGGGAACCATGTCTCTCCATACTATGGAAACTCAGTCCGAGCCGTCCAGAGGTACCCTCCTCCTCCACACAGTAAGTGTAGGGCCTATATAGGCCTTTTATTTGATAATCTGCAGATGGTGATGGTGAAACCATTTGCCATCATTTGGCCCTGACGGAGAAATGACTAAAACAATCCCTTTCGCTGTATTTGGAATTGTTTGCATAATTTGATTGTGGTTGTGAACCACGTTTTGGTTTTAGCCTGAGCAGACCTTTTCCTAAAACGAGAAAGCTAAAATGTTGTGAAACCACGCCGTACACATATATGGTTTACCCCTGGTGTGTCAGAGGGCAGATATTTAACGTGTAAACTCGCTCTGTCTTATTACTGGTTATAGCATATTTCTATTCACACATATTCTTATTCATACTCATAAGCAGACAAATGACTCCTTTATCTTTCAAGGAAGTTTTTTCAAAAGCCCGTGCGTACTTTGATTCTGCATCTGTCGACTATTCAGTTACAGCTCTAAACAAATGGATTTGTTTCCACATAAGTTACAAACACCCCCGTCATACTTTGTAATGGCCAGTAACATTTTAACATTTTTGACCGCATGCAAAATATGTACTATAATTACAAGCCATTCATGGACATACACAGAGTCGTTTCCTATACATAATGTCCTATACATATCTGGAGTGTAGCCTCTAACTTCCTGAATAGTCAATCACGACATAGTTCATCTATATGAGGCTTTCGATATAGGTTTAGCAAGCGCTCAGTCAGTGCAAAAAGGAAGAATATTGCACACGTGTGAAGCCACACGAAACTCTCTTGTTTCTCTTCTTATCATGGGTTCAAAGGATTCCTTTAATGGCAGGGGTCCCGATACAAAATATTTTAAATTGCTGGAGAGAGCCAAATTGACCTTAACATACAATTTGTCTGTCTAAATGAGACAAAATGTGGTCAAAAAATATTAATTAATTCAGGTGTTAGGATGAGGGCGAGATTGCGATATTTAGGCATACGTATTGGGGAAATTGTCATCATACTTGAAATGCCTTGAAATAAATGTGGGATTTATTTGAGATAGAAGAAGGCCACGTTGTCATGTTTTTTTGTGCTGCGATCCAGGTAGCCAGGTGTGTCGTCCGTCGTTACTGCACGGCTCTCTGCCCTGGCTGGAGGGAAGCAAAGGCATCGCCCCGCACCACAGCACTTCTCCCTGGAACCTGAGCCCCTTCCCCAAGAACCCCTTGCACCACGGCTCCCCGGCAAGCCTGTCCGTCTACCCGTCGGCCTCCTCTGCCTCCCTGTCCGCCGGTCACTCCAGTCCACACCTCTTCACGTTTCCCCCGACCCCACCGAAAGACGTATCTCCGGACCCGGGCATATCCACCCCGGGCTCCAGCAGCTCCGGGCGCCTAGAGGATAAAGAGTGCATAAAGTACCAGGTGACCCTGGCCGAGAGTATGAAACTGGAGTCAGCTCACAGCCGGAGCATGGCATCTTCTGCCCACCACCCCATCGCCACATACCCATCCTATGTCCCTGAATACGGCCCAGGCCTCTTCCCACCAAGTAGCCTGATAGGTGGGTCATCTTCTAGTTATGGTTCCAAAACAAGACCAAAAACAAGGTCCTGTTCAGGTAGGCGTGTGCTTTATTACATTCCCATTTGATCTAACATTATTCCCAAGATTGCAGCCTTAATGATAGCAATGATACAATGTTTAATCTCACTACATAAGTAATCTGCTCATGACCAGTTCATTCATTCTTCACATCAACAACCTCTCCTGTTGGGGCTAAAGGCCATGCAGGGTAACTTGTTTTCTAATGGAGGCCCATGTATATGCCTTAAAGCTCTTTCATTTCATCATCTGATTAATCAGAGGTTAGCAGATAAAATCACAACAACAACAACAACAATAATAATAATAATTGTATCGCATGACATAGGTTTCACCAACCTCACACACTGCCAATTGCAAATCAAATCTATTTCTAATCTTTTTAACTTTAAAAAAAAAGCATGCTTTGTTAAATTCGTTGGATAACGAAGGCGAATAAAAAAGCAAAACAATTATATTCTACAGAGTGTGTTAAATCCACTGGATTTTCTTTTTACAAAATTAAATCAACATGACGCAAATGAGTTCAGAGTTGTAGGCTAAGCATAATTTAGGTCAAGTGTTTTTTCTTTCCTGCTCTATATTTTGACTAACAGGGAGAGAGACAGAGGGGAAAGTCAGCTCTCTGGGCTGTGTCGCCCCGTTTATATGTTTAAGATAATCCCATTACTGTCAGACCAGTGCACGCCACAGTTGCATTGTTTATCCAGCGCCGGTAACGTTGGTAGAGCACCGGATGCTGCTCGTTCATTCATAGGGAATAACGGGTGAACCGTCGCCGTAGCAGAATGCACCACTGCCGAGGGAGGGGAGGGAGTGAGGGGGATATTTCCAAATTGGAGGGCTAATTATTTTTTTTAAAGGTTATTGCACTGCTGAAAACCAGTTTTCTGTAATGAGATTAATATCAGTGCCACATGCACGGCTTTGATGAGAATATAGAAAACAGTGGATTAGGTTGATGCATATCATCGGGATTATTCAGCATCATGCATTGGCCTATTAATGTAAATAATGATTTTAATTCGGGGGATAATGTGAGATAATGTGCGTTTAAAGATATTTCCCGATTTGAAGGGACTCCCCTTTTCAATGAGGTCACCAGTGCGTCTGCACCATGCAAACGGAGTATTTTAAAGAAAGCACTCAGAAACATTTTTCACCAAACCCGGAACGCGTTGTGCAGTACAAAATCCCCACAGTATAGGCCTATATTTCTTTTCTCAAGCCCCATGCATTGGATCCGCTACAATATACATTTGATTTGGCTGCCTTAGACAGCGTCTTCACTTGAAAAAATACCATTGATTCACAGTTGTCGAGGTCCCTGCATGTCTGTCACATCTAACACGGCGCGACCAGAACTGACGCATCTCTGTCTCTCTGAAGAAGTAGGGCAGGTTTTTGCATTCGAAAAGTGGAAGTGCAGATATGTAAAAATGCAGAGTTTCGGCATTGCACAAAAGCCCTGTATGCTTTCAAATAATCTGACTGCGCTGCACCGTTGTTTCAGTTTCAGACCCCCCTATAATGAAACTGTTACTGCGCCTCTCACCTGTCGGTGTCACTAGAGAAGTGTCAGTCAAAACCAAACACTCCTTCAATCATTTCAAAACACAGGGGTTAACTTATCCGAAGACTTAATAAGCACAGATAAAATTGAGACATTATTATTATTATTATTTAAAGGGGAGGTTGTGCTGATGAGAGAAAGAAGAGGGCCTATTTTACTATATATTTATCATGGACCACAGTGGATTTCGGATAGTCTGCAATCCTATTCAAAGAACCATCGTTTGAAGTTATTGTCATTTAACTGAATGGTGTTTGATACTAGCCAAATGGACCTTAACGCAACTGGTTTATTCAGCAACACTGACCTTATGTATTTGATGTATTTTTAAAATAATATCACTGACACTGCTATTAAATTCATGCTATACAATATCAGCAATGATCCATTATACATCTATTATTATTATTATTATTGTCAATATTATTGTTATTATTATTGCTATTATTATCATATAACCACTTTATATAATTATTGCATGCTTTAAAATCGCATTATAGTTCTTTAACCTTTTCTCTTCTCAGCATAGATTACAAGAATACATTATTTTGAGATTTAGGGACCAACTGATCTGGGCGCTGTCTCCATGTTTTGTGTACGTGTGTGCGTGTGTGTGCGTGTGTGTGTGCGCGCGCGTGTGTGTGTTTGTGTGTGTCTACTGTTGGCTCTTGCAGAAGGTAGAGAGTGTGTGAACTGCGGGGCCACGTCGACCCCGCTGTGGAGGCGGGACGGTACGGGTCACTATCTGTGTAACGCCTGCGGACTCTATCACAAGATGAATGGGCAGAATCGCCCTCTCATCAAACCCAAGCGACGACTGGTACGTTTCTGCCACATGTTTCTATTGATGACATTTCCGTTTCTCTCTTTCTCTTTTCCCCTATCCAGGAAGAAGTAGGCCTATTAGCTGCAGGAAATTGACTCGACAAGTGCAGGTCTCTGTTTTCAGATACCATAGCAAACTGCACAATTCTTGATGTAATGATGATGCCATTTTTTATTTGCCCCAGCTTTCTTTGATTCACAGAATGCCCATTTATTTTGTTTGAACAGTAGACCTTATACCGTGTTGCATTGTGGAGATGTTTTGTCTCCAGTAAAGGAAAAACAGCTTTGGCTTGGTAGCTGTGCTGCAGGCCTACATTACAGGCATAGTGAGCTCCATATTATAACAGGGACTTTCTCATTTTAACAGTTAGGTTGCACTTAGGCCACACAAGTCTTGTGATTACTTTGAGGTGTAGACTATCTTCCAGTCTGTAGTATTTCAAGGGAAGTCTATAGAGCTGCATCTCAGCTCAGAGAGACAGAGACTACGGCTGTCCAGTTGTGCTCTGGACCTCTTCTCTCCTTCGCCTCTAATGTGAAAACCCGACTTCCCAGGAAAAGGCTGCCGGATATCTGAGCAGCGCAGATAAGTCGCTTTTAACAACACAGCCCGCTTCCCCAGTCTAAACATAAAGGCTGCGGAGTCCGACCCAGGCCAGCACAAACTCACGACTTGAGATTGTTTAGTGTTACAATCCCTGCCTAATTCATGGGCGTCAGTATGGCAAGGGCACTATGGGCACTTACCACATCTTAGAATGTAGTGAGACCAAATTTGAACTCAGTTTTTCATCATTGTAATTAAAGGCAAAGATCAAGCAAAAATCGCAGGATATGTATTGCAAGCCATAAATCACAAATCTCACCATTCAGGACCATTCAGGTCTAATGTTCCCTTTAATGTGATAGTTTGGTGAGCTACGTCTAATAATTTATCAGATCGACCAAATAGATCTTTTCAGTCATCGTCATTGCTACACTTTGTTCCCAGAAATTCAGGCGATATAAGCGGGTTTGGAGGTTTTTGTGGCAAATTATATTAGACGCAGGGACTTTGCCATAGATTAGGGTTTAGTGAATTGACGCCTGTGGCCTAATAGGCTATTCATAAACCAAGAGTGGGAAAAGAAACGATAGGAGATATAAAATAAAAGTGAAGATAGGCAAACGGGCTTTAAGAGGGCGGCCAATGTCAGACATAATACATAAATTAAATATAGACTTAATAGCCAAAATAAGGTTTATTCTCGCGCCAAGATCCTCCAACCATACAGCAGCAAGGGTTATTCGGCCACCAGATGTGGATAATTGGAAATCCCTTCCAGAGATAATGTAGTCCCGTTACGCAGTGTGTCCTTTGCGGTCACCTGTCTATTGATTGTTTTTAGAGATTATAACATCAATGTCAAGCCATTGCAACAAACTGGGTTCTGAGGCAAGCAGTTTAATCCATGGGAAGACAGAGACTTTTCACTATGTCAAAATGAAGTGTATTTTTTTGTCAGTAGCCTAAAATGGGGCTGAGATTTTCCCCAATGTTTTGATTATGTTCTTTAATTGGCGTGCAGATTCAATGAATTATCGCCATATAGTTTATCATTTTCATCCATAGCATCACCATATCCATATTATTATTGTCCACGTTTTGAAACAAATCTCTTCTGATTGCGCATAATGAGCATCCTATGGTAAAACAACAAAATCATCCTGCACGCTCTAGTAATGCTTGCAACAGCCTATTATTTAAGACACGTTTTTTTTAAAGTTTGATTCCAAATGTATACGAACATGTTTAGGTTTAGCTTTTTTTCATTTTAATTGTTTGATGTCATGATGCCAATATTGAAGCAAGCCTTCACGGTACAAACACTACTGTTACTCACGCACTTAAGGGGAAATTTAATCAGATTTAATAGCTTCCATTTCAAGGCACTGCTTTTATGTCTTCTACCAATATTTATTCTTCAGAAGGTATGTGCCCTATGACGCTATTTTTAGCCTCGAGTCAAAACAGCTCTGTTTTTGGTATTTCTGTATTTATTTCAAACTATTTTAAGCTTTTACTGAATGCTAAAGGAATTCCTATGGGTGGACATAGAGGGTTTGGTATTATGCTATAGTCTTTGATCAGTGCCAAACCAGCCAGAATAAAATTAGAACTTCCGGTCAAAACCCCCTAATTGGCGAACATGTTTCAAGTACAGGAGTGCAAATAAATAATGCATTTAAAGAGGAATTTGTAGTAAATGAAAATAATAATCTTTTTGCAAAATGTTTTTTTCACAGTATATATTAATAGCCACATACACAATGTGCAAGTTGCCATATATACAGGGTTGCCAAAATTATACAAATAAATTGTCAAACACCAAACTTCAAGTGAAATGCCCTGAATGCTTGCCATATTTATTTGGCTGTTAAAGTCCACAAAGCACAAACGTATAAAGTGTATTTAACCACTGAAGTGGCATAAATGTTCCTAAAGGAATGGGAGCCCCTAGATGTTGTTGTCACGTTAGTCAGAATAAACCTTTTTTTTGACGGGCTATATTATGGTCATGTGACTTATTTGGCCTTTCTGTCCTCTCTGTTTTTCCGTACAGTCCGCAGCCAGGCGGGCAGGGACTTCATGTGCGAACTGTCAAACGACAACGACGACGCTGTGGCGGAGAAACGCCAACGGGGACCCGGTGTGTAACGCCTGCGGCCTGTACTTCAAACTGCACAATGTAAGCAATACAGCTGCATATGCATTATAGTAAGATATCTACTAACTTATCTAAGCATGCCTGCCTATTTCATTTTTTCTCCCTTTTCAAAACCCGCCCTGCCTTTCTTTTCATACCCATCTCCACTGCTCTGTTTCCTTCTCATTCTGCATTCTGCCCTATTGGGCACCTTTCCCCCTGCGCTATGAAGTGTGAAACTTTTATCTGACTCGTCCCTGCAGAGAATTTCCGGGGCACAGCGATAACAAACACTGTAGAATTAATATGATTTATTGGCAGTAAGTGCGAATCTAAAATGTATAAGAGCCGAAGTGAACTGAGCCCGCAGTCGCCTTGCTGTTGAATATTAAAGAAGGGGCTTAATTAAAACTCGATTAATTTCCAGGCCGATTTTTATTTCTGGCCTTTTGGTTCCATCCGCACCAGGGAGTTGGAGTTCCCCCTCTGACCACCAATCCGTCGGATTCGTTTTGGGTTGGTTAGTGCCTCACCACATCATTTCACATCCTCAATCTGAAAACCCCAGGGACTCGTTTATCTCTCTCTCCTCTCTCTCTCCTCTCTCTCTCCTCTCTCTCTCTCTCTCTCTCTCTCTCTCTCTCTCTCCTCTCACAGAGCTGTGCAGAGAGCTGTCACTTTAATTCAAACAGCTATTGTAGCTGAGTATAGTAGTAATAATATTATAGTAGCAATAATAATAATACAAATAAGAAATACTCTGAAAGTATGTTTAGGTAGTATTTTCCCCTCACAGAGACAGGGGCAGCATTGCTTTCAGAGTTAATCAGATAAAGGTAGCCTATATCCCACATCCTTGTGTGTAAGGGGAAGAGTATCCCGCTACGCTACCCTGCTTGTCACGCAAGCACTCCCTGTTAAATCATTTTCCCATGTTGCTTTTGGCAGATTGTTGGGGACTGGAGAAACCGATTCAGGCCAAGGTTATAAGGAGAGTGGAATAATATTTCCCAGTTACATAGTGGCATTTGAACTGACCCCGACCTCGGCGTAATTGTGAGATTAGTTTATTTTGGTAAATCTAGACTTCTGTTGGGGCTTTCTCCCTTTGAAACAAATTCCACATTCTTCATGGGGTTTTTAGTGAAGTCCCCTTTGCCTGCTGCACATGAGCACCTGATGCACATGTTGTCCATGGCGACTGACCAAAACACCTCATGGTAGAAGTCTGTTTTGTCCCGCAACCACCGGCTCAGATAAGAAGCCTGTGAAAACAGAAAAGTTGCCACAAACATGAGCTCTTGTTGACACCCAAAGCAGAGATTGTCCCTTTGTATACAAGGGTTTTCTCAATGCTTTTGAAAGTGTTTCCTCATCTTTCATTTCTTTGATTGAGGTGCAGTGCGGTCAGCTTTGACACCTCTGTACGGGGGGTTGAGGTTTCAGGTGCTTAGCTGCTGGTATGGCGAAAGAGGATGTGAGGGGCTGTGTTATGTATTCTGTGGTGGTCATTGACTCAAACACACTGGCTTGGCTTTTGTTTGATGTGCTGGGGCGGTGGCCGAGCACAGGCCAGGGGCCCAAGGCTTCTCTGTGAGATGGTAGACATCTGAGCATCAAAGAGCAGAGGCCTGACCAGCTTTAGGTGGGCGTAGCGTGCCTTGCTGTTAGAAGGAAGGCAGAGAAAGTCCCCCAGTATAGAGGCACATCTTAGAGAATGAAACCACATCACTGGGGGGGCACAGCTCTCTGCCCTCCACTAATCATCTAGGCCATTCTGCTTAAACAGTCAGCGAAAAATGCCAATGTCTCAGACAGTGCAAGAGTGAAGAGGAAATCCCTGTTCCCATTTCCCCGGGAAGAACCGCTCAGAAAGATCAGGAAGGCAGTCGGCCTCATCCACCTCCCCTCATAATCCTGCCTAGAGCAGAATTCCATCATCCAGCTCTCATTCCCGGCTAAACCTATGCCGGAATATGGCAGCTGGGGCCATTTTGGCCAAGAGATGGCCATGTGGTTGAGATGGAGGGTGGAGAGGAGGACTTGGCCGATGCTGGCGGTCGTCATGGCCATGTGTCTCTGTGGTCGACTGGCTACACATTAGCTGCCAGACCCTTCCCCGTCTCTCTTTTGCACACATTCTCTCTATCTTCCCCTTTCTCTCTCTCTCTCTCTCTCTCTCTCTCTTTCTCTCCCCCTCTCCCTCATTCTGGCATGGCTGTAGCTACAGATCCAGTCCAGCTTAAGGGAATCAGCATTTAAATCCAGACGAATGCGGACAACCCCAACACATTCACACAGACACACACACACACACACACACACACACACACACACACACACACACACACACACACATCTCTTTCAGGAGGGGACAGCCAGATCTGCCCCATAATGGGACTCCATTACATATCATTATGTCTCCCCAAAACCCCAATCTGTCTCTAACACAACTAAAAAGCTCACTGTGTGCCACATTCTCTTGTTTATTTTGAAACTTGCTGACACTCCTCAATTAAGGTTTTACATTTCTTTGTTGTTGTATTGCTTAATGGAAACTGACCCAGAACAATGCATGGCAATACTTGTGTTGAATGAACTGTAAACTGAATCTCCACTAACCCTCTGAGAGAGCTGTCAAAAGTGCAGAAGCACGATACTTACCTGCCATTTGTCTTTCCCTGTGAGAACAGATCAACCGACCTCTGACCATGAAGAAAGAGGGAATCCAGACCAGGAACAGGAAGATGTCCAGCAAGTCCAAGAAGAGCAAAAAGTCCCACGACAGCATGGACGACTTCTCCAAGAGCCTGATGGACAAGAGCAGCTCCTTTAGCCCGGCCGCCCTGTCCCGCCACATGTCCTCCTTCCCTCCTTTCTCACACTCCGGCCACATGCTGACCACCCCCACACCCATGCACCCCTCCGCGAGCCTCCCCTTCGTCTCCCACCACCCCTCCAGTATGGTCACTGCCATGGGCTAGACATCCCCCTGCTGCACTACCCTGACCCTCGGCCCCGCCACCACCACCACCACCACACCCCCTCGGTACCTCTGCTGACCTGCTTCCATATCTTAAAAGACAAATAACCTGCTCCTCGGCCCCACCTAAGCTCCGCTGTCTCACCACCCAGCCACCCACGAGCTGACCTTGGTGTGAGAGAGACAGGCTTTAGGTTTCATTGTCCTCAGTTCTATCTTATTTTTATAAACTCAAAGTGTACCTCTGCAATATGAATGCTTTGCAGACTGACTTGACTGTGGCGTACTGACCTCCGGGAAGATGTTTTCCTCCAACCAGGGAGAGAGACGAGAACATTTTCTCTTCAAGCCGCCACCCACATACAGACTGTCCTCCCAGCTGATCCCACGATAAGGAGCTCCATTTGTGTACAAAAAGCCATTTTTTTCCACACGCAGACACAAATATTACAAAACAGACATTACAACAGTTAACTTTTATGATGCCCTCACCCTTTCCCAGCCCACCTGTCCTCACCTTGCACCTGTGTAACAGGAAACCCTGTTCCCCTTCTTCTGCTGAAGACGAGTGGAGACAAACTTTGAATATATTTGTACAAATTGTATGAAATACAGTACATTTAATGAAGACTTTTTAATTAAGTAAGAAAAAAAGGAAACATGCCCCTGGGCAGCTAACGATGAGAAGGGTACGAGTCATGGTAGGTGGAGAGACTTGCCGCCGGAGGAGAGGATGCGTCCTGGAGAAAAGAGAGGGAGGAGGTGAAACGACTAGAGGGAAAGACTGAGAAAGGGCAGGTGTCTGTTTTTGCCTGCTGGAGTTGTGTTGCATTAAGTTTGCAGAGAGTCTACGGCTCTGACTGCAGGCGTCTTTTTTTGGATGTGCTATAGGTCTCGGGCAATTGGTTTGTGTTCACACACGCACACACACACACACACACACACACACACACACATACACGCACACACTCACTGCCACATTGGATCACCTGAAAGACTTTCTTCCTGCCCACAGATTATATGCATTGTGAAAAAAGTTCCTGTATTTGTTATTTGTATGTATAAATCAGAGTACCAAAAATACGAAAGAAACAAAGATGTAGAATTATTTCTTTATGTTATGCAGACTGAATGGTTGTAAAAATTTAATAATAATCACTAGTGTAAAATATGACTGCTTTTTGTTTCGTAATTTTTTTCCTCTTTGAAAATAATAAACTAGTTTAATCTCTGTTGACATGTTAGCCTGTGGTTGAGAGCCTTCTTTTCTGTCTCTGCACTGTGTGATGTTTGACACATAGTGCCCCTCCCTCCCCCCCCCAACCTGTGACACCCTGCCATTTTTACCCAGCATTCACAGCAACAGCTCTTGTGGTGGAGCACACAAACAGGAAGAGCAGAAATAAACAGTGGCAATGGAGGAACGAATCACAGGGCAGGGTCACAGAGGCTAGGCCACACAAGGCTGAAGGGACTTTTGTCTCATACTGATACATAAATACAAGCAGAACGTCAACACGTCCAGCTACCTGTCACTAGTGAAGTCATTCATTTGTTGAGGATGTATCAGTAAAGGGCATCAGCTCTGACTCATGTTACTTTGAATGTAAATTCTCTGAAATAATACATTTGGGTGTCACATCCTCATGCCAGGGCCTGAAAACAATCAAACAAATTGAAAGATGAAAGCAAGAACATACTTTCACCCCCTCACAGTGTAGTTTACTGTACCCGCTTACTTACCTCCATCATATTAAGCTCCAACGAATGAAAGCCAAACACCCACTTTCCTCCACAGCGAGTGTAGCTATTTCAGCTACGTGTAATTTGTATTGCTGAGAAACGATTCAAGTAACTGGGAAGGAAAAGAGGAACTGCGTCTTTGTTTCGACCGCTAAATTAACCACAGAGTGGCTGGAGTTTCCTCAATGCTTGAATACTATCACCCTTCCTTATTGGCCACACCACACAATGCACTCAAGCCCATGTCCACAATATATCAGACTATTCACAGTAAAGGGGGAAACGAGCAAAGACATTTGTTTTCTGGTGGCTTTCTTTTACAGACGATCCACTAATATTACCTCGAAGGTATATCATGTAGCGCTGGAGCGATATCGGAGACGGCCCGCTAACACACTACGACTGACTACTGGTGGCAGAGGTGGGAGGGATGCTGCCTTTGATAAAGCCTGCTAACAAACACAGATGATGCACATACCATCTGGGGGTTCATGAGGTCCAGCTATAGCATTTCCTCCTATATATCCCCAGGTAAGCAACACGTATGATGCTCACCAGAAACTATGGCCTCCAGTCAAACAAAAATCAATTATATTTTCATAAAAGCATTCATGGGTGCATTTTTCTTTGAAGACTCTTCCCTCACACATAACCTACAACAAATTAAAAGGTGGGTAAACTGAATTACTCCTCCTTATTTAAGGTCTCCTCAGATTGTCCTGCTCTTACGCAACACACACTATTGTTAAAATGGCGCTGGCCTGTAAATTCTACACAACTCCCACACCAAAAAAGATTTCCATGCAGACGGTTTCAAAACCACATTTCCAACAGTGACTATATTTGCTGGCATGCCAAATTCAATTGCTGCAGCCCTTTCATACCTCCCGTCAGAAAAAGGCCACGCAGAAGTCAGGTATTTGGCGTCATTTGTTTCTGAGCCTCTGTGTCCAATCGGGAGATTTGCTCCCTGTGTTTTAATAGCGGGGTCAAGGGAGCATGCGGAATGAGAATGGGAATAGTGTGTGTGTGTGTGTGTGTGTGTAGAGGGATTGAAGAGAGCTTTGCCCCGTGGTGGGACCCAATGGCCTCTAGCTGACCTTTCCCTCTGGTGTTCGGCTCAAGGGTGAGTGGAAATGCAGCGACTGAGTCAGGTGAGGAGCCTCGGTGACTCTCTGTGATCTGTTATCTTCTTTCCTCTGTCAACGGCGTCACAAACTATTTATTTCCCCCGTGCGTGTCTGTCTGTCTCTCTCTCTCTCTCTGTCTCTCTCTCTCTCTCTCTCGCCGTCTGCCTCTCTTCCCGGGTCTGCCTCTCGTCTTTCAGGTGAGGATGATGATAGATTTGTGTGTGTAATCAGCTCTCAGAAATAGTCCGTCTTCATCCAGGCATCACCTCTGTCACCATCGGCAGAGGTCAGGCCAGAGGGTGAGTGTGTGTGTGTGTGTGTGTGTGTGTGTGTGTGTGTGTGGAAGGGCCTCGCTTTGAACGATTAAACATGCTCTTTGATGCCTTCATCATACATCATACGATCATTTTCAAAGAGTATAATAGGTAAAAACCAATAAATATGATAACTACATGATTTATATCAAGGGTACTAATAGAAATCGACCTTCTGCATTTGATTTATCACCAAATGTGTTGAGAAAATCAATGAGATCAATGAGTTCCCTGCAGCCCCACCTTACTTTGACTTTGCTGCAATGTATATATCTCCCGAACGATACACTTCTAAACATCCGGTCTCTGGGTGGAGCCATGTGCTATAGTTCCCTTTCATGCAGGCTTATAATGTTTTTTTTTCTCTTCTGTGATCTTTGGGTTTGAATTTGGGGGCGAGTCTGTCAGCGGTGGGATGCATGTCTCCCCATGCAGGCCGCATGTGGTGGAGCTGGTTGTGTGCTGTGGGTTAATGGCTGTTTAAAAGTCTACCTTCTCTCCCACAACCGCCAAACCCCACCGTTGAAGAAAACGCATTTCAGGTGTTTTTTCCTATAGAGACATATAGTGTGTCTGTGGTACTCAATACTAGTATATAATGACCTTATCGTACTTATGGTATTTGTGATCTACTATGGTATAACTATAATATTCCTATAGGGACGTATAGTGTGTCTGTGGTACTCAATAGTGAGTTTATAGTGATCTTATCGTACTTTATGGTATTTGTGATCTACTATGGTATCACTATAATATTCCTATAGGGACGTATAGTGTGTCTGTGGTACTCAATACTAGTATATAATGACCTTATCGTACTTATGGTATTTGTGATCTACTATGGTATAACTATAATATTCCTATAGGGACGTATAGTGTGTCTGTGGTACTCAATCATAGTATAATGACCTTATCATACTTATGGTATTTGTAGACTACCATGTAAACTATATAACTACATGACTTATATGTCAGGGTACTAATATGAATAATGATCTATTATTACGACCAATGTGTATTGTGAAAATCTACATGAGATTCAATATTCCTGACAAGGCTGTACCATACCTTTAATCTTTGACTTTGGTAGTGTCAATGTATAATAATATCCGATAGGACGTATACTACTTCCTAAACATCCTTCGTACTTGGTTGGAGTCATATGGTACTATATATTCCCTTGGTTATGGGCTTATAATTTTGTACTCAATACTAGTATATAATGACCTTATCGTACTTATGGTATTTGTGATCTACTATGGTATCACTATAATATTCCTATAGGGACGTATAGTGTGTCTGTGGTACTCAATACTAGTATATAATGACCTTATCGTACTTATGGTATTTGTGATCTACTATGGTATAACTATAATATTCCTATAGGGACGTATAGTGTGTCTGTGGTACTCAATAGTGAGTTTATAGTGATCTTATTGTACTCTATGGGATTTAGATCTCCTATAGTATCACTGTAATATTGCTATAGGGTGTAATATGTTGTTTATTGTATTGTAGTGTCTTTCTAAAATTTGATCATAGGATTACTATAGTCGTTTTTCAAAGGGAATGGCTGTAAATACACGTCTCGCTCCTCTTTGCTTAAGAAGACCTCGAGCCCAAAACGTGAGGGATGAGCCGCCACGGCATTGTGGGAGTTCTCTCACTTGTTCGAGACCCCCTCGCCACTTTCAAAAGAGCAGCCTCGCGTTGCATTGTCTCCTTAACAATCGTAAATTTGAACCATAATCTCCCGTCACAACATAGCAGATAAAAGATAATTATCTCTTTTAGTGAGGTGCCCTGGGGCTTCTTGGACGGCCTAGCAGACAACGTGCCTAAACCCTCATCCCACACACACACACACACACACACACACACACACACACACAGGCTGGGAAGACTGCCGCTGCTATGCTGAGAGATTCATCAACAGATGAAGTAGAAATGCTCTGGGTGTTTGTGTGAGCGTGTCTGGTGTGCGCACAAATACATTCCTGCACCGCGAAACCTTTCTCCTGTGGCTTTGAATTATTGTGTGATGTATTTGAAAAAAAAAAAAAAAAAGCCATCGGAGTTTCACTTCGGCGTATAGCAGCAGGGTAACACCGGAGGCGTTTTGCGGTGTCAAAGTTCACCGGTTCACTTTGGGAGCGCCTGAGAGGTGCGACCCCGTGGTCTGTGACAGGGCGTGTCAAGAGGGGAATGAATGACGACTTGAGAGAGGGCAGGAAGGGAGCGAGGCGAGGTGTTTTAAGGGGAGAGTTGGGGCATGGCGCGAAGGGGTTTGGGTTGAACAGAGGTGGAGGAGGGAACGCTCGTGTTTTGGGGAGGACAGAAGGTTGCATGGAGGTGAAATATGCTTTACCCAAGAGTATTGAAGATGAAAGACGAAACATTTCTGCTGTTCGAGTAAAAGTAAAAGTTTGCTCATTTGGAAAGTACTCATTTTAAACTAGGTTCCTTTAATTAAAAAAAAAAAAACATGACAAAATAAAAACAATCTTAACTAATATTTAAGTAAAAGAAAAATACTGAGTTAAAGTAATGAGAGTAATTTGTTATTTCCACCCTCTTCACATTCTGACCTGAGGAAAATAGTGCCACCAAATGTGGAATAGTCTCCCTTGTACCCTGTGGATGACTGGCTGGGTATTTCCTAACCTTCCCTCCTGTACAACACATCCTCTCTAAAGTCAACAGGTTCTCCCTCAAACCCCGCCCTGCAGCACCTGCGCGGTTTCGTTTCGGCGCGTAGTTGCCGTACATCGTGACATGTTTTACCGCCTCGGCCCCCGCGTGGCCCCAGTCTAACGGACAGCCTGTCTCTCCCAGCCCCCGAGGCCAAACTGAACTTAACGTGTCAAAAAAAAAAAAAAAAAAAAAACTCCCAGGCAGCAGCGCATTTGCATGGGCCTGCGTCCACAACTGTCACTGGGGTTTTACGCAACCTCGTGTGATGCTCCTCGCAGCCAAATCACCTAAGCCACAGAGCAACCGACTGATAGCTGACAGGCACCTCTTAGCGCATCGCAAATCCACAGAAAGGTAGACTAGACAGATGTTTGCGTTTTGTTCATTTGGCCGCAGCGCCAAGGGACATGCATTAGCTAAGCTGCGCTTGGTGACAGGATCTTGGCAGCATCTGCAAAGGTGTGTTTGAAGAGTGTGTGTGTGTTGACTGCCACTCTGGTTCTGTCTGCGCCAAGTCATGCATTAGTCACCTATTAACAAACGAAACTGGCTAGAAAAGCAGATCTCTGGGGGCAGATGCTTGTGCCTGTGCTTTGCTACTGCTAGCCGTTTCTCATGTCAGTGTTGTTTTGTACATACACTACAATGAGGTCTAGACTGATATATCGTTTTTCCAATATCGGCCCAATATCGACCTTTGTGCTAAGGTCAGATACAGTACGGTCCAGTCAGAGTTTGGCATGAAAATGGTCAAATTTAAAGATGTTGAGTAACGGCAGCTCCGCCCCGAGGATATCTGCATCGGTATCGGCCTTTGAAAACCCCAAATCGGTCGAAGCCTAACCAGAACCCAGCATGTGCACGTGTGATCATGCGTGTGCTAACCGCCGGCGGTTAGTGTAGCTAACTAACTAACA
This sequence comes from Hoplostethus atlanticus, assembly GCA_034670405.1. Classification (NCBI taxonomy): domain Eukaryota; kingdom Metazoa; phylum Chordata; class Actinopteri; order Trachichthyiformes; family Trachichthyidae; genus Hoplostethus; species Hoplostethus atlanticus. The sequence goes on from JAXDDX010000013.1 coordinate 2,739,769, forward strand.
AAGGGACTGCTGTGTTGGTCGGCTGTCCAGAGCCTCGGGCCTGTTTACACATGCCATTGTCTGCCGCGGGCCAATCAGACAAGCCTTATTAGGTAAATAAGCCTGCCGTGGCCAATCGCCGGTGAACAGACTGGGAAATGGACCGGTTATCTGCAGCACCCCCAGGAAGTGGCGAGAAACGATCGGGGGGAAGTGACAAAACACATTAGTGCAACCTTCTATCTCCTCCCCTCTCCGTTTCCCCTTTGCCGGGCTATCTACCTCATATCTCATTAGGGGCTTAATCCACGCAGTCATCTCTGCTCCCGATATCCCGCCGCTCGCTTGTCCTCCGCGGCTGATCGATTTCATAGGGAGGCTCGCACACTTAAAGCGTCACGGATGATAAATACACTGTGCCTGGAGAACTGTGCACTTAACGTCGCCGTGTGTCAACGTGGAGGAATGTCTGTGTGTGTGTTTGTTTGGTTGATTGATTGATTTTACGTCAGTGTCAACGCACTCGGGCTGCCAGACAAGACACATCCATACATCACGTCGCAATATGTGATGCAAAGATACGCCTAAACCAAAGTATCACACAGAATGCATTGCTGTGTGGAGTGAGCTTGGGTCCAGGAGAGAGTTGAGTCGGTGGGCTGACTCTTCCCTGGATCCAGGCTCACCCTCACCCCTACCCCCCCCCCTCAGTCTGCCACAGTTCCCAATCAGCAATTTCCCAGAAGTCCATTGTTAACTGTAGAGCTGAGCAACCAGGGGAACTCTGTCGATGTCGCTGGTTGTCAACAATCCATGAGATGTTCGTCTTTCCTTGTTTCCCCTACCGATGTGATTTTGTTTCATGAGCAATAACTTCGCCTGGCAAAGTGCAAAATGTAAAATGAAAGAGGATTGCAGCCACTCAGAGCTTCCCAGTTCTCTACAACTTTTATTTGAAAGACTACGGGAATAAATGTGTGGAGAATGGTTGCATCCATCGTTGGGGTCGACGGTGAGTGCTGATTACAGCTTGAAAGCTACCTATGTTAACTCGATGTAACGCTGTGAAAGGCCTTACCAAAGCAACACAAAATACATGATTTGCCTGATCCAAACTTTGAGCCTCACTCAGTCAGAATAGAGCGACCCATCAACCAAGTTGCTTACAGCGTGAATGCATGGTTAGTGTTCACTGCTATGTTGAGGGAGTCTACCCCTACCCCTACCCCCGCCGCTGTCCCATGTTCCCTGGTCCTCCCCACCCTGCCCGACTCCCACAGCCACCCCCACGTCCCTCTGGGAGCCCTGGGAGTGTTTGTACTGGAGGCGGGGAGCGGAGACGGCTGGTGTTTTCATAGCAAAATCTCTTTCCTGAGGTAATGCTGGCCTGGGTTGACCGCTGGCTCTCCACAGCACAGAGCAGCAGCAGCTCTGGCAAGAGGTCACGGGTGGCCTGCCATAACATCTCCGTGAGGCGCTACAGTTTGGTGTTTTGGAGGCTTACGGTAGTTGCACACCAGACGTGATTTCACCAAGCGAATAGCGCGGCTGCATTCATTGCCTATGAGGAGCGAGTAACCACATGCTCACGGCATGATGGAATAGGTGGTGACATGAAGCAGGCCTGCAATGCAATGTGAAAAAATGTCTGAGCATCATATTGGAGCAAAAATCTGGCTTTCAATGGAAGATGGAAACGAGAATTATTACAGCTGTGTCAGGATTTCCTAAATTATATGATCCGAGATCTGCAGTGTAACGTTATCTGAAGTAGCTAGCTTTAGCCCTGCTAGGCTAAACAAGCAATGTTGGCTAGCCTATCTAGGACACCACTTCCAGATAGCTGTAGCCACTTAGCTAGCTCGCTCGCTATAGTAAAAGCATCATTTCCAGATTATGTTTTCCAGATGTATGATTATGGACGACATTCGGGCAAAATGAAACAAACTAAATCAAACAGGTCTACATAAACAAATACTTTTAAACAGAGAATCGGGACATGGGGCAGTGCGGCGACCTGGGCACGGGTGGATCAGGCCCAGGGAGGACGGTGTGTGTGTTCACTGTAGGCTCTAATTTAGTTAAGTGCCGTCTAAACGGTGAGGAGGAGGACATGAGAACACTGCTAATGGACCTTGACCTCGCACACAGTAGGCAGACAAAGAAACTTCTTTGGACCGTCCGCCAGCTTGAATGCATCTCTTGGAGTTGCCAGGAAAACGTGAGAGCCGGCCCCTTTTAGTTCTTGGCTTTTCGTGACTCATCAAAACAGATTGCCAGCGAGACCCTTTACGTCAGCATTCCCTATCGTCGGTTATTTTTCTTTGTGTGGCACCTGACGCCCCGTGGCTCTCGTGCGATTATTTACCTGAGCTTCAGCGGCATTATCCACTGAGTCAAGGGAGATTCTTCCATCGGGGCATCGCTCATGAGATCATAAGGGTGGGTGTGGCTTACAATAGACGGGTAAACAGTTCCTCTTGCTTCTGCTCTTGGTAATGGTGTCTGTGCAAGCAATTTTAAGCTGCAGAATAAGCATAAGTGAAAAAGCACACACACACACACAAATATACTTATCCCCAGCCAGGGAATACAACCTGTCCAAAAGCGTCACAGAGCCCCGGCGCGGTGAGGGGTTGCGTAAGAGAAGAGCCGATGAAAAGCTGGAATGCGTCTCTGTCGACACTTGAAGCAAACGAGACAGAGTTTGTTTATCTGAACGCCTCCCAATCACTAGCTGTGAACCAGGAAGCAGCAGGTGCCTCGCTCCAACGGCAGGACCTGTATTGTTGACAGTGGATAAACAGGTTGGGGATGGGGTGTTTCAGAGAAAAACGTGGGGGTGGTGGTGGTGATCGGGGTGGGGCGGGTGTTTTTCCCCCCAAACAGTCACTTGCGGAGGAGGAGGAATTAGCCCTGACTAGTTCGGTGTAAAATTGTGAAAAGTGTAAGCCGTTTGTTGTTCTCCCCAGTTGGCGTTTATTAGTGTTGTTTCATTGCGGCTCTGCTGAGCAAGCCTGGCCCACGGTGTTGCCTGGCAGGCGCGACGGCGGGATAATAAAAAAAAAAAAAGCAGCGAGGGGGAGGATGGCTGATGTCGTGTTGGGGGGGGGGGGGGGGGGGGGCCGGGAAGGAGAGACTCCATTGTGTTTCCATTGTAGCTCTGTCACTCTCTGCTGCCCTGGCTCGCTGTCCCTCATAAGGAGCCCGTCCATGTCAGCACAAATGAGTTTTTCCTTCTCTTTCATCCCCACATTCACTCGGCTGTTTCTGCAAAATGTCTTAAAATGCAAGCATCACATTGTCTTAGCACGTTAACGCATCTGCAGCTTAACCTTGAGAACCCGGCTATTGTTGTCAAGCGGCGAGCGCAGCCGGACGAATAAAACTTTGTCTGACGCATACGTGGGTTTCGTTTTGGAACAACATTCCCTGTGAGAAAAAAAAAGAAAAAGAAAAAAAGTTGTTTCATACAAAAGTTGGGCTCAACAGTGGGGGCATTGTTTTATGCAATGTTTCATCTGAGCAGAATGCCGTGGAGCACCCTGGCGGTTTCTCCTGTTCTTACTCACGGTGCCAGATGGTGGGGTGGGGGTAGTGGGGGAGGTTTGCCTCGGGGCAGGTGAGCAAAAGGGGAGATGGAGGTGGGGTAGGATGGAGGGGGAGGACTCAGGTGACCAGTTTTTACCTGGGACTGACTCGAGCCCGTCCGGACATGCAGGAGAGAGAGAGAGAGAGAGAGAGAGAGAGAGAGAGAGAGAGAGAGAGAGAGAGAACAGCCCGAGGGGGGGTGGGGGAAGGAAGACAGAGCGAGAGGAAAGAGCAGGAAAGCGAGAGAGAAAAGTAAAAAACACCTCTCATCAGTCTTTTTTTTTTTTTGCTTGGCCTCAATCGTTCTCTCCTGCTTGCCTTTATCACATCCATCTCCATCACTCCCTGGTATTTATTTTGTTTTCTGTTCCTTCCAAATGTAGGGCTCCTCTCTCACAACATACTTCTCCATTACTTGCCTCCTCCTCGTTTTTTTTAAAATTCCGTGCAGATGAAATTGTTCCTGTAATTGTCGGCCCCTGAGAAACACAAACTACCAAGAGAACTTGGATAAATAGAGTTTGGACGGCCCAGACGTTTTTAAAAGCATTCCCCTTTCGCTGTTTTCGTCTGGCGGCGATGGCAGGCCCTTTGTTATTGTCAGTGTTTTTCACACTCGGCGATTAATCAGACGTCAGAGCCGAGCGGCCGAGGCACATCACTCTGGAAACTCCCACCTGACAGACCTGACTTCATGTGACCAGCGAGCCTATTGTCTTGGTCCGGCCCGGGTGTCAGAACCACTTGTTGAAAAGTTGACCGAGCTCCGTGGTCTTCGCGCCGATCCACACATTCACAAGTACAACCACCGTCTTCTTATTGCTGGCCACAAATCAGTTTCGAGGCTCAATGCCGCGTTCACGTCACATTGGATTCATCGTAATTAGAAGCTGCCAACAGGGAAAAAAAACGTTCACGTCAGCCCCCTAGTGGTGAGTACAAGTAGGACATTCGGGACGATCGCCACCTTGGATGCGGACGTTCTTCGTACATGACGTGAACGTGGCGTACATGACTTGCTCAAGGGCAGCTGGACTGGTGGCTGATGCGGGAGGGTTCCCTTAGGGCAGGTTCCCCACCCGAGGGTTTGAACCGATGACCATCTGGCCTCGTTCAAATACGATCTTCATTTTGTCGGTTTCTGTTTGAGAAAATGAACCTTAACTTAACAACTTCCTTTTAGGTGTTTTCTATATATATACGCTGGTTGAATTGAATCTGTCTCCGGAGACTCTGAGAACATAGAGGACTCAACACAAAGCACTATGGGTATTTCTTTTCACACACACTCTGACCTAAATGTATGGAGGCCTACCCTCCGTGTGCCACGTGTGTGTGTGTGTGTGTCCTTTGCTTGCAGGTTGTCAGGCAGGGAAAACGAACATATGTGAACTTTCCCTCACCCGGACCTGGATGCCCTGCGGCCCTAACCCCGGTGAAGGGATGGTGGTTGAGGGGGATATTTATGAGTGATTAACGCATGTCATACAGGTACTTTACCTGGGTTTTTTTTTTTTTCCTCCACGCGACTCCCGCCTTTCTTTTCGTTTCTCTTTCCCTTCTCCTCTCGAACTCTCCTTTCCGCGATCAGCCCTCTTCCTGTTCTTTCAACCCCTCCTCTTCTGGCTGCAGAGAGGCTGAGCCGCTCACCGGTGGTTCAGTCACAGTTTAACTGAATGTTGTCAGAGGTTAAGGTAATTACAGGGATGGAGGCTGAAACTGGGAAAGGCGCGTCTACCTTTCCTGGAGTTTCCGATTCCATCCCTCCCTCCCTCCCCTCCCACTCACTGACTCGCTCCCGAAGGTCATGAAGTTAAAACTGAGACCAAAAGGCAAGCGTGACCCGATATCTTATCAACATCTTATAGAGAGAGTTGTTGTGTCAGATGTGAAAATATACAGATAACAATTTCTTACAATTTTAACAAGCTCTTCCATTAACAAATTAAAGGTGCTATGTGTAGCATAACGGCACACAATGTTAAAGGCAGCGTAGAGGCCGCCAGTCTTCTCAGCGATGGTTTACGCTGCTCAAACCAACCATTCATTAAAGTAATCAGTAATCACTTATCAATGCCATGTGCAGCGCCTTTAAGTAAACCTCAGTCTGTGAAAAACCGCCGTTCAAACACGCTGCCAGATCGAGAGGCGCTACAGCCGTGCTCCGGCAAGTCTGAAGTTGTCTCCATTCGAAGCTTGCGTCGACGCTCAAGTGTTGCAGCATCGCCAGCGCTCCCCGGGCCACATCTCCTGTTCCAGTTGCGTTAGCGCACCTTTCTCGAGAAAAACATTACTCAATCTCGGCCCGGTGAACCCTCCTGTGAGGCCACTTCCCAGGCACAGAGTGTGTTTTTACTGGCTGCTCCCTGAAAGTACAGGTGGAGGCTCAACACATGGTCCCTCGGCCACCAGTTTCCTCCAAATCACTCACCTTTCCCATCCAATCATCAACAAGCATCCACTTTCGGCTCTACTTTCTGCTTCTACATCATTTCGGCCTCAGCTTTCATCGACCAATGGCGTTCCCTACAGTCACTTTCCATCCATTGACCCTGCGGTGCCGTTAGCCCACCACTCCAACGTACCGAGGCGGTCCGTGACCATAAGGGGACGGTAATGGCCGCCTCAAATCAATGTCAGTGTCTGTTTAGATTTAATTAGCGGCCTCAGAACAGGTTCTCTGTGTGAGCGCATCCACTTAGAGGCCCCTCATTGGATTTTCACGTTCACAATGGAAAGACTGAAGCGCCAATTCAAGTAATCCTATATCTGCACTCGCTGGCCTGTCCCCCGAGGGCAATGCAATGCGGTGCTCAACGTTTTTCACTCGTTTGTCATAAAACATATTTGTTGTATTTCAATGTGTCTTAAGTGTGTGTGTGTGTGTGTGTGTGTGTCTCTTCAGAGCGGTTGGATTGATTGAGCAGTGAATTGCCACGTCCCCTGGGTGTTTTTTGAGCGGCTTGTTGTTTCTGTTTTGTGGCCTCACAATGGGCCTGTGTGTATTAGGGGTGGGATTTGTATGTGAGTGGGTGGGAAGAGTGTGAGTTTCTGTATGCGCGTACAGGTTTGGAGGGTTGGAATGAGTGAGCGGCGCACTGCTTTACTCTTGCCAAGCTCTTGAGCAACGTGGGGAATCAAAAATAGATTGTTTTCCTTTCCTCCGCTGAGGGTAATTCCAAAAAATCATGACTGTTGCAGATGATGCAGCAAGGTCTTACGTTTGTAAAGCTCCGTCTGTCAGTCATGCCCCACATTGCCGCCCAGACCTGCTGACAGAGCGATGGTTTACACAACGCCATTGACTTTGTCATAGATTCGTAGATGATCAAACTCTTTATGTCAGCGTAGTGTGAGTCTGATTCTTGTCCACGGGTGTGAGACGGTCCGTGGGGGTGGGGGTAAACCTGGTCATTGAATCAACTTTGCCCCCTACTCCTCTTCCTCCTCCTCTCTCCGCTTGACCGGCCCAGTGTAACCGCTGGGTTTGGGCTAGCGGAGGGCTAGGGTGGGCCGGGGGGATGAAAGCTGGGATTGTTGTGTGTTGGGACAGGTTCCCCACAGCACCTGGGCCATCTGGACATTACATCCCCCAGAGCCGTAATGGATGCCCCCTACCCTCCACACCCCAACCCCCACCCCCTCCAAACTCCTGGCTGAAGACCCATAATGGACGCCCCCGCCGGCCCTGAGGGGAGCCCCTCTGGGACTCCGGGCTGGGAGGTTGTGCAACTGGATAATGGGTTTTCATTTAAAGCCCCATTCACCGCGAGGCTGGAGCCGGCTCTGAGGAGCTGTAGGGGGGTCGCCGGGGGTCGCCGGGGGTCGCGCGGCCCTGACCGCCGGCCGGGACTTAAAACTCGATCGCCGCCAATGACTCACCCCGCTACCTGCGTTCTGCCACTGTGGCGGCAGGTGTAAAGGGGAGGGGCCAGCGGGGCAGGTGTATGACCCTGATTCAGGTTACCAGTGGTGGCGGGCTCGTCCATTTCAATCTGAGGGCCATCCCACTGATCTGAGCAAGGAAAAGGAAAAGGTAGTCGTGACCCCCGGTGACCTTTTCTATGATGCCGCAGAACGAATAGAAACACCTGGGAAAGCTGAAAACAGGTGTGTGTGTGTGTGTGTGTGTAGAGAAAGGGGACTCGCTGCTGCATGAAGGAATGCTCAAATGCAACTGTTCATTAACAGAGGTAAGTCATTGGTTGGTGCTCGCTCTCTTCGCTGCGGGGCGAGTCACAACATTAACATTCTTGATTTCCATTTCCATTTTAAACGTGAAGCGACTCGCACGCACGCACACACACACACGCACACACACACACACACATAGTTGTCCGCGCACACTTGAGCACACACTTGCGCAGAGTGTGTGAAAGGTAAGCTGCACTTGCTATAATTCACAGTGAGAGGTGAAGTGAAGTGCATGAGGACAGGTTTTTGGCATGTGGATATACAAGAGTGTGTGTGTGTGTGTGTGTGTGTGTGTGTGTGTGTGTGTTTGGGGGGTGGGGGATGCAGGTGCCCAACGAACAGAAACACCAGGATATGAATTCCACACACCAACTGAATGTGTCGTGAATGACATTTTTACGTGCGCGTTGCGTCGGAGCGCGTTCCCGACGTCAACGGCAACATTTGCGCTGCGACTTTGAAGTTAGCTTATAGATTTCCTCCGAGCTCCCACCCCCCCGCTCAGCGTCACACCGCCGGGCCCTACTGGGCAGATATGTATGCAAGCAGAGACGCTCACACACTCTGCCTTGCTCGCATACACACATTCCTCGAGTGGTGTAACCGATGAGGCAAGATTTGACACGAAAAATCAGCGAGGCCGAGACAGAGGCTCATCCCGGGAACAGTTGAACTTTTGTCTCGGTCGCACACACACACACACACACACACACACCTTCTTAAAGAGTTTCTCCTTTTTCCTGTCGCCCCGGTCTTCTCCTCTGCCGCTGGGAAGGGGAGGTAAAGAGTGTGAGAGACTCTCCGTCCCCCAGGGCCTCTTCATCTTGTCGCCACTTCTGTTCTCACAGCAACACGTCAGGTGTGATTGGAGGAGGGAGACGGAGATATTCCAATTAGCTGGATGGAAGACTGCTTTATTTTGAAAGGGCCTCGGCGAGGAATGCAGTGCAGTTGACGTTGAGCGACGGTTTCAAATCTCATTATCTGAAGACTGTAGTGGATCAGTGCTCTGTGTGCATATACAACATCCAAACTCCCAATGCTACATATTGACTAACAGGTCAATAGGTTATTATTATCAAAGAATATAAGCAAAGATATAATTTATTGATTGATTTTTTTTAACCAAGTCAATTAAGACGAAATTCCTATTTACAATGTCGGGAATTCTGGGAATAACAAACACAATGTGCACAAACTTTAATGACGTGATATTAAATTGAATGTAATTTTCTGATGTTTTGTCTGATGAGTAAGAAATCTATTTATCTAAGTGTAAAATAAACTACAGTCAAGAACAAATGGGGTGAAACGGCCTGCAACTCTCCGGTAGCTGTAAACACCACCTTGTCACACCGCCAACCTTTCTGCAGTATTATTGAGAAATCATAAGGCCACGTTCCTCCTAGTCTGGCGTGACACGCTGCCACGTATTTAAAAACTCTCTCCGCTGCACGCTTTGATAGTTTCTACGACATATTTCGTCGACCTTTTCTGGGGCAAGGTGACGCTATCAGCGCCAGGGATCTTATCAGCTGTGTAATGTGTCATAAGTGGTAATGTAACTGAGGTGTGTGTGTGTGTGTGTGCGGGGATGTGTGGCAGAGTGATGGTAATGGCGATAGGTGTGATGAATGTGCCGATGTGCCAGTCATTTCTGATACGCCCAGTAGCCCGGGGGAACGGGGAGAGAGAGAGAGAGATGGGCCGCGGTTGATAAATATGGGAGAGATTCCATCTGCAAACAAGGGAAACATTAGATTTCTGATTAGGCCGACATGTCTGACGGCGGCTCTCGCTTTGGAGGACTGAGATTCAGGACTTCTGCTTGGCGACAGCTCGGTAAAGTAGATAGGAGGTAACCGGTGCTGGTTGTGTAACCGGTGTTGACGTGCAGATCAGCTTGATAAATGGATAAACTGCATTTGAATTTACTTAGCACGTCACGCTAGCTGTAGTGGTGGATCTCCACAAAATGACACGGTGCACAGCTCTATCTCCTTTGCACTCTCTCTTTTCCCTGTGTGTGTGTGTGTGTGTGTGTGTGTGTGGCCATGTGGAATGTTTCTCTGCCTGCATCGACAGGTTGCTCAGCTCCTCTCCTTTACCTGTCAGACCCGCAGGGCCAGGTCAGAACGTGGTTCATGTGTCTGTATGGGACTCTGTATCTGTGTGTGTGTGTGTGTGTGTGTGTGTGTGTGTGTGTGTTGGGGGTTGAATGTATGTTTTCAGGCTCATAGTTTGTTTGTTTTTTTGTGTGAATCTGTATGTGTGTGTCTGTTGTCTGCCTGTTGTGTGTGTACACAGCGCTGGGTAACGTGTTGCTCAACAATGCCTCACAGTAATTGATTACTTTTCCCAGTAACGAGTAGTGGAACAAGTTGCAGTTTCAGTTCCAGTAACAATATTACAGTTGCAAAACAAAAAGTTGCTGTGAAGGTGAACTAACCAAAAAAAACACATGCCACCTTCACCCCCTTGATTTGTTTTTCCACGTCCTCAGTTGCCCTTCTCTTACTCTGAGGTGGGTCGGATGACACATGATAGAAAAGTCAACATTTTCACTTTGACTTTATCGAGGGAAAGTACGACAAGAGTGTTGGACATCAATGTCTCTTCGGTTTCCATGATCCTTCACACCAAGCTATCCTGGGTTCTTTTTTCAAAGTAAGAGAGGATGAAATCATCGGTTTGTAGGGTGCACCGGAAGCGAGTAGCATCACGATTTACTACTCCCAGAAAAGTAATACTTTTACTTTTGAAATGAGTACTGAGTAATAAAGGGGTGTGGGTGGAAATTAGCCGTCAATTTCTATTTCGGCGGCCTGCGTTTTGGAGTGTTTCTCTTTCAGGGATAGTGTGTCGGCTGCTGTATGGAGGGCCTTGTTCCTGGGCCTGTATTGTTTTACCGGATCGCCCATTGTGCTCTCAGACAGACTGGGGGGTGGAGGGGTGGGGGGGGGTGGAGGGGGGTGGGGGTGGCCCGGTGCCAGCTGTAGCTGCACTGGCTGCCAGTACACACACACACACACACACACACACACACAGCGGAATTGAGAAGCCCTGGATCCGACTGACAGCCGTGGACGGATCAGAACCACTCAGGCCCAACCAGGGCTCTGTTACACAAGCATGCAGGGACACACATGGGACACACACACACACACACACACACACACACACACACACACACACACACACACACACACACACATTAGACAGTATGGACCCACACACAAGTCACTAGGCAAGCACTTACATATTCACATGCATTAAGAGCCCCCCCCCTCGTCCCGTCCCCCCCCACACACACACACACACTAGAAGGTATAGACACACACATACACACACACACAATTCGCTAGACAAGATTACACACACACAGACATAAAAAGTGTAGACACACACGTCACTACATAAACACTTAAATACACATGCATAAAGGCAAGAGTGCACACACACACACACACACACACACACACACACACACTAACACATCCAAATTTGACACACACACAAATCAGTTGACAAACGCTTACACATTCTTAAGCGTAGAGGCAAAAGTGCGCGCGCACACACACACACACACACACACACACACACACACACACACACACACAAAGGGCATCCTGGGTAAAGTTACCCTCCCAATTAACAGTTAAACTTCTAGCTTGATAGACTTTAACTATCTAACTATCTTGAGTGACCTGTTGAAGAGTGACAGGTTGTTGACAGGAAAAGACAGCGTGTGTGTGTGTGTGTGTGTGAGTGTGTGTGACTGTGTGTGGGAGGTCTGACTCATCCGATCACACTTGCCAGGTCTTATTAGAATTAATAAAGATGTAATGATAGTCCTCGTCTGATTGTAAAATACCCAGACCTGGCTCCACTCCAAAGGAAATTGCTTCCTCCGACAAATTATTGTTGAATTGCAGGCAGTAATCTGTCTCTCCCTTTTTTCTCCCCGACTTTGTTCTGTCTGTCATTTCTTCTTCAACGTTAACGTCTCGCAACCAGCAAAAGCTTAAAGGCGCCATCTTCACCGAACTGCACGGCAACTTGGATTCTGCAAAAAGAGACCAAAAAAAAAGAAAAAAAAAAAAAAAGGTAAAATTATTTATGTCGGTGTTGTTTTCACCTCTTCCTTCCCCTTTCTCTCTTTCTTCTCTCTTTCTGTCCTCAGCCACAAAGCTTGGGTTAACAGTTTTTACAGTTTCAGTCTGTGTTTAGCGCGCCTGTGGCTCCACCACTCATACACGCTGCAGCTATAATGGCTTCCCCCTGATAACCCTCTTCCTTCACATGTCAGACGGTTGCTGGGCATCGGTAGGACATGGAAATAGATCTCGGTAGATTTCACTGAGTCGGGAGCACGTTTTAAAACCTTGTATCGGCCTCTCTTGTTTTTGTTGCATTTTGAGTGTAATAAGGACCAAAAATAGTCAACTCAAGTAGAAATACTTAGAAATACTTGCTGAAATGTTATTTAAGTAGAAGTTATAGTGTAAAAATCTACTGTAAAACATCAATATATGGATGTTTCTTCTGCTGTTAGCTTCCCAACTAGCTAGCAAGGCTAAATCGCACCGCTTCTATTGCGTTTTTTAAAATGCGATCAAGTTGCGTCGCAGGTGTTGAGGTGCATTTCGACGACGACGACCTCTTCCTCTCGTCCCGACGGAGGAATCTGTTGACGAACGCTCCAGAGAGGAGTGAATGGTGGTGGTGGTGGGGGGGGGCGTCTAAATCTGCGCTCGGGGGGCAACGAGGAGGTGCGAGGAGCTTGGCTGTCTCTCTTCTCCCTCCTCCTCATAGTCGGGCTGGTAGACGAGAACAAAACCCCCTTGTGAAGGAGAGATGGAGGGTGTCGTTGAGTCACACTGGGAGGTTTGCACTGCAGCGTGTTGGAGTGTGTAAATGATATCATATTTAGAGATGAATGACTTTCCCTTCATTCAGCCTCCATGGACTCAATCCTGATATGATGGAGGTTCTGGATGTGCCTTATTCTTATCATCTTTATTTGAGGTAGTTAAAGAAATCCTGGTGTGGCGGTGTTTTGCTCAACCCCTCTTTACACATTTGAATTATTGATTTAGCTGTTCACTAATCTGTGTTGTGAATGAATTCTTCATTTAAAGGCGGTAATGTATCCCAGAGTTTCCCCTGTCACTGGAAGGAGGAGGAGGCGGGGTCACCCTGCCCTCACAGAAGTTCATCAGCCTGGGTTTCAGTGGAGAGTTTTAGTGTCCTGTGATGGTCTGAGTGCTGTCTCGGAGGCTTTTCCACCCCCGACGAGAATAAAACTCACTGAAAACTCATATTTCCTTTCATCTCTGGGACACGGAAACGGTCAAATATAAATATAAAGATAACTCTCCATCTCTGATCAAGCCACAACGCAGTCGGTTATACTTTGACATGTTCATTAAGTAATCTGAATGAGGACAGGCTTCTGGTGGTGAAATGAGAACACTTGCACGCACACACACACACACACACACACACACACACACACACACACACACAGCGTGCACAATTGTTGGCAGCTACCCAACATGCCAGAATGGCTAATTACAGGTGTGGATGTTTAAGTGATTGGTGTGTGTGTGTGTGTGTGTGTGTGTGTGTGTGTGTGTGTGTGAGCAAGGGATCAGGTGGATACTTAAGCGCTCTCATTGCCTTTCACTCTTACTCCCTGGTAATCCTGCAGGCCTTACCGTACAACATTGTTGCTCAGTTACTGTCAAAGACCGTAGCAGGCATTCCTCCCTCAAGGTATGCTCAGTGGTGTGTGTGAGCAGATAGGCATGTGTGTGTGTGTGTACAATAGTTTCTTCTTACTCTCTTATTGATGAACGTCTGAATGTCTTTAACTATTAGGAGGAGACAGGATCCTGCACACCAGACAGTTAGAGCATCAAGAAATGAAGAAGCAAAAAGTGCTCAAAAAGTGCAAATGAAATGAAAAATGACATCAGTTATCTTAATACACTATATTTAACAATAAATTCACTTTTATTTTTAAATCAAATCCCTGCAAAATCTAGTATTTGTAGTGGTTACAAATACAGTGGGTGCATACAAACCAATGAAACCATGGCAGAGGTTGAACAACCTGCAACTTCGCAACTTTGAACACATCTGGGAATTGTGACCGATCATGATTTGAACTTTTGAACACTTTTGAATCACCGCCCCCGCGTTGCGTGCCGCCCCAACATCCTGCCTCAACACACACGAATGACAAAATGCTGTTTCCTTGTGAGTTTAAACTTTGTCACTTTTTTTTTTTACTATCTCAGCGTCTTCGTGTCCCATTTTTCTCGAGGCTTGCTGCCCAAACCGGCTGAGCATCATTTCCCTTTCGATGCTGCTTTGAACTGCACTCTTGAGCCGAGGCGCTCCAAAATAATCATTAGCGCCTCAGTCAACACAGGTATCAAACGTCTCCACTCCTTACATCTATTAGGAACGATTCCATCAGCCGACTTGGACGGAAAAGGTGGTGTGTGAACAGTATTGAACTGTCACCGAGGCCTCGAATCAGTCTGTAGCAGTCCTCACTTTTTACTGATCAGCCGGCGGTGTCGGCTTCCATAAACAATGCCACGCGGTAAGAATCAGGCCGGCTTTCTGCGGTGTAACACAACACAGCCCCGTCATACTAGCCTCCGCTGGCTCTAATAATATGGATCTTTCCTTTAGACCCCAGATATAATTTATTAAAGGCCCAGACTAAAGAAGGCCTCGGCTGCTTGTGTGCGAGGGCGAGGACAGAGAAAGGTCTCCTCTCAGATGACTAAGTGTTTGTTTATGCTGGCTAATCTCAAAGGTGGATTTTTTAACCATTGTGGAGGGGGTCTTTGTGTTGGCCTTAGAAAAAAAAAAAAGACTACTCAATGTAAATGAATGGGGGATCAGGGTTAACTCCTCTGGGGAGAAAGAGAGTGTGTGTGTGTGTGTGTGTTGTGTGTGTGTGAATCTAGGGTAGCCATCTTAATCCAGCACCCAGACTCTTGGCTCCTTGGCTCATCAAAGAGAGAGGCCAGCAGTAGCCAGCCCAGATTTAATCTCTGTTTGTTTGTGTGTGTGTGTGTGTGCACGTGAGGGAGCCATGCATTGTGGCCCCCCTCGTGCACTCCAGGGCTTTTTTGCTGTGTGATAGCTGAGCTGAGCTAACGTTAGCATCATTTCTATCTCTCGGGTCAACACCGGGAGTGAGAGAGATCCATTGTTGCATTCACACACACACACACACACACACACACACGTTGCGACTGTATGGGCCGTGTGATCGTCGTGGAGTGCTGTCAGCGGCAGATAAACGGACACAGGTCTGAGTTTGCACCTCTCAGCAAGAGCAAACACGCCGGGGTTTGTATTGGATAAGAGGGGAAGAGGGGAGGAGAGTTTATTTTTCTAAGTGTAACCACCAGAGATACCGCTGGGAAGAAATGAGCGCGTGTGTGTGTGTGTGTGTGTGTTTGGGTTTGACCAATACAGGGTTTTGAAGGTCGATACTGGTATTTGTGGGGGATTCAGGCGATATTCTATCAGTGTTTAGTGTTTCCCCCAGAATTTCATTCTTGTCAGGGTGGAAAATCCCCTGAATCAGCATTTAGACCATCATGGGACACTAAAACTCCCAGAGTGAATTGCATGCTACCACTACTACTAATGATGATAACAGTAAAACATGAAAACTGAGCAGAAGTGGCTTAATGGTTTCCCACAGACAACCAGTCTAGTATTGATTAACCCTACAATAGATATGTAATCAAACAAGCTGCTTCATATCAGAGGTGGACCACACTAGTTTTTAATAAAAGCCTTTACTGACGCCTGATGAATCGGCGTATGTGTGTGCACGTCTGTGCATGCATCGAGTGAAATATCGCTGTTGTGAAAAACACAAAGCAAAGGAAAATGTACCAGCGTTTGATGTCTGGTGTTACTGGTTTCAGTATGATCAGCCGCGTTTCCTCCTGGCTGCAGGGGAGGTTTAGGAAGTACAGAGAAATGATCTGCAAAAAAAAAAACCTTAAGAAACGAAGGAGAAACTCGATGAGATCATTCCACTTTGATTGGATTTTTCTACAAAAACAAGCGTCACGATATCTTAAAACCCGCCACATCACCGCGCTGATACGATAGACAGATGATACGAAAACTTTGAAACAAGTAAAACCGTCTCATCAACAGATTTTAAGATTGAATGACTTGTTGAGGTGACTATTTCTTGCAGTGTGTGTGTGTGTGTGTGTGTGGGGGGGCGTTAGAGGAATGGAAATCTACCTGCTCATATCAAGCCTTTCGTCACACCGGGATGCTGCCAAGACACATAGATCACTTTATATTAAATTCCTTCCACCACCCTGACACACAGCTGCAAATCAGAGCCTGATCCTGGCCTCCTCTTCTTCCCTCAACTTAGGCTGTTTTGCATCTCCCAGCAGGGGGCGGGGTCGGGGGTCACCGAGGGTCAAACCACTTAACTTGACTTTGCCTTTTTAATCGTTTTATTTTCCTGCTCCACTCCATTATTGGCTTGATTAGGGGGCGGGCTCCGACTCTGACAGACGCTTTCATCCTTTCCCCCCGTGAACGATGATGTATGAACGATTCCAGCTAAAATGTCCTTTGTTGAATTCCCAGCATCCCTTCCGCCGACGCGGTATTTGTATCTGAGGTCCAATCGGCACGGCCTCTCGCCTCATTACGGCGCAAGGTAAATAGGTCGAGGCCTGACGAACACTTCCAGGGAGGAGGTCCGATGTTTCCTCAAAGCCGTATCTGCACCTCGCAGTTTTTCCTGGGCCGACGTCGCAAATGAGTCAAACGACGTAACGTTCCCTCTCCAAACATTTCAATATTTTTTCTTTTTTTTTATCGGGTTTGGTGTAAAGCTACTGAACTGATGAGTGAGGTTACTGAGGGGGTTGAATGTTATTTTCAGGATGGATATTGGTACATGGGGCCGATACTGGCCGTTTATCAAATATGTTTTTAATATTGTCAGAATGTAAAAGAATTGAATTGTTTTTTGTTTCAGTGGAGAGTTTTAGTGTCCCGTGGTCCAAATGCTGTTTCAGAGGCTTTTCCACCCTGACAGGACTAAACTCGTACGGTTGCGCTCATCAAATACTTCCCACGCTCCGTCCCTTTTGTCCCTTTGTCCCCTCAAGTTTTTCTCTCTTCCTCCATATCTGTGGTTGATGACACTGTCCTTATCGTCAGGTCCAGGTTTTTTTTTCTCTCGTTTGTTAGTTGTTTTTTTTTAATTAGGGGAGGGCGGGACACAATGGAGCCTGTTGCTATCTCTGCTGCCCACCTCCGTGTTAGCGGTGTTTTAAAGGGCTTGTTCCCTTCATCATCCGACCCATCCGTCCCCTCTCTCTCTCCTCTTTTCTCCAGAGAACCGCTTGAGGGGTCCCGGTTCCCAGCGCCTCGGCCTCTCTCAGGAGACCAATAGGCCCTGATAGCCCCGATAGTGTCGCTGCGCTGCTGCAGGAGGGGGAGGGAGGGGTTTATGTGATCGGGGGGTGACTGGTGAGTTAATGAGACTAAATGAGGGCCAGAAAGGGTGAGGGGGCTGAAAGGGGTTTTGATGAGGGGTAGTTTACGGGGGGGTGAGGCTTGTGTCCTCCCATCACTGGTAAGTGTTTATCCACACAGGCTGCAGGGGGCTCGGACTCTGACCTCTCATAAGTAACCTTGACACAGGATCAACAAGGAGCATACGCTGCCCTGTGTGTGTGTGTGTGTGTGTGTGTGTGTGTTTCATGATTCAAGATTCAAGAACTTTATTTGTCACATACACACACAGGGTGTGTAGTGAAATGAAAATGCTACCTGGAATTCAATTTTAATCAATTTTAACAACGAATACAAAGAAACAAAAAGCTGCCAGAAACAAACAGCTATAAATAAGCACAATAAGAGAATGGAAATGGGAGACTGGGAGAGTTTTAGCTGTACACATGTTTCTCTGAGGCAGGAATAATCTGATTGGTGGAGTTAAACCTCGGTGGCCGGGGCCAAAGAACCAGTTTTTCTGGCTGAGTAACGTTAGACTGAAGCCAGGGGAAAAAAGACAAGAGGTACGAGAGGAGGAAGCTAATATTATGAAGCCTAGTGCTCTGCTACTAACTGTAAATCTAGGTTAGCTAGTTAGCCTAGCTGGCCTTCCAAGTTCCAACTAGCCATACTAGCCTGTAGCTATCTAGGTAAACTAGTTAGCTAGCCTGGAGATCTTCCGAGGTCATCAATGAATTAAAAATAAGTGATTGTTATTTTTATATTAACCAATGCTCATTCTTTGCCATTCAAGTTAGTTGCCAGTTAGCTAACTTTCTTTGGCTCCGCCCACTGAGGATTAACTCAACCAATCAGCTCTGCCTCTGGGAAATATTTGTAGAACTAAAATAAAATGTATTAAAGCAGATATGATGGAAACAAAACCTCTTCACATCTTTTGGTGAAACTACACAACTACTTCCCAACTCTGCCTCCACTAAATATCACCAAATGTAAAGAATCTGCCAGTAAATTCAAAATGAAACCAAAATGACCAACCTCTCACTACTGTATTCAAGACATTGTAATACTTTAACTCAACTTTAGATCATTTAAGATTTTTTTTTCAGATACTCTTTAGTGTGTGTGTGTCCAAGTCTTGAGAGAGAGAGAGAGAAAGAGGGAAAGGTGACATGGCAGAGGAGATAGGGTGCTGTAAAGTAGAAGAAGATAGCCTCTCTTGGGATGTCATGACCATCGCTCTCACGCTGAACACCCCTGAGATTCCTCTCATGTGGATGAAGCCCTTAGATCCCCGTTTCCTTGGCGTTAATAAGTAGGTCACCTCCAGGACTCATTAGCCTCATCGGTTTCCGTTACATATTCATGGGATGAGATGAGTTTACATGTGGCTCTCCCCCCGCCTACCCCACCACCGCCCCCCCACCCACCCCACCACCCAGCGCACATGAAAGCTCGCGGCATGGACGGGCGTTCTCATGGCGGGCTGATTGTGCATCTCCCCTGTGGTCCCGGTTTGTATCAGGGAGCGTTCAGAGCTCCCAGAGGACCGCCTCCTTTTGTCGGAGCTCGGAGGAGTTAAATCGTATATAAAACAAATTAATTGCCCCTGTTAGATCACTCAAGCACTCACCCAGGGGAACATGTGCTTATCACACACACAGGACCGCACACACACACACACACACACTGCTCTTAGCGTTCCTTTGCTTGCCAGCCCCAGCCCTCTGTGGAATAGGGCGGGGTTACTCCCCTCCATCTGTTGGTCTCCTTAGAGTACTGACTCCTGCTTTAATTACATACACCCCTCCTCCCCTCCCTCCCCCTCCACCCCCGTCTCTACCTATCCCATCAGTCCATCTGTCCGGCCCTCCGTCCCAGCCGACAGCAGCTTCTTGTGTCTAACCGGGACCCCTCATGTTGTTTATGGGGCCAATCCATGTTGCTCCTTTAAAGCGGAGTACAGTGGTGATGAGGGGCTTTTACAGCCTTCATTCAGCTTGATGCTGTACTGTAGAGGTCACTCCCATTACAGCCTTTGTGGCTAACGCTAACGGCCTGTCATAGCAGACAGCACAGCCGGGCCTGCCGACTGTTTATGGCCTTAAGTGTGTGTGTGTGTGTGTGTTCAGGCAGGACTGGTTCTGGTGGGTTTATTGGCTAGAAAGTGTGTGTGTGTGTGTGTGTGTGTGTGTGTGTGTGTATCAGGGATAGAGTGATAAATCAGTCTTCCACCTCTGATTGATTACATATTTGATCAATACAACACTGGTTGTCTATGGGAACCTGAATCTAACTTAAATCTGGTCCTGGGTGTCAGTGGAGAGTTTTAGTGTCCCGTGGTCCAAATGTTGTTTCAGAGGCTTTTCCACCCTGACAAGAATAAAACTCTGAATATTTTTTGACATTTTTGAGGCAATAAAATCATTAAATTTCAAAGTTTAAAGTATATTTTGGTGCAAAATCTTCACTGTTGGCAGTTCCACCCCAGAAAATAATGGTATTGGCCTCCGCCTACAGCCGAATCCTGGTATGTAACAGAACCAGTTTAGGCCACTGAGGTCGTGTGGTGGTGTTTGCTTGGTTTTTGGCTGTGTGCGTGTAATATTGGAGGCTGATATGAAGAATGATTAAACTCGAGTTTGTTATACTGGAATGGCATTCATCCAAAACCTGAGATTTCCAGGCCGACCCGCCCACTGAACAAAAAAACAAAAAGCAACCTCCTTTCCGGCAGAGTTTGGGTATTGGAGGCTCTACTGTTTGTTTAGCTGATGGCGAAGGAGCCCTATTGGTGTTAATGAGGAGATCAGAGGCAGGGTGGAGGGTGGGTGAAGAGAGAGAGAGAGAGAAAGAAAGAAAGAAAGAAAGAAAGGAATAGAGAGACGAGGCCGGATCAATAGAAGGTGTGACTGTAATGATCCCCGGGGTGTGAATAGTAGAGCGGCTCGGGTCTTTCAGTTGTCAACGAGGCCCAGGTAGCCTGACCTGTCCCGTCCACAAACACACCCAGAAACCCCACGCCCGCACTCACACACACACACACACACACACACACTGGGCTGACCTGGCCAGGGCAGTGGTGGTGTGGGTGGAATGGGGAGGACTGGTGCTGGCCAGTGGCTCCCAGCAGGACTAAACAAACTCCCCAGTCAGCATCTTAGCAATGCAAATGGCTGTAAATACCATAAACATGTGTGTGTGTGTGCGTGTGTGTGTGTGTGTGTGTGTATGCTAACCCTGCTCTGAATGGACTGGCCCCAGGGGGCTAACGTACCCCTGTAATCAGCTCGACCCCAGAGCAGGGAGCTGGGTGTGTGTGTGTGTGTAGGTGTGTGTGTGTGTGTGTGTGTGTGTGTGTGTGTGTTCCTGCCTGACTGCCTGCCTAATAAGCTCACTTACCCCAAGGGCCGTGAGTGTATTTATCAAAGACATTCTTCTGTCTCATTCATCCATCTCTAACTCTAAAAAGTCTTTGAAATGAAACGAACAATCCGAGGGTTAAGCCAAATATCAAACTCACCCTTTCTGACGACAAAGGGACAGTCCCTCTCGTCTCACGGGCTCCCAGGTTAATACTCAGAGCACTTTTCAAATATTTATTGATGTTTTTGGTAGCCAGAATAAATCTTACTGTACTCGCCGCGGGTCCTCGAGGCCGCCGATAGAGCCAGGAAGCCATTCTGGACAGGCCATTATGGAGGGCTGCAATTAGGAAACAATGCGAGGAACAGTAGCCGGTGCTGGGATTAGACAGCAGGTCAAATGTTAATGTCTCCTTTTTGTTGTTTTAAGGCCGAACACGTGGAGGAGGTGTACTCATTGTGTGTGTGTGTGTGTGTGTGTGTGTGTGTAACTGGACAGGCTTGTTTCTTGTGAAAGCGGTTAGTGGTGCAGGCAGAGAAAGCAGCCTCACCTCAACTTCTCCTCGCGTTCAACTAAGGAATGCAAGCTATGTTGTGATTTAGGAAACTTTAATACAGTAGGAGCTAAACTGGAAATTAAAATAACAATTTACCTGAATTAGCCCAGATTAACTATGAATACTGTCAAATACCATTTTCTGTACAAAGCAATGAAATACTAAAACTAAATGAAAGTTACTCTAAACAAAAAGCTAAAACAAATCCAATCTGAAAACGACTGGATAAGAAAAAGAAAAGGGAATCAAATAAATAAAAAAACTAATGGAAAGTTCTAAATTAATCCTTTAACATTAACATCATTAGCTTTTCTATTGTTTTCTGCTCTTTTTTTCTATTTCTATTGTATACGTTCTGTTAACTTATGCTTTATATAACCACCACATTGTTTCATTACCCAACTTCTTCATCTGTCCTGTCTAACTGGCGGTGGTGAAACAGCGTTGTAACGGCTACGATGTGAGGGCGATTAAGCAGCAGCATCATTTCTGTGTCATAAAAAACAACAACAACAACAACAACAAAAAAACTTAAGTAATCAGTGACACTCTTCTAATTGTGCTTGGCAAGCTTTTACAATCTACGCCACAGCAGTCTGCCTCGAGTAAACGATATTTGCCGGCTGACAGCTTACCACCACTCTAATTACAGGTTTTCTCTAAGTCCCGCGTGTTGCAACACTTATGTTGCCTGGCTGCTTTTAATACTTTTTTTTTTTTTTTATTCTTTCTTTTTTTATCCCGGAGCAAATTTCCTTCCCTCTGAGAAGAAAACCAGCAGTTTCCTCCCCTGCCATCGTTTTTTAAAGAGCCGCATTACCAGCATGTAATTGATGA
This sequence comes from Hoplostethus atlanticus, assembly GCA_034670405.1. Classification (NCBI taxonomy): domain Eukaryota; kingdom Metazoa; phylum Chordata; class Actinopteri; order Trachichthyiformes; family Trachichthyidae; genus Hoplostethus; species Hoplostethus atlanticus. The sequence goes on from JAXDDX010000013.1 coordinate 2,761,832, forward strand.
GCAGGTGTGATACGTGGCCCCGCCCCCACCTCGTCTGGGCTCCGGGACGTGGAGGCGAGGTTGGCACGGCGACCAGCGATTCCAGTTTATTTTGCGAGCTCCGTGTCTTTCGCTCTGTTATTACTGTGATGCCTCCTCTCCATGGTTTCTTTCACCAGGTTGATGTGATTTCACCACCGTTCCCTTTCAGTGTACCTCCATTACTTTCTCTTTCATTTACTCACTGTACTCGTGAAATCTCTAAAGCCTCTTTCACTTTTTACCAGTCGTCTCCATATGTGTAACATTGTGAAACTAACACCAGTGAGCCACGATGAATGTTAAAGGAAAATCCACCTTACAGCACTTTTACCTCGCGGAAACATTTTCAACTACCTAAAACATCAATGGTAAATGTCAGGTTTTTGGTGTCAGTCCCTCAAAGAGCAAGGTCTTCTCTCTAGACCGACGTTCAACAATCATACAGGGAAAAATCCAGATAGACCAGAATGCAATGCAGCCACAAGACAAGTGTTTTGAGTAAGGGGTGTAAGGGGCGTTCATAGACACGTCCCAATGTTCACAAACTGAGCAAAAACTGTAAATTACAACTCAAAATGATGCTATCTAACAGGGTAAGAGTATCTGAGGGTACGCCCACTGTGATCGCTGGTCCTACCCTGACCCCTAGCTTGCGCTATTAGCCTCCCTGTGTGAAAGCACCAGGCAAGATAATTGCACCGGGAAATCCAAATGAAAAAACACTTCAAACAAACAAGCTTTCCCAACAAACATCCCTGTGGTGCTCCAGGGACAACACGCTCCCTCCCTTCACCCGATCAGAGCCCTGCGGAACACCGGGGGCCCGGGCCTCGGCCTCCGACAAGTAGCCTAAGAGGTTCCGACTTCCTTCCTCTCTTCCCCTCTCTCTCTCTCTCTCTCTCTCTCTCTCTCTCTAATGAGCGTGATTATCAATCCAAACAATAGTTAGAATAATTGCGGCATTAAAGGGTAGCCGTCTCCCAGGCACTTCCTGTCGGGAGATGAGTGACATGCGAGCGGCTTCCTGCTTCCTCTCCGAGTGAGTGGGAGTGCAGGAAAGGGCGGGGCCTTGCATGACTAATCACTCTGGCCACCAGGAACTAATGGGCTAATGAGGCTCAGTAATGTACCATGACATAATGACATTATGTCTCATCATGTTATATGGTGTTATAGGGGTTTTTGATGGACTTGATATAGGGCAGTGAGGCCTTATCAGTCCGTGTTGCTTTCAAGGACTAGCGGTAATGTGTCAGGCGTGAAAGTACTTTTTCATATTAGTGCATCTCCATTAGTATTACAGTTTTGTCTGAAATCGATGCTGAAAATGTGGATCAGTTAATGGTGGCTATCGAGGGAGGTTCATTTTTGACTACACTAGCCGGGCGTCTCTCTCTGACAGAGGACCGACCCTGTTCGTAACGTCCGAACCCCGTCCCGCACCCACCTGCATGCCGGCAGACGGGCCGACGTTAAACCGCCCCGTCGTCAGCTATCGTTACCCTGAGAACCAAAACAAAGGAGCTGGTGGCCGTCGCTCATACGGGGGCTTTCTCACACTTTCTGACATGTTTACACTCCAAACAGAGCCGGGCCGGAGCTGCTGAGAAAGACTCTCATCAGACTCTCGTCAGCAGGCCTGCCCTCACTGCTGAGCTGTCACACACACACACACACACACACACACACACACACACAGCTTACATGCTTTGTTCGCTTTTCGTTCTCACCCCAAAAGGCACAGCGCAAATGATGTGTGAACATGTGTGTGTGTTTGTGTGTGTGTGTGTGTGTGTGTGTGTGACACCAGTCCATGTTCTGCACTACTACAATTATGTGATGATGTCATGGCCAGAGCATCGGGGCATTAATCACCATGTCTCATTTTGTTTGTTTTAATTTTGGCATTGGGACCAGCATTGAGGAAGTGGTTGCACTGCGTTTTGCTTTTTGAAGAATGGAGAACTAACTGGAGGAACTACACGCCGTTTATTTTATTTTTTTTAAAGGTGGAGGTGGAGCGAGTTTCTTACCACAGCAGCAATTTTTTTTCTTTTTTATTGTCCTTCCCCCCCCCCGATATCAGCAAGCTGGGTGTTAGGTGAGTTTGCTTGCAGGATACATGACTTCCCTCTATTGGAATAACCTGTCTGCATCCTGGCTCCTCAGCCGAGCGTACGCAGGGTATCGTATCACATCTGATTAGCCGCTAATCTTGTTGTTCTTGGTCGGGGTTTCCTCATACGATGGAGCAGGAGATAGTGTGAGAGCTGATACGGCACCGTGCTACTGTAACACTAGTCACCCATCATCCAGCTATGTCATACAGTAGGACCGGTCCTGCCTCTCTTCCTCCTTCCCCCCTCCTCCTCGTTACCTGCCCCCCCCCACCACCACCTGGTCCTGCCACGGATCATTGCCTATGCATAGTACGACCGTTGCGCAAGATGTGTCATCACCACCGCCGCCGTGACACGTAGTCATCTAACTTGAAAAACAATGTCCCACAATCCGGTTTCACTGGAACACACACAAGGGGAATTTTTGTGGAAGTTGTCGAGCAGGAAGAAACTCTCATTAGCATTGATTATATTATTGTTCCCTCCCACCTCCCCCCTCTCTCTCTCTCTCTCTGTACAGCTGTTTGCACTTCGCTCAGTTAGATTGACAGGTACACACTGACACATGCCAAAATATGCAGTGCGGTTGGCACCGGTGTCGGAGGAGCCGTGTTTGATCACCTAATCCTGTAATTAGCTGGTCCCGATAGTTGTCGGGGGATGCTTGATTGCAATCACACGATGCGGCGGACCCGCTGTGCTGCCGCCGCCGCATAGCAACGTGGTGATGCAAGCCGAGGCCATGAGGCCGCTCTGTCGCTTTTGCTTCCCTTCCATGTAAAAATGTCGTCGGAGGGGGTGGAGGGGGGGAGGGAGGGGGTGCTTTCCCTCCTCCATGTTGGCCTGCTAGCTGTACGAGTGGCGGAGAGTTTCTCCTCACACCTGCCGAGCACCGGTCGCACACACACACGTATTGGTGTCTGAGTGTTGCAAGTATTTTACCCAGAAACAGACTTTTTGGGTAATACATGTGTGAAATGGAATATTTTCTGTTAGTGCGGCGTGTGTGTGTGTATACGTGTTGCGTGGGTTGCAGGCAAAGTGGAGCAGTTTGTGTGTGTGTGTGTGTGTGTGTGTGTGTGCGTGTGTAGCCGGGTATGGGTAGGAGTTTGTAAATATGCCTAGGTGAGAATATCACCCTCCCAACCACACCTATTTATAGAACTATGGCAGCTTAAACCGAAAAATGAGCTGCAAAGAAACGCACACCACTCCCAGCGGTACGACCTGCCAGGCAGTGTTACCAGAACAGGCAAACAAACAAGCTCCTAGATACACACTGATACACAGTAGAGGTGACGGGGCTATATCGTCGGAGGGGGCTCTCTTCAGTGTTGAGGAGGTTTTTCAGTAAATGACAGAACAATGGCGCCCTAGTTTTTGCGCCGTATCCCGTCCCACCTGAAAATAGGATGAGACTGGCATGCTGGGTAATGTGAGTGAGGGATGAGTCGAGTTCAGTCTTCTGTTAGTTGCTATTCCACAGTTGTGACACTTTATGTTTTGTAACACCCTCACCAACCCCCCACCCCCGCTCGCCGCCGCAGCCACCGTTTACGGATATCTACCTTTTTACTTCATAACCTCCACCCACCTCTCATGCCGTCTCAGTACAGTAGCAGAGACGGCGAGCCACTTCAAGGAGTCTGGAGAGAAAGCGGCTTTCAAAACGCTGCCTTCAACCTCTCCAACGCCCCCTGACAGTGTCAAACCACCTCTCTCTCTCTCTCTCTCTCTCTCTCTCTCTCTCATTCCTTCACAGGAAGTTGTGGCCGAGGCGATGGCAGCGTCGTCACACTACTACTAAGTGATGGTGTTTTCTGAGCAGTTCATATCCATGAAAGAAAAGCCAGCCGCTGTGTCAATTACAAACGAAACATCTCGGCTTCCAAACTGACCCAGGCGTTGTCGGCTTTTCAAAAACTAAGAAAACAGAAGTTAGAATTATATATTTAACGTTTGTATGTGAAAACGTATTATACGTATGGGCGGCTGCGTGACCTATCACTGCACTAAAGCAACAGGATTGATCTGGGTACGAGGTTAAACAATAAAAGCGCCTCTGTTCATCATGACGAGATTTGAGTGGGTAGATTGTACTCAGATGACTTCTCTCCCTACCCAGAGAGAGTCAGGGCAAATCACCACTACTTGATTTTATTTGACTGATTTTGGTATTTTATTTTGAAACTTTCTTCTATAGATCTATTGACTGGCCTGCCCTGACAGACTGTATGTATTGTATGTATCCATGGTCCTGGCTTGTGTTGATCCTGAGACACCCTTGAGTCGTCTGGCAGGAAACAAAACCTCAAATAAACTGACAATAAATAAATAAATAAACTGAAACTTGAATCTTGAGCGAGGCAGGCAGAGGAGGAGAGCGTCAGAGAAATTAAACTAATATCACTCACCGTCTGTAGTGGCTGATATTTCATTTACCAGCCGGGGCTGAGGTGCTGCGACCCCCCCGCACCCCACCACCACCTCAACCACTCTGTCTGTCAGTGGCTGGCCCCCGACGCTCCCCTGCAGGTGATAACAGATTAAACCTATTCCATTTCATGCCTCAGGCTCCCAAATACAATCCATGTGGGGCTCCTCCAGGCCCCGCGGTTCCCCTGTGCACCACCACCACCCCCCCCCCACACTCCCCCCCGGGCCCCCCCCCCCCCAACCAACCTCCGGGGCTGAGAGCTGGCAGCGGCCGCCCCAGTCCACTGGGCTAAGCTGCCGAGATGGAGGCCTGCAAGATTACAGGCCATCTGAGGAAATTAGTGTGTGTGTGTGTGTGTGTGTCAGAATGTGTATGCCACGGTGTGTGTGTGTGTATGTGTGTATAATAGGGTTATGTCAGCTTAGATGGCCCGTGTGCTGTATTTCACACCGTCTTGCCTTCTCTTTTTCACTTATTATAGGTATAGAGTTTAGAAAGTATTTCAGTGGCGTAATTGCGAGCGGGTATACACGCCGATTGCGCAACACGTGCCTCTCACCTCGAAGGTTTCAGCCACAACAAATGGATCCCTTTTGAATCCCGGCTCTGAGGTGTTGATGTCTTCCTCCGTAGAGTCAGGAAGCGTCCGGAGGATGCCGCCGAGGTGCTTCCCCCCGCATTCCAGCACTCCGACCAGGAATGGTGTCAGTGGAGGAAATGAGAGAAATCGAACCCGCGGTGATTCCTTCAGAGCGGGGGCTTCCTGGACTCAGGAAATGGAACGGCCCCCCGGTGTGTCGAGGTAGCCCTAAGTGACCAGACCTCTGTGCTTTCCCCAAGGCCTCTTTGGCCTCTCTGCACACTTTCACATGTCAGGGAAAACACATCACGATAAACGCCAATTGCAGCCGATGCTCGGTCTTCCTCTTTCTGATCCCGCATGGCTCCGCTATCTCTCTATCTTGGTCAAGTTGTTGATGTAATTTGCCATGAATCTAGGTGTCGATGGTGGCGGCAGATAGTGGACTACGCCCCCCCACCCGCCAAAAAGCCAACAGTCGTGTCAATCAGGCAGGCAGACCAAGCGCTGGTGTTTTAATTGTTTGCGTGCATGTGCCTGTATGAGTTTCCACCGATAGATGAATGTGCAACAGGAGATGCTGAACTGGATGAGACTGGATTGGAAGATTTTCTCTGGCGTTCAATATAATGCATCTGCAAGCGTGTTCAAATGTGCATTGAAACTGAACTGAACTGTTTTTTAAAGTAATTCCCAAAAACTTTTCAAAACCTGGAAATGATCAAATTCATTTTCCAGACTTAAGAACTCTGTAAACTGCTTATGAAATTTTAGAAACTCAGAAAACATTTTTGTCTCAGATGTCAGAACCAAAACCTCAGAGAGACGTCGTCGCAACAGAATCACGGCATGTTGAACTACTTTTTGCCTTTGTGAAACTGAGAAACGGAGGCTTTTTTTTTTTTTTTTACCCCCCGACACCCCCCCACTCTCACCCGCCGCCTCTCTCGCTCTCCCTTTTCCTTCAAAGATATACCATGCAAGTCGTTACACAATGCCAGGCTTGAGTAAACCTGCTCTGTGCTTCTCAGCAGCCGAATACCCATTCCTCCTATGACCCCTTAAGCAGCCGAGATTACCTTATGAAACCAGAAACAGCGATTATGGCTGTATTTACAACTTACTTAGCCCTCACTAGAATCAGCATCCCAAAAGAGAAATATGAAAAATATAGATTTATTGCCTTCTTAGGTACCCAAGCCAGGATCATCTGCGATTATACCTAATATTCCTATTTTCCGACAGGGATATCCTGGAATTGGGCCTCTGAAAATCCTATTTCTAAGGGACGGGAGGAAAAGTTCAATTGTAGTTTAGGAACAAATTTAGTTGCGATGTCCCGCCAGAAAAAAAAGAAATATATATATTTTTATTTTTTGTGTAGTTAAAAACCGGCGAGGAGAGTGAGCTCCCCGCAGCTTAGCAAACTCTTCAGACACCAGAAGCTCACTATTTTGGAGAGGCTTCATTGATGTGGGATTGTGATGTGCAACTGCATAACTGATGCATAACAGAGCGCCGGGAAAAATAGCCAAAAAAAAAAAATGGAGTGAAGATTGAGGAAGAAATCAAGAAATAGAGATGTGTGTATTTATACTGTATCTCGGCTCTGCACATTGGAGTGTGTTTGTGAGTGTGATTTCTCTCATGTATCGCTCACACTAAGAAGAGCTGGCTGATGATAAACAGGATTAGCGGATTATTAGAGGGGGCTGAGGTGTGTGTCTGAGTGTGTGTGTGTGTGCAGGAGCGGTGTGTGTGTGTGTGTGTGTGTGTGTGTGTGTTCGTAGCCACTGTTTCCTCTATTCCCCAGTCACACCCACACTCAACTTCTCTCGGTATCAATGCTTTTTGCTCTTTGCACACCGTTTTTGAAAAGCCTCAAAATAGCCGCCCAATCAATGCTTGACCTGTTTCCGCATCAATCCCACACATCTCGTCCTCCTCCTCTCCGCCTGTGCATTTCACCGCGGCGGCTGTCTCAACAGCCCAGTGCTTTAAGGGGGGGAGGAAAAAAAAAAAAAAAAAAAAAAAACGCTGTGAAAAGGGAAAATGAAGTCATTAGGCAGACCTCCACTCCTGCTCTCCTCTTACTTTTTGCACCTCGCAAAAAAGTCACCGCCGACGTGTCAGGGGGGGGGAGAAGGAGAAGAAAGAGCAAAGGATCTATTCATTACCAGGTAATGGAGGGTGATGAAAGGGAAGTGTGAAATAGCAGATAGAGATTTGACCGTGCATGTTTAAGGAAGAAAGAGAATGCCAGGGGGAGCTGCTCGGCTATCGCAGCCAGCGTGATAAGTGGCCCTGTAATCAAAACGCTATCTATTAGCTAACATGGGCCGAAGGGGCTGGCGGCCAACACCTGCACCAAAGCGCACCGGAGCCTGCAAGGTTGCCTGTTTGAATCCACACTCCATAACTAGCATTAAAGTGCCCCTTGAGCAAGGCGTTGTAGCCCCCGACTGCTCCAGTGGTAGTAGTGGTTGAAATGGTAATACATGTGAGGCAGGCAGGAAATGTTCCCTGGATCAGGGGCTCTCAAATGTTTCAGGTACCCCTAAATAAACCCACATGAGGCCACGGGGCCACGGACCCCCTCATTTGTCACAATTTTTGACCCCCAAATGGAAAGACTGCACTGTGGTTTGAAGCACAAGTCCATTACAGGGCCGTACTCCTAATCTACCTCTTTTCATGAATGCTGAACAGAGGGGCACCGATCTGACCCCATTTGTCATGACTTGGGTATGATTTGGGCAGGGATCAACCCCCAAAAAAACCTCCTGAAATGTTGGACACTCTAAACCAGCAGTTCTCAAATGTTTTCATGTCATGGCGGGAAATCTGCTGGATCGCTTTACGGCGCAAAAACAGGAAGAGGGTGCTGTTCTTCCGGCGCACACGGAGCTAACGCTGTCAGAGTTTCTGGCAACGGAAGATGATGGAAGGAGTGAAAGGAAGATGGGAAATTCACTTTCAACATATTGATTGTTTTCAGTAAAGCCAAAGAGAAAAACAAGAGCCTCTTTGTGACAACAGGGTTTATGGGAAATGTGGTCTTCTTTTTGAGAAACACTAACAATACCACTGGTGACAGATAGAGGCTACCCATCGTCTCCACCGTGGTCTCATGTGTTTACAGTAACTACACCAAAGTATATCACCATTCAACTGATGTATTGATGTTTAAAATGATACACACCGCACCTTTAAAGTTGTGTTGAGGCTACACATGTTGCCTCAACACGCTATAGACTGTTGAAAATGATGCATTGTGTTGAAGAGTGTATTTATCAGTTACTGCTTGGGATTGTGGGTAAAATAAAGTCTGTGCACAAATATTGACAGTCCGTGGAGCTTATGCAGACATGTGCAAAAATGTGTACTACACACACACACTCACTGAAACTCACAGATACACACACACACACTCTCTCTCCCGCATGGGAAACCAGACTTTCAGTTGGTGGTCTTTCCTGTCTGTGCAGCACAGGTGTGTGTGCGGTGTGTGCGTATGGGTGTGTGTGTTTGACTCCCTCTCTATCTTCGCGGTACCACTTAATTAGACCACAAACTGACAACTGTGTGTGTGTGTGTGTGTGTGTGTGTGTGTGTTCAAAAGGCTAGAAAATGAAGGTGTTTGTACTTTAATGCTCATTCTTATGCTTGTGTGACTGAGGGATGGAAATCACGCAAAGTCACAATAACATAAGTACAACTAAGAACAAACAGTCACACACACAAGACACACATCTACTACCTCACCCCACACACACACACACACACACACACTCTCGCCTCTTAAATAGCACCTTGTGCACAAACACCTCGAGAGCAAGTTAGTTGGTGTTGCCTCTCGCTCACTTGTACAAAGGGAGAATTAGGGAACTTATTTGTGTTGTGGCGTGCGCTCACTTCTACAAAGGAGGAATTAGGAAGTTATTTGTGTAGCTCATGTTCACTTTTTAAGAGAGCAAGCCATCGGTGGAGCTGTTTATCTGCGCCCCTACAAAGCCAGGATTAGGGCCCTGTCTTTGAGGCCCCGCTCCATAATCCCTTTATGGATGTCACCTGTCATCTCTCTCTAATCACCCTCCAACTTTCTCTCCCTCCCTCCCTCCCTCCCTCCCTCCGTCCCCCTCTATCTGCTCATCGCAAACCGCCTTTCACTCGCTTTCCCCGGGACGGAGATGAAGAAACGGAGAGAGTTCAAGAGTGAAGGGTGGCGGGGGAGAGGGAGGGAGGGAGGGAGGGTAAGGTAGATGGGTTTAGGGAAATCGGAGTTCATAGGGAGAGAGGAGCGTGGCGGGTTTGTGCACGCACACACACACACACACACACACACACACACACACACACACACAGGCGCTGGCACCCGGCCTAATACCGCCCCGAGGCCATGCATGTATCCCCCGTCTCTCCCTCTACATCTCCATCTTTCTCCCCTCTCTGTACTCTCCAGCTCTCTCCACCTTTTCATCGCCCTCTATCTGCACAGCGTTTTCTCCCCGGCACATCACTCTCACACCTTTACCTTTTTTTTCCTCCCTCATGCACTGCCAGCTCTCTCTCTCTCTCTCTCTCTCTCTCTCGCCTTTTACCGTGCACCGCTCACGGGCCTGTAAAGTGCAGTGTGTACGTCCATCCATCCATCCATCCATCCGTCCATCCATCCGTCCATCCTTCCAGCTCTCCTCCTGTCCTATCTACCCATCCATCTCTCTCCATCTCCTCTCAGCTTGTTTAATGTGATATATTTATCCTGCGTGTAATGTAAGCCGCAGCTGGCCATTAGTCAATTATGAAATTTAATCGTAACAATTATGAGAATCCATAGCGATTAACGCAGCATTTCCTCTTTCATTTACCCCTGATGATTTTGTAGCGGGGCCATGAATCCTAACTTCCTTATCTCTCTGTCTCCCACATCACCCCCCCCCATCCCACCCCGAGTCTCTCTCCTCTTGTTATAAGGCAAACTTTTTCATCTCCCTCATCACTCTCCTCCTGCCCAGACAGGCCCCGGCCCTTTTCCTTTAAGCCAACTAATCGAAACTGAATGAGTTTGGTGTGGTTTAAAGAAGCAGAAAAAAAATAAAGTATATCTCATTAGGCCTTGTCTGGCCTCCATCACATTAAGCCCTCTCTCTTTCTCTGTGTTTCTGGGCAGTAGAGCGGTGCGGTAGCGTGCACGAGGCCAGGGACTGAGGAATCTGATAGGGATAAACCAATTTGCCGTCCACACAAACATCCCAGCAGGCTTACGCCCCCGCCCCAGCTCCCACTGCTCATTTAAGATGGCGGTCGGAGAGGCCAGCAATTAAGTTTTAATTAGGTGGGGTAATTATTGCCGGGCAGGAAGTATCAGACGCCAGGCTGATTGTTCTCTGGCCCGAGGAGGAGGGGATGCAACCTAATGGGGAGGAGGTGGGAGGGGGTGGGAGGGGGTGTATCGGCAAGGAACAGGAGACCTTTAGATCACCCCCCACACCCCCTCCCTCCCCATACTGTCCATGACCTTCTATACTGACTGTAGGCAAAAGTTGCAGTCAGCAGTTAAGTCGTACGTTGATCATCATTTCATGCTTGTTGATCTCGCTTCAAAACAGATGTCTAATAAAGTTTTGCAGCCGTCCCGTCAGTCTGTACTCTTTAAAAACATGGTTCAATATAGTACCAGGAAATGGTTCTTCAAGTTGCACCACAGCAGAATCCTTTTTAGCAAGGTTGATCAAATGGTTCCATTGAGCTTTTATTTTGACGTAAAGAACTTGAAGAATGCATGAAATACTAATAATCATCAGAATAAAGAACCACACTGGGGTTGTTTGTTTTACTTTACCAAATCAGAGGTTTCTTTGAGTCACGTTGGTTTATTTATTCCATTACCCTAACCAAAGAGCCCTCGGAGGAGTAAATCAACCGACCTGATTGGGTGTGATTCCAACATGCTATATCCATTTCAGAAAAAATAAATGTCTTCACCGCTCAAAAACAGTAGTTCCAGTAAGTTTCTTTGGGTGGCGGTTCTCAAAGTGGGGTGTATGAATGGGGTGAGTGTGTATCTGGGGGGGTCTGAGACGATATTTGAGAACCCCTGTCTTCGAGCTAGCATGTATTGATATGATGACACACCAGTTTGCTTTATTGTGAAGGCAAGAATGATCCAAATACAACTACAACGACTAATGCACAAAATACAGTGCAGTATGGCGTTCATACAAACAAAAGCATATACATAACTCCCCTCCATGCGCTCACACACACACACACACACACACACACACACACACACACACACACCTCATAGACCCTATTAGTAGGCATCATCCTTTGGGGAGAGGAGGATTCACCCGCAAAAAAAAAAACCCCCAACACCCCCTTACCATCTCTTATCAGCAGGCACCACCAAGCTCCCTACGCGCACACACACACACACACACACACACACACACAGACCATCAATGATGTCACAAGGCTAATCTCGTCGCGCCTCGGAACCCAATTAAAAAACAGAGATGTGTGGCTGCCAACATCAGGAATCTAATCACATTCCAGGAAAAGGCGCGTAATTTCCCTGGCTTTCTGCTGGGGTCGAGATAGAGATGGAGAGCACAGGCAGCAGGGATGGGCGCAGCTCATCACACTCGGGCCCCTGAGGTGGGCCTGCGGGTGAGGGGTTGGGGGGGGGGTGTGTCGGGGGGATGCACAAATGTGTGTGTGGTAAGGTGGAAGGGGGGAGCGGTTGTAGGCTCGGAAAACGTTGCCAGCATGAAAAAAAAACACAACAACAACAACAACCAGGCATTAATCCACCTCACCACCACCCCACACACAGGCAACAACAATAGCAACAGAAATGGAGACAATATATCGACTATAGCCATCGGTCTCCGTTGGAATGGTGGTATATACGAGGCAGGGTGTGTGTGTGTGTGTGTGTCAGTGAACAGACTGGTAAAAGATCGGACATCACACACTTTACTGGCATTTGCAGATTTTGACGGCAATTTGGATTGGTTTGAAATAGTGCCGATGGTTCCAACTGGATCAGGAGGCAAGAGGTTCACGTCCTGAACCCTCACATGCTGCAAGATCCTCTGGACCGCGACCCAAACCAGCACAGACCCGTTGAGATCTTGTAACTATAATCGGCCCAAAAGTGTGTATGCAGCCTCAGTATATGATCCTTCAGAGAGGGAGGCACCAGGGGGTTGCCCCGCGGCTCAGGTGGAGGGGGGGGGGTTTTGAGGGGTGAGTCAGGAGGTGGTGGCAGTGGTGAGGGGGGGGGGTAGCTGTGGTAAAGGTGGTCAGTTCATGACCTGGTCAGGAATGCAGTCACCCCTCGGCGGAGAGCCACAGGGACTTTACACCAGGGGGAAACTCTACACCTCAAGTAGACGGCCCTGTCAATCACCTCCGGGCCCCAGCAGGGAGGCCCTCCCAACCAGGCCAAACGAAATGCAGAGGAATCGGGCAAAGCCGTACTTCGTCTCTTACTTTTGAGTTTTCAGTAACACACTACACACACTCCTCTCTCTCTCTCTCTCTCTCTCTCCCTCTCAGTTGAGCTATATGTTGGGGGTTGGTTAGGGGTTGGTCTGTCTCGCTGAGAAGGGAGCAAACAGAGCTGACAGCTTCCTTCCTCACAGTAAACACTGCAGCGCCACTTAGACATGGGTCAGGGACAACAACACCCCCGCCCACCCCCCCCACCCCCCACCTACTACCTTACTCGCCGAGAGAGTCTCTTATACACACACACACACACACACACAAGTTTAGGATGGTAACGCTTCCCGGCCCTTCATCATGCAGCCAGACATGTGACCCGACGGTCCACATTACCTTTCATCTCCTGACAAACGCCCCCTGAGTCTCACCCCATTCTTCTGCCCTAGTCCACCACCCTATTTACCCACCCCAACACTCACACACACACCCACACACACACACACACACACACACACACACCACTTACCCCTCTCAGCTCTCTCTTAGCGGACACTAAGGGATCTTTTAGAAGCTGAGACAACACTGTGTCAACAGCTCATCGCTGGGCTAAAGCAACCAGTGATGCAAACCCCTGGCGCTCTTCAAGCCATTTGTATTTGTTGAGAGACCGACATGCCCACTGGTTTTACGTCTCTGTGTAACATTCGGATTTAAAAACTGAAAAATAAAAACCGACGTGCCACTGCAGGCTTGACGAACTCTTGCTGCACTCACCCCATCGCTCCGTCCCCAAGATTAACTGTTTGGAAAAAATCAGGTTTCTCGTCAACTCTCTCTACAGCTTTCATAAGGAATGGTCTGGTCAGGGGTTGAATGTATGCTAAAGTGTTAGCATGGAGCTTACTATCACTCAACATAGTGTGTACTAAAGTGTTAGCATGGACCCTACTATCACTCAACATAGTGTATGCTAAAGTGTTATCGTGGAGCTTACTCTCACTCAACATAGTGTGTACTAAAGTGTTAGCATGGAGCCTACTATCACTCAACATAGTGTATGCTAAAGTGTTAGCACGGAGCCTACTATCACTCAACATAGTGTATGCTAAAGTGTTAGCATGGAGCCTACTATCACTCAACATAGTGTATGCTAAAGTGTTAGCACGGAGCCTACTATCACTCAACATAGTGTATGCTAAAGTGTTATCGTGGAGTCTATTATCACTCAACATAGTTTGTGCTAAAGTGTTAGCATGGACCTTACTATCACTCAACATAGTGTGTGCTAAAGTGTTATCGTGGAGCCTACTATCACTCAACATAGTGTGTGCTAAAGTGTTAGCATGGACCCTACTATCACTCAACATAGTGTATGCTAAAGTGTTATCGTGGAGCTTACTATCACTCAACATAGTGTGTACTAAAGTGTTAGCACGGAGCCTACTATCACTCAACATAGTGTGAGTGTGTGCTAGTGTTAGCACGGAGCCTACTGTCACTCAACATTGTGTGTGCTAAAGTGTTAGCACAGAGCCTACTGTCACTCAACATAGTGTGTGCTAAAGTGTTAGCACGGAGCCTACTGTCACTCAACATAGTGTATGATAAAGTGTTAGCATGGAGCCTACTATCACTCAATATAGTGTGTGCTAAAGTGTTAGCACGGAGCCTACTATCACTCAACATAGTGTGTGATAAAGTGTTAGCACGGAGCCTACTGTCACTCAACATAGTGTGTGCTAAAGTGTTAGCACGGAGCCTACTATCACTCAACATAGTGTGTGTTAAAGTGTTAGCACGGAGCCTACTGTCACTCAACATAGTGTGAGTGTGTGCTAAAGTGTTCTCCCCAGAACTTGGTGTATTCCTGTGAAAGGTAGTAAATTGTCTCTGCTGTGTAATATCCAAGACATGACTGTCTGCAGCCGTAGCGCAGGGGAGATGCAGGGTGAAGCATGAAGGAGGACGTCGACAATGGCTACAAGTGTACACTGGAAAATCAGTTCACCGCTGTAGGTTGTGCAACTTTTGATGTGGTTCAAGGGGAAATCAGGCCACATCAGAGAAATAGGCCACAGACAAGCCTCACACTGCCCTTCCTGCATGAGTGGCTCTTAATGTTAATCCAGTTAGAAGTCTGGATTGACCTGGTTCGGGGCTAGCGCGGCAGTGTGTGTGTGTGTGTGTGTGTGTGTGTGTGTGTGTCGCTTAAATGCATAATTGTGCATCTTGAAAGCTTTGTGTCTGATTTTAAACCCGTCGGTTATGTGTTACTACGAATCACTGACAGGTTATTGGAATCTCACACTCACTCTGTAATGGACGGCCACCGGTTTGGGGGGATGAATCGTTCTGCTTCCATCTTCATTTTCAGAACAATGCTGGTTTATTTATGCTGAATATTACGCCTTTCATGTCAATTAATTATCAGCAAATTTGTTGGTAACGTTCAGCGTGTGTGTGTGTGTAATTTAGTGACGTTGCCTCCGCGGGGAGCTGTGGATCGGCCTGCCAGTGCTAGATGCAGTTTTCACGTCCTAATTGAAGTTGGTCTTTTGAAGTAATTAAGATAAGGGTGTTGAGACAAAATAATTGGTATTATGCGACAGTAATTAAGCCGTGCTGCTTTTTTTCTGCCTTCATTTAACAGCGTCGGCTTTTCTTCACAAACAATGCGACCGTCTGCCGCTGTGTTGACTCGGCACTTTGCTTTCAACTCTGTTTGTGTTTTTAACTGTGGCCCTCAGATCACCTTACTGACCACAGGACTACACACACACACACACACACACACACACACACACACACACACACACACAGCCTGCAGCCTCTCATGACCAGGTTAACAAAGCAAAGCTGCTCCACAGCCACTCTAATTGTATTTATTAAAACAAATTATGGCCCCTTCTCAGTACTACCTTAACCATGAGTAGACCATGTAGTCCACTCTCTGTGTGTGTGTGTGTGTGTGTGTGTGTGTGTGTGAGCGCTGTGTGTGTTCACATATCTCTCTGGGAAACAAACATATTCCCTGCAAACTGCACAGCTATGAAGACGCCAAGTTCACTTGGTGACCCCTCTTAACCCGCCAACAATATGCAATTTCACACTGTCCCCCCCCACCGCCCACACACACACACACACACACACACACACACACACACACACACGTTGTTTTAGGCTTGGTGATACTGAACATGTCTGCAGAAAAGCTACTGTTAACATACCAGCCAATTTCTGAAGAGACTAATCCCACAAGGTGTGTTTCTTGTGCAATCACATACTGTAATTCAGGGGACATCACACACACACACGCGCACACACACACAACACACACACACACACATAGGCTACATAGGCTACTATACACACACTGAGGGGATTATTGAGAATGCAGAGGCACGCATAAACAAAGGCAGCATCTTAAATGGAGGATGTGTGTGTCTGTGTGTGTGTGTGTGTGTGTGTGTGTGTCTGTGTGTGTGTGTATTTTGCGTGTGTGTGTGTGTGTGTGTGCTTGTTTTTAGTGTTGGCACAATGTCAGCCTGCCAGCTTAATCCTGCCCCCCCCTCAGAGCTTGGCCACAACTAAAACAGGTAATACACACTGTCTCCTGCTGAACACACACTGCACTCGGCACTAGACTGTGTGTGTGTGTACGTGTGTGTGTGTGTGTGTGTGTGTGTGTGCGTGAGTCTGTGTGTGTGACATGGGTGCTCACAGCTATTTTGGAGAGGGATGCTATGGCTAAATAAGAGGGAACATCTCACAACAATGCAGGTGCCACCAACAGTCTTGGGTGCTGTCCAATTTGGTGGCAGGGTGCTGGTGTTCTCAATTTGTGTGTGTGTGTGTGTGTGTGTGTGTGTGTGTGTGTGACATAGGCCTAGCTGTGGTTAGAAACAGGAGTTGTCAGTGGAGTTAATAAAGGCTTCTGGAGCTGCGTCTTCCTATGGTGGTTTGCCCCCCTGCCTTGCTTCCTTAGTTTGCGTGCGTGTGTACAATGGCGGGGGGGGGGGATCAACACCTGATCACCGGTTTGGAGCCACACAGCGCTTCTCTTTCTCAGTGTTTTTTTTCACCCCCACCTGCACTCACTCCACATCCCTTTGTATGTTACAAATAAAGATACCTTTAATACCCAGAGGAGACGTATTAGTGTGACAGTGTTGTAGACTTCATGTTGACACCTGTTAGAGGGCCTCTAGCGATGTGAGGTAATAACTCATCAAAACGTAATAAAACGTAAGAAAAACTGCTAATACGTTCCCAGATAATCCATTTTCACATTAGCCAGTGAATATGACTTAAGGGGTATTAATTCATTATAAGGGCTGTTTTTAACTGATGACATCATAATAATATCGACTGATGTGATAACAAATGTAACAACATCATTATGATGTAATAAGATAAAAATATAATATTATATAGTAATATAATAAGTATTATTATTACATTTTCAACCCTGTTAGAGGGACATTTTATTACATAGTTATTACAGCAGTTATTATATTAAAAATTGCTTTGAAGGCTTCTGTCTCATTGGTATATATTGCATATATATACTGATATTTTTAAAAATTCACTTATTTGATACTACAAATATTTTATTTTTTGGTGTGTTTTCATATTGCACATATTAATAATATTTTTTCTCACAGTATGTTCTACTGCTGTTAGTGTGCACAGCTTCATAATGCTCTAAGTAATATTTCTTGAGTTTCATCCTATCACATGTAGAGTGTATTGTAGTGTCTGTTGGTGTTGGTGTAGTCGAGTCTTCCCTGCCACAGACTGAACAGACTCATACTGAACCAGTGAGACGCACGCTGACATTCCAGACCGCCGGGCTCGGCTGTTTGCTCCGAGGGTTAATCGTCACGACCGACATCAAAGCCTCCCCAGCAAAACCAGTGCTATTGAGCTTTTATGTGATGGTTTTATAGGGCTCTGTTCTCTTGAGTGGAGTTGGTCACACACACGCACACACACACACACACACACACACACACACACACACACACACCTATCTGTACTTGTACAAATGCAGACATTACACACTCATTCACGCCATAAAAATGTCCATTTACCTGAACCTGCTAACCCTATCAGTAGGTGTATCTCTCTGCCTGTCATTCTCCCTCCAGGCTCCAGTTTGGTCAACCAGATTTCCACATAGAAACACCTAGGGGTGCTACTAATGAGCTTAGATAACCCCCCACCCCAAAAAGAAAAAAAAGAAAGTCACCTGGCATGTTTCCTCCAACCCCGTTCCAACTCTGATTCACTTGGACAGGTTGCGACGGAACAAAAATGCAGCTCTCCCCACCGCAAGAACCCCTCCACCTAACACATCTGGGTATTGAGTAAAGAGTATTGAGTAATTGTAGTAAGAACCACACAAAAACTCATCGTAGTCACATGATCCACTGCTACAACGCTTCAACTTGGATCATAGTTAAATCAATACAAACAGATTGCAGTCTTAATATGAACAGCTTACTGACTATAGGTTAGACTGATATGGGCGATACTGATATTTTTGGATCAAAGCTGTCTAATATTTTGTGCCAATATTCAATATCTTTATATTTGACCATTGACCACAAATTCCAAAAGATTAAAAGGATTGAGAGTTTTCCCCACATTTGTATACATGGTCGGGTGAAAAAGCCTTTGAAACATA
Organism: Hoplostethus atlanticus; assembly: GCA_034670405.1. Classification (NCBI taxonomy): domain Eukaryota; kingdom Metazoa; phylum Chordata; class Actinopteri; order Trachichthyiformes; family Trachichthyidae; genus Hoplostethus; species Hoplostethus atlanticus. The sequence continues at coordinate 2,780,134 of JAXDDX010000013.1, forward strand.
AACCATCATGCAACACTAACTCCATTGGGATCAATATTTTTGCAGCAAATATTTTGTGCCGATATTTAATATCTGACCATTTTCAAGATTCAACTGAACCCCAAACTAATGAAATCCTGATTCTGATTCTTGGATCTGATTCTCCCAATCGATCTATACCTGCCCCCCCGTCACCTCGCGGCCTCACGGCGAGTTAAACATCTGTGATTCCCGCTCTGTTTACTTTCCCCCAACTCTTGGTGTGTGTGTGTGTCAACATGTGAAGAGCCTCCTTTGTTGCCTGGGATGTCAGCGGTAAAATCAGCCCGACAGCCAAGTTACAATCCCCCGCAAACCCCCGAGTTCGTCTGAAATTAGCGATGAGAAGGCTTTCCTCGAGTGGAAAGGACAGTCACGGGGCACACACAGCACAGTGACAATGTCAAAATATCGACACCTTTTTTTTCCCCTTTTCGTTCCTCTGGGTCTCGGCGTGTGGGGAATGAAGAAATAACAGCGCTGGTTAATTCCCCCCGTCTGAAAGGTGTGACATGTTGAAATGTAATGACTTGGCTTGCTGAACTGAAACCTAACACTGCTTTAAACCACAGGAGGTGTCGTGGATGGGAGCCGAGAGAGAAAAGGGGCACGGAGGCAAAGGTTTCTTATCCAAATTAATACAGAGCCTCGCCTTTCATCAGAGCCTTCATTGAGTAATATAGACTGTTCCAACCCACAATGGCTCTTTCAGCGCCCTCCTGGCAACAGACGGCTACAGATTCATGCTCCTTTCTTAACAGTGGAAACATTTTTCTTATTTCGCACGTCTATCTCGGCCCGCGTTGCCGCTATTCATCTATTCCCCTCACATCTCGCCTTTCTGGAGCCATCTTTTCACGGCCCCTTCATTGACAGTCTCCCACTCCGCCACCTCCCCTGGTCACCGGGGAGCTCATTCTTAGTTGCACAAAAAACGTCCGTCACGGATTGCCTTCCTCCCGTCCGCCTGTGAATTAGCTGTGTGATTACACTGAGCTGGTGGGGTAAAGCCCGTGGTTGGATTAGGGGCTGCACGGGCTAAGGCCTCTGATTGGAGAAGCCCAGCAGAGTACAGACAGACCGACTGGCAGACAGACAGACGGGCCCGAAAAGCACTAGCGGGCTAACTAGCCGCAGAGGAGAGGGCGAGCCGAGATCCGCGTGGCGTGCAGTGGTTGCTTTGGCACATGGCGCTGATACTGGCTGCAGGGAAAGGCCAGCCAGAGAGTCGCTGCCAGGAAGCTACATAGAGGACAGCGATGGGCTTTGGGTTGTTATTTCTGGTTCTGGATGAATGGGGTGGGGGTGGGGGAGTTAAGTGGCGCTAGATCTTTCCGAGCAGCAAAAGTTTGTGTGACGGATTGCTATTGTTGACATCTCCACTATGAATGATACGAAAACAAAAGTGGTTCTCCGTACAGTTCGGTGTGCGACTCCCTGATGCAGGCCTCAGCGACGCCCGATCACATTGTTTGTTTTTGTGTTTTTAAAGGTGCTACATGTAGCATTTTGTGTTCCCAAATTAAGACCACATTTCCCATAAACCCTGTGACTTCCTGCTGCAAAGAGGATGTTGCTGCTTCTCCCCATGCCCCCCCCACACCACCTATATCCATTCTGACCAGGGAAGCTAACATGGATTTGAAACTATACAGTTAGAATAACTGAACTGCAATAAAGTTGTGGATTACTTGCAAAGTAAAAACACTTCCTGTTTTGTGCCATAAAGCAATCCAGCAGATTTCCCGCTAAATTCGACCCTATTCCACACAATGTAAGAGGCAATGTAGAGGCTGCCAGTCTTCTCAGCATGTAGAATTCATACTAATGCCTCAAATTGAATGTGGTGACTTATTGATTAAAAATGAAGTAGCACCTTTAACTGTTCAGTTAAAGTACACTGTGTGTGTGTGTGTGTGTGTGTGTGTGTGAGTGTGTGTGTAATAAAGGCTCTCGGATCTCCTTCTTCATTGGAAGCGACCGCCCCAAACCAAAGAGCACCTGACAGAAACCCAACAGAAACCATCTGTCTCTATCTCTTTGAACTTTTCAATTATTCATTTATTCACCTTCCATACCTGCTTATTCCTATTCAGGGTCACGGGGGGGCTGGAGCCTATCCCAGCATGCACCGGGTGGAAGGCAGGGAAACACCCATGGACAGGTCACCACTGTCTTGTCATGTCTAGCCACTCCTCTTTGAACTAATCTTCACATGACTTTTTAGTGTGTGCACGTGTGTGTGGTAATCAGTGTGTGTCTAACGGCCGAGCTACTCCAAAGCTCCTCCCACAGTGAGATGTCTGACTCCTTCAGTCTCACCTCACTGTACCGTCAGTCTGACAACAGCAGCCTTGTCCTCAGCCTGGCCTGTGGTAACCTCCGGGAGAAATAGGCCCTCGTCCCAGCTCTGCATTTCTACACAGTCGTTTTAATTTTAGTGTCTGGGTCATAAATCAGGATGACGACTGAATTTGTGTGTGTGTGTGTGCGCATACAGTATGTGTGTGTGTGTGTGTGTGAGAGCAGTGTGAGAGCAGTGTGAGAGCAGTGTGAGCCAACCCAAGCAGGAGTGCTGACATCCTTGAAATGTGTTTCTCGCTTGGCTTTTTCGTAGCTCCCAGCTCCCAGCGTGGTGGGAAGAGGGGGATTCTGGGACTAAAAAACCTGAGCCGACCCTGCTGACCTTGCCTGACAGGACGGCCTGCAGAGAAGAGAGAGAGAGAGAGGGATGGAGAGAGAGAGAGAGAAATGAGATGCAGAAAACGGGAGAAATGAGAAAGAGACGGGATGTGTAGAGATAGATAGAACAAGAGAGAGAGGAGAGAAAGGGTCGAGGGCGAGAGAGAGAAACCGCTGCAAAGCAATAGCCGCAAAATCATCCCTTCAACATCAAGGGCAGCAGCGATTATTAAGCTTTCCCCTGCGTTGGCAGCATAGTTAAGTCTGTGTAGAAGTACAATAAAGATAGCGGGTTATGACGGAGACGTATTTCCCGGGCCCGCTGAGAGCGCGTATCGGCGAAGGAGTCCGTTCGAACGCCGCGTCATTACCTTCGCGCGATTTGATTTTTGTGAAATCTAAGCGGAATTTTTTTAATGGCGTTGCCGCCCTGCTCAGTAACGGGGCCGATAAGAGCCGGGGAGGATGGGAGTGCAATGGCCTGTGTAAATCTGTGACTGAAGACATTGCGGTTATCGCCCTCCTCCCTCCTCCCTCTCTCTCCCTCATTTCCCCCCCCCGCTTGGTTTCTCTCTTCTTCAGGTTACCCATCCTCAGTTCTTCCTCTTCTTCTTTTTCCCCCCTCGCCTCCGCGTCCCATAGCAACGCCTGTGCGAGCGTCGCCTTCCTCCCGTCGAGTCCCGGGCGTACGCGCCGCGATCGATTGCCTTTTTTCCGACGAGCGCATTTAAATCCGTTTTTTTTTGTGTTTGTTTTATCTGGAAGCGTTTCCGCCCTCCTGTCGTCCTTTTTTTCCAATAAAACCAGATAAAACCGGGCGCTTCATTAAAAAGGTCACCGTTTGTTTACGCGTTGTTGTTGTGGCTGTGTGTGTGTGTGTGTGTGTTCGGGATGTGGGGGTCGCGGAGAGACCTTGGAGGTATATCAGCACCCATCAGGCGGAGGCGGGGCTGGGGTGGGTGGGGTGGCTGCTTTCATTACACTCCTATACTAATAACGTTAAAAACACACACGCATAGCAGAGATAAGGCTCCTTTAAAAGCGGATGCATTATTTAACACAGCCGGCTAATGGCCCGGATTGTCCTGTAACAATTGAATAACATCGGCAGATAACGGCGAGCCTTTTGCTCCGCGCCTTTTAAAGGATGGCCCTGTGAAACCGTAGATAGTGGCCTCGCACCGATGCTCTTTTTTTATCGGGGTGGGGGGTGAGGGAGGGAGGGAGGGAGTGAAGGGACAGCCGGGCCACAAAACACTGCTCCATCAGAAAATAAGATCACTTGCCAGAGGTCCAGACCGGAGCTGAGGGGGGGGGGAAAAGGGGGAGATGGAGAGGGAGGGAGGGGTTGAAAATCAATAACATGGTGGTCAGTATTAATCTAGCATCAATATAGGCTGTATCTTTTACTTTTCATGGTAATGGCTCCAGTGATCTCCTAAAGTGCCTCTCAAGTGCTTAGAGGGCCGCCGATAGCATCTTATCAGGGCGAGAGGAGAGCACTGACCAGGGTGGGGGAGGCGGGGGGTGAGGCGGGGGGGGGGGGAGTACCACCAGGGTCCTGGGCCAGTTTAGGCAGGGGGATATGGATGTGTGTGTGTGTGTGTGTGTGTGTGTGTGTGCGTGAACCCACAAGAACCCTTTACTTACCCTTGACAGATGAGAAAGCCGTGACGACCAATACCACCTCTGGTCTATCTTGACAGGACAACACACACTCTCTCTCTCTCTCTCACACACACACACACACACACACACTTTCCAAGAGGGTCAAGGGAAATTTCCGCGTTTGTTTTTCGGCAACTTTTCACGCCTCTCTCTCTCTCTCTCTCTCTCTCGAGTGCGATTTCAAGTTTTCATGCGTCTGATTTGGGACGGCGCCGCTCTCGCCCCGGTGGCTTGTTTATGTTGATTTCAATGGAACGATATTTATTTATTTATTGTTTTTTTCTCACACGCTCAAATCGATTGACTGAGCTCTTGATACAAGGGGCTGTCAGCGTGTGATAGCCCGAACTGGCGAATCTGAAATGGATTTTGAAGCCGGACATGGTTGCTTATTGTTCATACACGTCGGACCTGTATTTAGATTCATGGAAATTGTAAAGAGATTATTTTCCATCGACCGGTCCTTCCCTTTAATAGTCGATGTGTCTTCCACCTGATT
>JAXDDX010000013.1:2787500-3095000 GCA_034670405.1 Hoplostethus atlanticus
CCTGTTTTGCGGGCTGAGCTGCAGACCCCTGGCCCCTCCAGACCCTGTGGTTCTCTGGATCGGTATCGGCCACGCTCGGAGAACAGCACCAGCTTAACCTCCCCAAAACATTATGAGACACACACACACACACAGGCATACATCACACACACACACACACTACACGAGCGCAATACGAAAGTGTACATGTGTGGGAGTGGATTAAAGAATATTCCCCGATAAGGAGTGAATAGTGCAGTCATGGCTTCATACGTGGTGCAGTGTCAGTTTCTCTTATCCAATTTGAGGCGTAGCCAGAAAGAGGTCATGCTGGAGATACGACGGTAAACAAAAGGCTCGGGGCTGATTAGTAAGCAATACATCCAACGGGAGCGGCTTGGACCGAGGGAACGCGATCCCTCCACGACGCATTGTTGGGAGCTTGTCAGGCCGACGCACCCGTCAAACTGCTGAAACGCTGCGAGGTGGCGGATGAAAAAAAACACCAACATGCATTAGAGAGAGAGAGATTTTCTTTTTTCATGCATGTGCTGCGTTTGCAATCACAATTTCGCGACCCTCTCGCCATTAGCGGCCAGCCAATCCTCCCAGCCTCCTCTCGGTAATTGAATGTGATTTTAATGGTGAGACGCCTGTGCGCTCTGTAATCCAACACTAGAGGAGATAATGCCGGCGGCTGTCAGGCAGAAGGGCTCGTTTTTGGTTGCTGAACAACACAGAGGTAGAGAGTGAGTCAAGTCGAGAAGTGACCTAAAATGGTATCGGTGTTGCGGCGCTTCCTCGTCGCCCGGGTCAGCAGAGAGAGCTTAAAGTTAAGAGTGTTTGTAATGATGCACGTTGCCTTTGCTTTTGTCTCCGTCTGTGTTATTGTAGTCTGTGGTTTGGATTAGCTCGCTCTCTCTCTCTCTCTCTCTCTCTCTCTCTCTCTAACCTGGCACGCAGTCAGTCGCCATCCCTGTCTGATGATGTCACGGAGCTCTTAGCCGATGGTTATCTGGCTGGTTTGGCCGGGCAGCGCGGGTTTTGGCTTCGCCGCGCGGTGTCTTGCGGTGTTGTCAGCGGGGCTTGCGGCGCACGGGCTGGTGATTGCATTCATCGCCGCTGCCGCATTATCACGAGGAGGGGTGGTGGGGATGGGGGGGGATTGGATGGAGTGCAAAACCTCAACCGTCTCTCGTGAACTCCCCCCGCCTCCCCTCACCCCGACCGTTTGGCAAAGGTCAAGGACTAAACTAAACAATCCCAGGTTTGCGCGACCGACTTCAAAACAAGTGACTAATGGCGCTGGGCTTGGGTTCAGTGTGGCGGTGTTGGAAGTCTGGGTCGCTGGATCATACTGCAGGGACCCAGATGCACTAGCAATCAGTAACCATGCAGAACATAAAGAGAGAAAATAAAAGAATCGATGCAGCAGCAGGGCATCTGTCTCTGATATGGTGTATTCTTTCTTTCTTTCTTTCTGGTGTGGTATTGTTGGATCCCCCGGGTCCCCAAATCGTACTTTCGCCACCCGTCATCGTGCACAACGTCCTCCTACATACAGGAAAGACAAATCATTTTTTTTAAAAAGTGTTGGAAACAGTAAAAAATATCGACACAGATAGCCCGGCGTGTCTCCGATATGTTGTATTCATCGTCTTTCTTCCTCGGCGCTGAAGTCTGGGGCCCCTGAATTGCATTTCAGTTATCAGTAATCGTGCGTAACGTAGTTTTGCAGCAAAAGCGAAGACAAACAGTGAATAAAGAGCGAGAAAGAATAAAAAAAATCAATGCAGCAGCATCTGTCTCTGATATGTTGCATTCATCCACTCACTTCTTTCAGTCTTTCTTTCTTTCTTTCTCTAAATCGTACTTTCAGTAAGCAGTAATTGTGCACGACATAATTCTACGGTGAAGAAAAGAGCAAAAAAATGATAAAAGAGTGGGAACGAGTACATTTCTTTTTTTTTTCTTTTCCAAATCACCGCAGATAGCCGGGGCATCTGTGTCTGATATGTTTGCATTCATCCGCTGACTCCATTTTCTCCCAGAGTGCCGAGCAGGAGAGCAGCCTGTATGTGTTAGTATCAACGCTGTGCATCCTCGCATCAGCGCCGGGGCTAGAGGACAACCTTTTGTCTTTCGGTCTTGCGAGGGAGAACACACACACACACACACACACACACACACACACACAAACATACATTGCTTTTGGGAGTGTTGTCGCAGTATATTTCCTTCTCCTCTCTCCTCTGTATGATATGTTTACCAAATACCTGTTTAGAATGCGGCGGCGGCTGCGCGGCGCGCTCCCCTTCCAGTCCCCGAGGACGCTCGGCGGTAAATGGCGGTATTATTTGTCAGCTCTGGCAGTGTCTTGAGGCTGCTTCAGAGAGATACAAGGAGGCAACTGATAAGGAGAGCATCAGAAGGGCAGTTAATTGCCTCCAGTCTCCGGGAGCTGGGGAATATTTAAAATCTATGGGATTAAAGACAGATTAAAAACTGCAGAAGCAGTGGGCCCAATGGCGCTTAAAGATTGCAATCAGCAAGGGTAATGGCGGAGAAGAAGGAGGGGAGAGAGAGAGAGAGGGAGGGGAGGGAAGAAAAAAAAAACACAGAATGAATGCGGCGGCGGCTGGGGGGAGGAAGGGAGGGAGAAAAATGACAGATAGGAAATTCAGATCCGCTCCTAATGCCCAGGGTTCCATCTTGTAAGCATGATTCATCTACGTGTAAATCGTTTTTTTTTCTCCTTCTTTTCGTTTTTTCTCTCCTCCTCCCCTCCTCATCCGAGGCCTGCTTCGCTAGCGTCGCGGCTGCTTTTCCCCGGCGCTTTGCCTCGGCGCCCCTTATCAGCCCATCGGTGAATTAAAAGTGCTTCTCCCTGTGAGGATTAAGGAGGTTGATTGAAGACGGTACGAAAACTAGCTAATAAGTCGAAAATGTCAGAAGGGCACTCTATCGAAACTGTGTACTTTTCATAATAAAGCTGACGACGGGGCGGAAGAGGGGGGGTGAGGGGGGGAAGAGGGGGGAGAAACTGTCATGTCAGACGTGGAGGGTGGAAAGGACAGGGAGCAGAAATCCTCTATGTCGGTGCGGCGGGAGAGGGAGGGAGGCGCCGGCGTGGTTTTTCGTCGTGGTCTTGGGTGTAAAATTGGCAAACAGTCAAATGGGGGGAACAAAGGAAGGGCAAGTGGTAGCCGCCGCCGGGGTGGTGGTGGTGGTGGTGGTGGGGGGGTGATCACGCCGCCACAGAGCGACGAGGGGCTACAACGTTATCATTAGCGATATTAATGACATCCGAAAAAGACTTATCGCCGCCATCTGAAGGCGTCACAAATTACAGAAGAAAGGAAAACACGGGGCCACATGCGCCGATGCGTCTCCGTTTGGCTGGCGAGAGGGACGAGGCGCGCCGGATCGCCGAATTGTTTTCCCACCTTATCTGAGGGCCCCCGTTCACTTAATCCTGTTAATGACTACACGAGATACTTAAGGTATCATCTCCAACCATCAGCCATTCGCTTCACATATCAGCAAAAAAATCTGTGGCGGTTTTTTTATTTTTTATATAATCCGTTTCTCTCTCTCTCTCTCTCTCTCTCTTCTCTCTCTCTCTCTCTCTCTCTGCAGTCTTTCGTTGAAAGATTAGCCTTATAAATTATGCATTGGTGGGTAGTGGGGGTAATCCTAGGAAGAGATAGAATCGCCAGAGTGTTGAAGGGGGCATCGGAGAGGCAGCGCCACCATCATAAATATGAAACAGATGTTGGGTGACATTTTAAAAAGTGAATCCAATCCCCTCCTCTGCTGCGTCTGGTATTTTATATGGAGGGGAGAACCTGACATCCATCGCCTCCTCGCTCTCCGCCGCTCGCCCTTACTCACCGTTGCTTTCCAGCTGTAGACCCCGCTCTCTCTCTCTCTCTCTCTCTCTCTCTTTTTGCGCCATAATCCTGTGGAACCAGCGATGCATAGATTATACTCTCCCTTTATTCAGCATGTGTTTTATTTGTGTGATTGAGCCAGGAAAAAAAACCCTCGGTCTGCTGTGGACTTAATGCCAGTTCCATCAATAACATCTGAAATGGCATCTAATCTACCCCCACCGATTACCGTCTATTTTCGACGATTCCTTTTAAAGAACAAAATGAAATAGACGCCTTAAGCGGAGGGGGGGGGGGGGGAAAATACATCTGGATGCGTGTGAATGTAAAGGATATGGAAATGTGAAAGGTTTGTGGCGCTGGATTGCATCTCGGCGGTGGAGCTGAAACAGAAACGGCGGGACTATCCAACCACGCCATGGGAATGGGTGGCGCGGCGCCGGTGTACGGGGTGTGATTGTCTGGCCGGCTGGCATCGGCCCTGAGGAGTCCTCGCCCGGCGTCTTTTCATGGCGAGGATGAGAACAGACCCACGACAATGAAGATCCTCCTCCTCATCCGGCTTTGTCTCGGCTGCTCCGCCACTTCTCACAAAACGGCCTCAACTCTATTCTGCCACATCCGTAAAGACTCCTGTTGTTGTGGCGCATTGTTCTGCGGTAAAGAAAATAAATAAAGATTATGCTCTGGAACATTGCTCTCCCTTTTGTTTCTTTCTCTTTCGTTCTTTCTTTCTTTCTTTCTTTCTTTCTCTCTGATGTGTGATAGCTCAAAGCCACCTGAAGGGCAGGGGTTAATTACTCGGGGTCAGAGGTCAAACATATTGTGTCCCAATATTTTGTGAAATGAGCACAATGTCTTAAATTGCAAATACATGAAACACGCTTCCCCACCATGAAAGGATCAAATGGAAGAGACACAACTAGAAACAGGAAGTAGTGTGACATTTAAGTAACAGGGTGCAAAGTAAAGTGTGGATGGGCGGAGACATTTACCCTCAACTCCAGCAACTTGGGTCCAGTTCTCAACTCATGACAACAAGTCTTCTACTGTGAAAAAGTTTTAAGTTTTAGCTAAAGTTTTTCTTATTTAACCACGACCAAAACCTTAACCAAACTGTTTAGTTGTCTAACCTTAATTCAAGTTGTTTTACTTTCCTAAACTTAACCGTTAGCGAACCTGCTAGCTAACAGCTGAAAATGTCATGACCCATTCCTGGTGTTGTCACGTAATCCTTCTGTGGTGGAGAAATACAACGTTCATGTAATTTCTGTCCACAGAGTTTGTGCTCATTTAATAAAATATTGTGAGACTGTGTTGTATCGTAAACATATGCAGTATTTCATTGCACCGTGAGAAATGTGATACCTATAAAATGACTGATAGCAAACAAGTTAGCTAGTTACATGCTAGCTAGCTGTGAGCGTTTTGGCAAATAAAGTAATAAAATCAAATCACCAATAATAGCTCAAATTTAGCAAGACCTACTCCAGTAATCCTCAGCTAAGGTTAAGCCAATGAAGAAGTCCAACAAACATCCAACAAATGCAGAACCTAAATCAAACCATCTTGTGTTATTAAACGACAGGACGTCCTCATCAGGGAACGTGAGATGAATCTGCTGCTAGCTAGCCAAATGCTTCCACAAGCTATTTGAACTGTAGAGAAATGCGAAATGGAAAAATCAATCTTCCAATGCAACTGTAGTGAAAGAGTAAAAAGGTAGTAGTCAAGTCCTTGTTTGCAACCGTACATGTTTTTTTATGTCATGAAGTATAACATGTTGCTCATTCTCAATATTGATATGATGCATTTGTTTTATTATTAGCATCATTATTATTATCCTGGGTTTCAGTGGAGAGTTTTAGTGTCCCGTGGTCTAAATGCTCTTTAGAGGGGAAACACTGAATACTTATTTCTGGATTTGTATATTTTTTTTACATGTTAAATGGTCAGATTTCGGCGATGGGTAGCTTCAATCCAAAACGCCACGAAGGCCAGTGGCATGTCAATGAGAGAACTGCTAAGAAACCAAGGAAAGGCACGACGGAGAAGTTAGATGATAGTGGAAGGGTGAAGATGGAGTGAGAGAAAGAACAGAGGAAAATGGATACAAAGAGAGGAAGAACATGAGAACGGGCGGGCGAGATGGCGAGAGGAGGTGTACTGCTGGGAAGCAGACGAGACGAGAGAGGAAAATGAAAAATAGGGAGAGGTTCGAGGAGAGAGAGAGGGAAAAAAAACTGCTTGATAGAAGTAGAAAGCGAATTCGGAAGCGGGTGACGGAGGGAGAGGAGGATGATAGAGAGTATGATAGAGGGGGAGAGAGAGACAGAGAGAGTGATGGCCTAGAGAAAGTGTGATAGTGGGTAGGGGAGAGTGATGGAGGGAGGTGTGTATGTCTCGGGGGGCTTTCGCTGAGCCCTCCCCCGGCCTGTCAGTCAAAATGGAATGAGGAGGTCTTATCTCTGGCGCACACGTGACCCCTAACCTGACCTCCCCCTCTTCCTCCTCCTCCTCCTCCTCCTCACTCCCTCCTCCCCACGTTCGCCTGCTTTTACCCCGGCTTGCTATTCACCCATCCCTCCTCCATCCCCATCGGTCCACGCCTCCACCCTTCAGCCCCCTTCGCCTCACCTTCCTCCCTCATGTCCTTCCATCTCTCTTCCGTCCCCAAACCCATTTCCTTCCATCCAACCCCCCGTCCCAAAAAAAATAAACTGACTGAGCAGAGTGAAAATATGAAAATCTCTGTAGTGAAAATGCTGCCAATCGATCGTTTTGGTGTTTTTTTTTCTTGTTTTGGGCTGTGGTGAATCGACAAAGTGCTTCCTCTCTCCTGCAGTGAAATGATAATCCATAAGAAAATGGAGAAAACATCAATGTGCTTGTGTGTGTGTGTGTGTGTGTGTGTGTGCGAGCGACAGCAGGTCGGACGTGAGAGCGCAACAGTGAAGTTGTCCTTGTGTTGATACAAGTCAGTCATCCTGCTGCTTTGATGGACACATAGATCAACGTCCTCATCGCTGAGGAATGAATACACGCCAAGGTAAGCGAACACAGCCAACACACGCATGCACATCCACGTGCACGCACACACACACACACACGTGCGGTACAAGGACACACACCTGAGGCTGCAAGGTAACCACAGCAACCGGCACTAGTTGGAGCTAATAGTCTCACATGCCTGGATGACAGTGCTGTAAATCTACCAGGTCATCTGTAGTATCACACACACACACACACACACACACACACACACATTGTAGATTGTTGTCAATCTACAGGTCCACATTGGTTTCATCTTTAATCAGGTGTATATATGGGTTGCACCTCTTTCAACTCCTGCTGTTAAAAGTTTTGTGTTTCTCAAAATTAAGACTACATTTCCCATCAACCCTGTTGCTTCCTGTCACAAAGAGGATGTTGCTTCTTGTCCAACCTCCCCCTCTCTGGTATCGCTCCATTTGTACTGAAGAGCAAGAAGAAGAAGAACGGCAACTTGAAACTCTGCAGTTCAAATAGTGGAACTGGAATAAGGTTCTGCATCACTTTCAAAGTAAAAGTACTTCCTGTTTTGTGCCATAAAGCAATCCAGCAGATTTGATGCTTAATCCGACCCGGTGACACACAATACAGTGTGTCAGTGTAGAGGCTGGTAGAGGCTGACAGTCCTGCCACTCTGCTCTTAAGGGGTTTTGCATCCTTGCTTGTGTTGGGTGAAACTAAACTCTCTACCCAGATAACATCATCACACTTTCTCTTTCTTTCTCTCTCTCTAACTCTACTACTCTACTAAAAAAAGAATCAGCAGTAGAAATGAAAGAGGAAGGTGAAAAGGTTTTTGCTGTCAGGTTTTTCCATGCAGGCTGAGATTCCCCACCACAGCGGATCTCGGTGTCTCTATTTCTTTCCACCTTGCCACCGGCGGTGTGCAAACTGACTAGAAACTTTTTCCTGCCTCTCCCCGTTTCTCCATTTCTTGCCTCTTGGCTGACTTTTTTAAACCGGGGTGAAGGGGGAGCAGATAGGGGTAATGCGACATTCCCGCGCACCTTCTTTGCTCATTGTCATGCCGTTCAGTAATGGGTTTTTTTTCGCAGGAGGACTTTGTGCCCGTCAGAAGAATTCAACAAATTGTCAGATTGTTTGAACAGCGCCGGAGTTATCCATCCTCTGTGTGAATTATGAGTGAACACTGAAACTCAGTGGGAGTTTTTCACTCTCTCCACTCTCCCCCTCCCAGTAAAACAAACATTTGAAGGCTTTTGTGTCGCCTGTCTGTATTTTACCATTTCAAAACGTTCTTCTTACGGGTGATCTAAACTATAATCACCTTGACATCCGTCAAGCTTCGGCATGAAACAATGCCGCCCGGCTGCTCAGAACCGCACATCAATAAGCTTAGAGGCACGCTGCCTTTCCCTGACGCCGATTTACACTTTAATGCAAATAGCCGGCTTTGTACTCACCATATGAAAGGTGTTATTAAATCTTATTTTGCATTATTCTGGGGTTGGGGGGGATAAATCTATCAAAGGGTTCAGAATTCAATAACTTCCTTTTTTTTTTTTGTTGTTTTTATTTATTCAAAATTTTAATTAAGTTTTGATTCCGAATGCGTTGGGGGGTAAATTGGCGGCTAGTGACAGGAGAGAGAAGGAAGAAATCCCTGTGAAGTTCTCCAGCACAATGCCCCCCCCCAACACACACACACACACACACACACACACACACACACACACACACACACACTTCCCTCCCACGTCCCGCTCCCAGTTGCTCACTGTCAAGAGCTCTCCCTGTGAATGGGAGCTGGTGCATCTTTGGTATGCAGGAGGACGACGCAGAAACCTTAAGGTGAGGGGCGTGGCGGAGAGGGGAGAGGCCACCCCCTCACCCCCTCACCCCCCCCGACCCCTTCAGGTCAAGCAGGGTCAAACCCTTCTGACCCCAGATCAGCACGTTGTAAATTTATGGTCCCCTGTAGGCCTCGGCCCCACCCGGGCGCTACCGTAGGGGTGATTCACGGGCCCCGTGGCGCCAGGTGAACCGTTCTGCACTTTATCACCTCACCTGTACAGATAACGGTGGTTGACTGCTGTCTAACTGGGGAATAAGACAGATGAAGCATGTTATTATAGGTAGTATTAGTAGTAGTAGTAGTGTCCCGGGATGGTCTGAATGTTCCTGGGGCTTTTCCACCCTGATGAGAAAAACATTCAGGGGGGAAAAACACTGAAATGCTTGTAATTTTTTGGAACTTCTGGTGATGAAAACAGTGGTCGGTAATGTCTGAACCCCGCTCGGTCGCCGAGAGTCCCCCCCCGCCGCCGTGCCGCGCTGGCGACGTAATACGTTTTTGGTGTCAGGAACGATTTGCCTCGCGCTCCCCCGCTGCAGCCGGAGCGCTACAGGAGTTATGACCCGGGCCACGTTCGGCTGCCTGACAGTAAAGTGGGGTTGGGGGGGGTCTGAGTGGAGGTGTCAGATGTTGGCTGCAGCCTCTGAAAACAGCCCTAAAAGCCTTGTGCTTTCAATTAAAACATCCATCACGGATTACTCACACAAAAACATACCTTCAGCCCGCTAAGAGTGGTGCCTGTTACTTACAAAGGGCTTACAAATCCCACCTCGCCGCCTCGGGCTATGGCATCTCACTAACACACACTCCTCTCTCTCTCCCTCGTTTCTGCTCTGCTTTTTCTTTTTCACCTCCCTCCTTTCTCTCTCTCTCTGTCACTATCGTCCTCTTGTTCTGTCTGTCGCTCTTTGGTTACATGTAAAATTACACTGCGGGGGAGAGAGAAATGACCCCGCTTCGCGAATGAAGCGATAGCCACGCCGTGTTATTTTGAACTTGATAAATGGCGGTAGGCGGTGAGACGCGGGGAGGAATGCGGCACTGGTCGCGTCGGGCCGTCAGACAAGTTGGAGAAACCCACACCACTTTATAGACAATAGTTCAGCCTCCATCCCCTCCTCCTCCCCCCCTCCCTTCCTCGCTTCACCCTCCACCTCCCCTACTAAGAGCAGACAACCTCCACCGGCGCTACCAGACAGGCTGTTTAGAGCCGTAACCAAACCCTGGCTAGTTTGTGTGTGGCAGACATACCTGCCGTGGCGGCCGCCATGTTGGGCCTTTTTTCACACGGGCTCGGGTAACCCCCTCGGCACCGGAGGACGCCGATTTTAAATAAACCCCTCGGAAAAGAGATGGAGGACGGACAGAACGAGAGAAAAAAAAAGAAGCTGGTAAAAGTGAGGAAGGAGGAAGGAGGAAGCGGAGGGGTTGAGGGAGGAGGGGGCGGGGAAGGGTGCTGAGCTTGCAGTAAGCACATTTTTCTCCCCCCCTCCTCCCCCCTCCCCCCCTCAACCCCCCTCCCCTACGTTCTTCCTGTTTGGTGTATCATATTCATTCCCAGATAAAAATGCTCAGAGGCTACTGTTGGGTTTGGAGATATACTCCGACTCGGCTTTGAGCGCGGACGGCCGTCGATCTATTCTCCCTCGAAACCTCAACGCTCAGATCAGCCCGTGTTTACATAGCATTACCATATATTAAGCCTCGCATTTTCATGCATAGTGTCCCCGTCGCAGTTCTGTCGGCGGCGGCGGCGGAGGGGAGAGAGCGACCGGGGGCCCAAAGGGACGGGAACAGCCCCGGTTCCTGCCATTGATATTCATTACAGTAGATCTACAGAGGCTGAATCTGCCTCCCGCCCCCCTTGGGGACAGAAACACTTTATGTCCTTATCAGTGTTGGGGAACAAGGATTTTCTCCTCAGCCAACAACAACGCCGGCTGCAGCCACGCTGGCATCCCTCCTGCCTCTGTTTCTTTAGACCCCGGCAGTTAGCGTCGCTTCGAAAATGTGTTTAATCTCCCCTAACACAGCCCACCTCGCCGGAGATAAGGGGAGGTTGGGTTGTGTCTGGAGATGACCCGCACCTTCCCAACGTCCGCACATGCACATCCATGCCCCCCCCCCCCCTCCCCAGAAACACAGAAACCCCAGTCACCGTCGCCAATCGCCCATGAATTGCCCTCGCCTCTTGCAACCCCCGAAGAAATCACACCAACAGAAAGCAAAACCCAAGAAGAGGTCTCATATTCCTGCCTTTTGTTGCTCATAGACACACATGATCTCTCTTCAACATTAAGATGAGACTAAAGGCTTTTTATTTTGTTTCTCATGTGTCACTCAACTTTTCCTGAACATGTTTTCATGCACAAGGCCATGAGATGAGAGAAAGATGTCAAAAATGCCCCCAAAAAGATTTTTAAAAAAAACAGTCACATTTTAAGATATTGAATACCGGCACACAACATGGTCTACTGGCAGCTTCAATCCCAAATTAAGGTTACTGGTACCTTCAAAACTCCTTTTCAATTCACTGTGACAGCCTGAAGTTTCTTTCTTCCTAGGTTTACACAGTCATGGTCCATTTCTCTCCTCTACCTTCTTTCTATTCCCACTATGTTCTTTACAGTATTCCACCATCAACTCAAGGGCTATTGAGGTGTGCAATGCAGGAATCCTCAAAATCAAGGGTTCCCGAGGGGGCTCCCTGAGGTACTTTAATTTCGCTGTAGTTTAATTCAAAAGAAATTATCCCAATTAGAGATTGTAGACAATTTAAGACTTAATCCAACAAAAAAAAAATCTTCCTGTATGAGTCCCTGGGATAAAAGATGAGGGTTTGTGTCTGTTTGTAGGTTCCTGTCATGAAGACCTTTAAGAACCTCTACTCCAAATCCACTGACAACACAACACCCTGACTAATAGCAGTGGGTGCAGACAGTGTAAACTTCTAGAAGACAGGTGGTTTGTTCACCTGCTCATGACACATTTGGGAGTGGTTATCTGTGTGTGTGTGTGTGTGTGTGTGTGTACATGTGCATGTGGTTTATCAGTTAAGCCCCATACAGAGAAAGTTCATCCTCTGTATAGATGATATCTGAGAGTGTTGACAGCAGCGAGTCTTGGGTAAGCTGATGTGTGAGCGCGTGACGAGTGGCGTGACTTGGCTTTGTGTAGTTCTAGACAGATTTCACAATTAATCACCGTTCTGGCTGCAGATTCCACAAATACCGGAGCTACCGGCGATCTGGAGACCTGTTCGTGGAATAGAGGCTACCCGACTTGTTAGGCTGACATGATGCTTTACCACGTGCATTCACAGTATACATTAGGGTCGGGCCGATACGGGGCTCTGAGGGCCGATACTGAACTGATAATAATAACAATAATAATAATAATAATAACAACAACAACAACAACAATAATAATAATAATAATAATAATAAACATTTTAATACATACTTTTCAGGTTACATACAATTCAGGTTAATGGCCTCCCACAGAAAAATGTATGTTGTGTTCGTGATGATCACCAGATGAAGGTCATAGGTTCACCCTTCACCTTACCACTACATCACTTGATGGTTTGAAGCCTAGTGGTTAAAATACTCTATCAACACAGAGCAACAGACATTATTGTTATGATAGTTTGTTTTTACCAGGTATGAATTGTGCTCTCTGTACACCACGCCAGCTTTTCTAGGAATTAAATGACTAGTTATGGCGACACGTAAATTAAACCGCACTGGAGCATTTTTGGGTAATGATAGTTATTTGCCGGGGCTAATGACGTGATGGACATTTCCCGCTCACTCCTCTGCCCATATATCCATCCATACCTGCAGGGGCCCCCGAGGAAACGGCAGACAGAGAGGACAGTTGTTTTAAGAGAAGGATCCCCACCTTTTATTTGAAGGCAAGACACAAGCCTTATTATCTCCCTGTGACAGCCACAAATTACCGCTGGCTCCCCGGCTCGGCATCCACATCCACACGCATGAATGGACAGACACAAGCCTGTCTCTCTCTCTCTACCAGACTCTCTCTCTCTCTGTCTGTCTTAGTGTCTCTCTCCTTCACTCTGCCTGCTTTACTCCACTGCCCTGAAGGTCCTGGTCCAATCTCCAGCCACCTTGTGTGTGTGTGTGTGTTCTTGTATTTCTATACTTATGAGGACCAAATGTCCCCACAAGGATAGAAAATAAGTGAGGACATTTTGCTGGTCCTCACTTCTTCAGGGTTAAAGTTAGCATGTAGCGGAGATAGTTACAGGGGTTATGGAATGATTATAGTCAATGAAGGTCCTCATGAGTGTAGTAATATCAATGTGTGTGTGTGTGAGTAACCCAACCCAGGTCAGGGCCCATCCTGGGCGGCCCTAATTGGCCCTAATGCCGGCCTTGGTCTGCATTGCTTCCACGGCTGTAATTAGGCTAATGGTGGGCGCCGGTGCCAGACTGCGAGCCAGACCAGGGGTCAGTAGCCAGCGGGCCAGCGGACTGCGGCCGGGCAGCCGTGCAACTAGGAGAACAAGGAGGCCTTTGGAGGGCGGGCAGAGCCTGAATGGCTGCCGGTAATGGCCCTAGTGACAGTCGTGTCGGCAAGGGAGGCCGCCTGAAAGAGGGACGAACGCCGGGGTTCTCAGGGTGAAGTCCAACCTGGTGCTGAGAGACACGATGTCAGAGTGACGTCTCCTCCCCCTCCTCCCCCCCCGCGGACCTCACCGCGAGGTTTCGTTTATAGGCGCTTATTAGCGTGGCCGCGTGAGAACCTCGCAACCCGAATCGCAAGGTGGGTGAGTACTTGTCCAAAAGAAAAACTGATGTCGGGTCTGGACACGCCCACAGGAAGTGATGAATCAAAAGTCAAGAGTCATTCCTCCACAAATCCAGCTGATATAAATGCATCCTGCTGCTGTGTAGTATGTATGGACATACAGTACTGCATGTGTGTGTGTGTGTGTGTGTGCAGGCAGGGAATCTGCACCGGTAATGAAATGGCAGAAACGTGCACACGCAGCCAAAGTGTTTTGTAATCTAAGAGGCTTAACACAGCATGGCTTCGACACCCCGATACCACCGCGATGCCTCAGTCCGCCACCGCCCAGATACCATTTCAAGGGTTTCCGCTTTAAGTCTTACTTACTTAAGGAGAAAAAAAATGACTCGACTGCATATTTACCCCATAACCCCCCCAACCCCCCCCCCACCCCATCTCCATCTCTAGGTTTTTTTTTTTTTTCAGATGACTGCAATATCCAATTTCAATTAGCTTATCTCTCCCACCGCCCTGTAATGGCTCTTGTCTTCTGTCATCACCTTTATTGGCTCACCTGCCCATCACTGTGGAGACGGGCCTTTACTGGTGTCGGCACTCACACACACACACACACACACTCACACACACTCACACACACACAGTGGAGGGTTAACCCAGTAAACTCAGCCTGACATAAATTCATACTGTGCATCATAGAACGTCAGATCAAACTGAGGTAACTTATGAGGTTGGTGTATCCTGGTGTATTTTAAGGGGGGAAGCAAAAATTAAAGCTGCACTAGGCAATATTTGTATGTAACAATACACTTACAATACACCTGTCTTAACACCCTAAACCACAAAGCATGGCTGCACTGGAAGAGTCTCCCACACCCCATTGGTTCAGACCCTGTACATTTGCTCCATTAAACTCGGGTATGGTCGCTGGTGTCGGGTATGGTCGCTGCTCCGCCCACAGGAAGTGACGAATCAAAACCTTTTCCTCTCTCCTGTGTTTTGTCTTTCAGAAAGGACTGAATGGACTCATGCTATAAATGTACCACGACACCACCCATGCTGATGGTGAGTCATGCTACATGCCAAAGGGTTTGGATGCAGTGTTTTCCATGCTGCAAGTCGGGGGACTATAAAGCATGCCCCCCCCCCCCCCCCCCCCTTTAATCACAAATGCACTAGGTTGGAGCAGAGACAGATTTACCACCTATAATACAGCGTCTACCTCCCCGAGCTGCAGCCGCGATTGTGTTGGACTGAGAGGCGACGTTATTACAGGGGGGAGTATTGAATTCCACCCAATATCACTCCAAATTCAGTCTCAGTTGAATCGGGTTTTGTTTTGTTTTTGTGTTGAGCGAAAGCATCATTTATCATTCCGATATTGAATTTCATAAAACCAGAAAACAGAGACGGAGGAACAAGTGGTTGGAATGCGAGGACAAAAAACGAGGCTGAGGAAGGAAAAAAAAACACACACACACACACACACACACACACACACACAAAAAAAACACAGAGGAGGCAACAGAATGCTTCCTTGTGTCTTCTGGCGGTTTAGCTTTTGTTTGAAATGAAAATTCAGAGTGTTTGAGGGATTACAGTGGATTGGCAGGCCCATGGGAGCCAAGCAGTTATCTGTACACCAGTAATATGGAGTATGGTAATCATCGCTCTGTGTGTGTGTGTGTGTGTGTGTGTGTGTGTGTGTGTGTGTGTGTCTTATATTACAAACTGACGAGTCTGAGTGGCAATTCAGAGCAGTGAAAGTGGCGCGGAGACACAATGCGGTCAAACGCAAAAGCCACTTGATCGTTCTTCCATTAAAAAAAAAAAAAAAAATTAAAAAGACTCTTCTCCTTCTTCACCACTTCACCTCCTGCCGCCGGTATCCCACCACACCGGGTGGAATTCCCCATAATCTGATTTCTTTCCATAAGCAATTATCCTTTATATTTACTCCTCTCATTGCCCCCCCCCCCCCTCACCCCCTCCTCCCCCTCTCTACCCCTATCCATACTTTCATTGGTTCCTACCTTCGCTTCCCTTCATCTCTGCCAGCGGTGCAGAAAAACCACGGCCACGCTCCATCGGTCTTGAGAGGCGGTAATTTTCGGTTTCTGTCCAACTTCAGATGAATGTCGGTATTTTGACTTGTAGTTCAGAAGTTGGCAAGTGTTGGCCCTGGTGCATGTGTGTGTGTGTGTGTGTGTGTGTGTTCAAGGGGCGTCACACCCTTCCGTTGACTGCTCACTCACCTTGTCCATTAGGGGGGTCAGTGGGAGGTAATGTTGTGGTTGAAACATACCTGTGGGGATGACCTGGGTACGAACATAAACACCAGCTTTACACCGACACACACCTGACATTCCTTAACACACACACACACACACAGCCTCTCTCCACCTCTTTCAATTATTTTTTTTTTTCATTTCAGTATTTTATTGGGATGAATGTTTATTGGAAGCGATACTGCATTCAATGAATCACATTAAAACTGAGACACTGAATGAGAGTTCAACCGATTTTTGTAGGCTGATACTGATATTTCTGGACTGAAGCTACTGATATTTTGTGTTTCAATATCTTTAAATTTGACCATTTCTATGCCGAGATTTCAAATAAATTACAAATATTGATTTATCAGCGTGGAGAAGCCGCTGAAAAAGTATCGTGATGATGGGACACTAAAACTGATTGATAATAAAATGATGATAATAGGATGATAATAAAAAATGTGTGTGGAGTCTGATCAAAATGTCTCATTAGAATCAATTCAGGTTGTAGTAGTATTGATCAATTCTATAGTAAATATGTAATCAATCAAACTGCATCATATCAGAGGTGGATGACACTGATGGTGACTTTTAACATGGTTTTAGTTACTTTTCAGTGAAGGACACAAAAAGCCTCTCTGTCTGTCTGTCTGTCTGTCTGTCTGTCTTTTTTCCTCTTTCTGTCTCACTCACTCACATCCTCACACACACACACACACACACACACACACACACACACACACACACACACACACCCTAATGCCTGAGAGAGAATGTCTTCAGTGTAATAACAGAAGCAATTTCTCCATCAGAATTAGCTCAACCACCGTGTCCTGTAATGCATTGTAATTTAATACCGTTCCAATTCACTTCCAGTTCATTTCAGGTCTCACACCAAAACGCCACTGCAGGTCTGGTTTTGTGTCTGGTCGTGAGTGCGGTGCGTCTCACGTGCGTATAGCCGGTAAGGTAACACTCCCCCCCCCCCCCCCCCCCGTCTCCATGCCTCCCTCAGTATTTACGTCTAAACACTCCACCCCACAACGCGATAGTATTCATCTCCAGTTTAGCGCTCTGTTAGCACAACACTCTTTTCCTCTCATGTCATCGTGTGTGCAGGCAACAACTTTTGCTTCCACCTGTGCTGTTGTTTCATAAATACGTGTTTCAGACACAAATAGACGCCCCCCTCCCTCCCCCCCCTCCCCCCTTCCCTCCCCTCTACAGGTGCAATATTGCAGTTTGTGTGTCCAGTTTCAGTTTGCAGTAATTAAAGGAAAATAACAGCGAGATGAAATAACCGAAGGGGTCCGGCCGGCTAAGATGCATTACACACTAACGCTGTTTAATGGATATTGGCTCCAGCAGTGTCACTGTGTGAGAAAATAAAAGCCCCTACATTAGAAATAATTATCCAAAGCTCAAAGCCTTTCTTGAACAAAGTACTTGAAGATACAAGGTTAGGGTCAGTAGCCTACAAAACACATTTCAGCTGACTATTTTTACTTTTAATTCCAGTCATTGCTCAAAAGGCTGGGTGTGTTTACTGCGCTCTGTCGTAACGCTTCCCCAACCCCTCCCCTCCCGCAGTCATGCATCAGGTGAACTGGCATCCTGTCTGACGGCGCGCTGTGGGCCAGAACCGAGGGGGGGTCAGAGGTCATGGCAATAAATACTGTAAATGATTAAAGGGGCAGGAGGAACGGCAGCCACTCACCTGAGTCCTACACACACACACACACACACACACACACACACTCACACACACCTATCTGATCTATGGGAGGAATGCAGGATGGAAGTGTGGCGGCCAGGACTGACTCCTCAGAGGGAAGCAGGGAGAAGAAAAGGGCTGCATTAAAGCAGCAGGTCGTCTAATTCGCTAATTACAGGGCTTGTTTTCTTGTTTTGGAGCCAAGATTTATGTGTGTGAGTGTGTGTGTGTGTGTGTGCAGTCTCTCAGAGTTCAACTGGTTTTTCCAAGGCCGATACTAATATTTTTGGATCAAAGCTGCCGATATCTAACAGCTTTTTGGAGCGTTTTCATGCCAAAAAATGACAAGCATCCAATGTTTCCCCCAGGATTTGATTCCTCTAAGCTCCCTGCAGCAGCATCCAGACCATCAGACACTCAAACTCTCCGCTGAAAGCCGCACTAATGAAATTCCTTCAGGTGGGTTAGCGGCTCTAAGGCAGGGTGAGGCGGGTTTCACTGCAGGTTTAAGCTGAACGAGTGAAATCCTCCCTCGGTGTGGTGGAATCGTTCCTCTAGGTCTGCCGTCTGAAATAAACACAATAATAATAATAATACTTGTGTCATCGAAAAGCTGATCTGGAATCAGCCCAACATGAGATCAGCAAACAGAGCCTCTACCATGAGCCTCCTCTTCATCCCTTGGCTGCACACGTGTGAGTGGCTATGTGTGAATACAGGACTCCCTCTATCCTCTCCCCTGGTCATTAGACGTGTCAGTGAACAGAGAGCTGATCAAAGTGTGTGTGTGTGTGTGTGTGTGTGTGTGTGTGTGTGTGTGTGTGTGCCGGACAGCCACAGACCTGTCTCTAATTGTCTAGGGAGGAAACTTGTAATGAAAGGCTATTAGCCCGGCCAGGAACCTCGGACCAGCCAGGCGCACACCAACAGAAATTGCTTTTGGTTAATGGACAGATTCTCCCCTTTCTCTCTCTCTCTCTCTCTCTCTCTCTCTCTCTCTCTCACCCTCTTTTTTTATTTTCACAAAAAGCATCCCAGTTTTTGTGTTTTTTTTTCTGGTCAGTGAAGGCAGCGTGGGTGTTTCAACCTGCTAACTACAACATATTTTTAGATATTTTTTCACATTTTGTCCTTTTCCAAACTTAAATGTACCTGTGTCCTCTACCCCCCCTCCCCCCTCCTCCCTCCTGCCAAAAAAAAAAGAAGACAAGGCTGAAGTGGTGGATGAATGGTCTTGACCCTGGGTGCTTTATCATCATAAAAGCAGGGATGGAAACGAAGGTCACCTACCCAGTTGCTCGCTTTGTCACTCCTCCAGGAAAAAGACAAAAAAAAAAAAAAAAAGAAAGCCTGCAGGCCCGACGGAGGGAGAGGAAGAAAGAAAGAGGGGGAAGCAGCACTCGTCTTCTTTCTCTCTCCTGCATTCGCACTCTGTCTAGCCGGCCTTTTGTTCGCCGGCCCCGGAGTTATATATCATGTACGCGATGCATGAAGTTCACCTTGTCACAGAAAACCCAACACAACCCCGCTGCCGACGGTCACCGTGTGTGTGTGTGTGTGCTTGTGTGTGTGTGTGTGTGTGTGTGTGTGTGTTATGGAATTCATAATACAGCTCAGGTGTGAGGCAAACCTGTCATCACCCCCATCGCCTAGATTGCACACGACCGACTTCTTTATTTTACACTTTTTCCCTCTCTTTCTCCGAGTCTACATGCATGTAATCTGCGCTGACGGAAAGCTCCGGAGAGATCTTCACGCCGCCTGATGAGCTAGTACCTCCGCCAGGCGTTGC
Organism: Hoplostethus atlanticus; assembly: GCA_034670405.1. NCBI lineage: Eukaryota > Metazoa > Chordata > Actinopteri > Trachichthyiformes > Trachichthyidae > Hoplostethus > Hoplostethus atlanticus. The sequence continues at coordinate 2,806,795 of JAXDDX010000013.1, forward strand.
CCAGGGTTAACCCGACACACACACACACACACACATACACACACTCTCTCCATTGAAAAGTGGCCCGGTTTCCTCTTCACACTCCATTCTCACCTCCTTGTATTTTGTCCAGGCAATCTTTGCAAAGCGAGATTTTCCCTTTTTTAATCTGAGTCTTTTTGTAGATGTACGAGGATGAAAGGCCTTTTTTTTCCCAGCATGCCTTTGAATCAGCCTGCCTCCTACATAGAGGGAAAAAGGGTGAATACGACCAGGGATGTAGCGGTAAATATTAAGGTGGGACCACTAGTTAGTGATCATGAGGCAAAGAACCAATTAAAATCAAGCATTCATTTAAACCTCTTCCTCTAAAACGACCCTACATATAATCTACTCTCCTCTGTGTGTGTGTGTGTGTGTGTGTGTGTGTGTGTGTGATCAATACCGGCATCACCGAATCCACTCTCGGCTCACGCTGACCCACCTGCCTGATGACATTAACACAAATTGCACCCGGCGACAACAACGGTTAGCGGCTCCCCCCCCCTCAGAAACCTAGCCGCCGCGAAGGCCCGCCTTTCAGATGGAAATATGTTTGTGTGTCATCTCACTAAAGGGGGAGTCGCTGGGGGAGGAAGGAGGAGAGCGGGGGGGGTCCGACCAGTGATTACCTCTTAAATACATATAGATGCGGCTATTGAGCGGGAGATTGGGTTAAATTAGATGCTGATCATTTCCGTTCTCTCCTGTCGGCATGGCGATAAGAGCTGCAGGACCACCCCTCCTCCAGAGATACTGAGGAGAAAAAAACAAAACACAACCTCTCTCTCTCTCTCTACCCCCCCACCCACCCCACCTTTCTCCCCTTTTTCATGGTAATGCAAGGGAGCGCGCCTCCCCATTTAGATTTCCGACTCACTCTCCCCCGTCGTCGTCCCCCCCCTCAGAGAGACGCCGATCGTTCGCTCACTGCATTTAATAACAAAGAGGAAGAGGGGAGATAAGTTGTGCGGCTCAGACTGAAAGCAGCCCCAGAAACACATTTACTTTTCTTTTTTTTTTTCAGCGGGGGTTGAAATAGCCCGAGCTAAACCCGTATAGGAGAGAGAGAGAGAGAGAGAGAGAGAGAGGGGAGGAAGAAGAAGAAGAAGAAAAAAAAAAATCATAACCAACTCCCCTCTCTTTTCAAAGGGAGAAAATAAGACACGGTGAAAAGTGTTGTATGAAATCCTTCAACTTCTGAAAGACTCGACGGACGGAGGCGATTGTGCGCGGGGATCCTGTTGCCTCATTCAAGGCACAATCAGGAAGCTTTTTTCGCCCGAGAGATGACATATTTATGTATCGGGGACGAATAAGCATAATCTAACTATATTGTGTGGCGTTCAGCTGAATATAAAGTCGTCCATATTAGTCTCCAAAATAGGGGCGGGGCCTCGCGGGAGTCGGCGGCGATAGGACGGGCAGGATTATAAGACATCATTACACCGTAGAGATGAACTGAGAGTGTGTTCATTCTGCCACACAATGCCTCTTTAGTCGCTAATACTCACGTGTGTGTGTGCAAAGGAATACTGTCACATTTTTACCTTTCTCCTCTCCATTTTGATGTTTTACTTTTCAAAATAAAATCTGTCTAAACTTATCTTCATCAGGGTGGATCGTGGCAGTAAAAGCGTGACATTTGTTTCTAAAAATACCGCGTTGTCTGTGCATTGCGATGGTTTGGAAAAAATTACAAGTGGCATTGGAAGTTCCAGAGGACCTTTTCACCCCCCCGACAGCAGATGGTTACAGTGTGTGTGTGTGTGTGTGTGTGTGTGGGGGGTGAAAAAAAACAGACACCAAATATCAAGTTGAAAGGTTTCTGCTGGTCTTTTAAGGTGACTGTTGCGAAATAAGTGTACAGCATGTGTGCACAACACGTCACATGAAACGGGCTGGGACAGACAGGTGCAAGGCGAAACCCAACGAACCCGGCACCCTCCTCCCTCCACCCTCCACCCTCCACCCTCCACCCTCCTCCACCTCGCTCCTCGAAGCTGCTACGTGTGACATCAATGAATCATCAGCACATTCATTTGGAGACATTAGTTTAATTACTGTAAACAGACGAGGCCGCCGGCGAAAAGCCTGGCAGCCTCTACGCCGCGTTGTCGGATTTGGCGGGAAATTTCTGCTGGATCGTTTTACGGCACGAAACAGGAAGACGGCGCTGTTCTTCCAAACGGAGCTGAAGCTTTCTGAATCTCTGGTGATGGCAGATGGTGGAAGGAGTGAAAGGAAGATGGAAAAATCACATGTGCATCCTCTTCAGCAAGAGGAAAAGTGAAGAAAAGTGAGAAAGAGAAAACAACAGGGAGGGGGAGGTGAGGACAGGAAGCACCGGGGGTTTATGGGAAATGTGGTCTTGATTTTTTTTAAAAACACACTAACAGCACCGCTGGTGTGAGATAGAGGCTGCCAGCCATCGCCACCATTCTTACTATACCAAGATATCGATGTTTAAAAAAATCATCTAACAACAAGATTCCTTCTGAGTGTGTGTGTGTGTGTGTGTGTGTGTGTGTGTTTCCCCACCTCCACCATCTCTCTCTCGGTGACTTCACGCCCAGCGGTTTGACTGTTTCAGGTCAGAGGAGAAGAGATAAAGAGTGATTTTCCTTACCTTGGTCACCCCCCCACCCACCCACACTCCCCCCCCCATCCCCCCCGTCCCCCATCCTCCCCTCTCTCGGCCCTCAGACAGGCAGAGTGACATGCCTCCAGTGTAAGCCTTTATTTACATTAGCCGTAATACTACAGGTGATCAAAACAACATGGTCGTCTCCCACGATTAGCCCGCTAAACGCTAGATGTGTTATGACAAGCCGACTCCCACTGCCTCCCCCCCCTCACCCTACCCCAACACACACACACACACACACTATCCACTATCTCAGCACAGGCCAGAAACATCAGGCGTTATCTGCACATGTATGAATGCATGTGGTGGGCATGTGGATGTAACCTACGGTCTGTCAGAGAAGAATATATACCTCCACGGCTAATTGTAACAGGGGAGGTTTTTTTTCTGGTTTTGGCTGAAAATCGCTGATGTGCACGATGAGTCGATTTTGCACGACTCAAGTTAAGCTCCTTATACGTCGTTTCATCCCGGTTTAAATGTCTTTTTTTTTTCTTTTTTTTCTTTCTAATTTGTTGATCCAAATCCAAAACGGCGCATTCACACAGGAGGATGTCCCCCTCGCTACAAGAAAAAAATAAAAATGATAGCTATCTTTTTTTAAATTTTTTTATCTGGCGTGGGTATAATACGGTTGAAAAGTGGCTAAATAACCGACTGATGATGTCACAATGGGCCGGGTAAAAAGGGAGCTGTCGTTTTCATGTCCCGATAGGAAAAAGAAGAGGAAAAAAAAAAAAAAAAACGAATGAAGGAGTGAATTAAAAAAAAAGAAAAAGCCCTAATAAAAGCGAGACACTTCTGAAGCTCGTGTGACAAGATACAGAATTTCAATTTGAGTTTTTGCGGAGGCGTGGAGGAGAAAGGCGGTGTGGTGAGCCTTTGATACCCCCGCTGAACGGAGGCCTTCCCCGGCTGTGCTGGCTAATTTGCTCACCCGGTCCTATCTCACCCCCCTCCCCCCCCCGTCTCCATTTAGCATTATTAATCAAATTACACCCACTAAACTTTCTTTTTCTTGTTTTCTTGAAACATTTTTCTTCTTTCAAACATCTTCTGGAGCATTTGGCCTTCGTTTCCCCCTCCTCGTTGCTCTCCTCTCTCCCCCCTGCTCGTTGAGGGTGAGCTGGGACGAAGCGCGAGGACTCGTCGTTCAGAAACAAGAGGCATCAGGTTAATGATTTAATTTTTTCAATTAAGATAAAGGAGCTCTCTCCCTCCTGACCTGCGGGGCAGCGGCCCAACATCAAAGACACCGCCGCTCTTAATTGTTTTTCTACTCAAGAATACAATTTCCAAAGTGTGTGTGCGTGCGCCCGTGTGCGACCGTCTCCACGCCCAGTAGCGGCCCCGATCATGTGGATCCTCCCATTCCCACACCAGTAATAGCCGTATGATACGCCATTTACACCAGCGCTGCCGGCTCCCGCTCCCCCCCCGAAGCGCCATTCGCAGTTCAAAGTTGAAACCCCTTCGTGTTAAATTAGCCGCCGACCTCATTAAAGCGTTTACCGCCGCGCGAGCAATCACGCCGTCGTATCTTTTGCCCCCGCCGCGCTCAGTTTTGTCTTAGCCACCTCGAAAGTTGAAGGCTACTCTTGTGTATGAAATTACCTTTCCGCCGGATCAAAGTCATTAGGAAAACCATTTGGAAATGCTAATTCTGCCAGATTAAAAGCTGCTGATGAGTGTGGATGTTGAGTGGCGGGGGCGGGTGGGGGGGCGGGGCTGGGGGGAAGGCGGGATGCACACTCAGCACTTTACGACTCTGCTGAATTTTAGGCCTTCGCCGTTGTTCATCCGTCCTCCTCTACAGTCTAATGAACAGAGCAGAGATTTCTATTTCTGCTTTGCCGCGAATGTTTTAACATCCAATTCAAGAAACGAGCACAAACATTTTTAACCGTACAGTAAAAATGTAGAATAAAACATCTTTGAAGATGGTTCTCAACTCAGATCAGGAACATATTTAGCTCCCGGTTTCACCAAACGGTTGTCGGGTCATTCCTTGTTGCCGATCGAGACGATGACGCTGAGAAACGGTGTTTGTTGTGAAAGCAGCGCTGGTGTAGTAAAATGCAACAGCACGGCTGATATTAAAGATGATCTGTGAGCTGCTGGGAACAGTCAGCCTCAGCTCTCTCTCTCTCTGTAGCCTAGCATTGCCCCCTACTGAAACCTGACTCCCTCACCCACTCTCTCCATCGCTCTTTCGTTGCTCAATGCCTTTCTCCCCTCCCGGCTTTATCCTTCTATTCGTCATTGCTGATAGGATGATTCATATATTTTTTTTTTGCCTATCTTTGCATCACAAACAACAAAAAAAAAAAGCTTGGATGTGGTGGATTTGGAGGAGGAAAATATGTGAGTGATTTATCTGTGTTAAGTCCAAGTACAGGACTGGTTTCTGCCAAAGTTCATGGGGTGAAGGAAACACACACACACACACACACACACATGATCTGTTTCTTTCACACACACACACACACACACACACGATCGCTCTCTTTCACACACACACACACATTTCCTGGGATGGCCAGTGCAGAGCCTTGTTAGGGAGTGGCAGAGGAAAGGATGTGTTGACATTCCCTGGATAAGTACAGCACTTCATAGAGGGACAGGTCATAGGCATTGCTCTCTCTCTCTCTCTCTCTCTCTCTCTCTGTGTCTCTCGCCCTCCGTCACGTCTAGAGCCCACTGGTTCAGACTGGGTAACCGGACACCTCAGCTCTTAACAGCTTTTGAGGAAAGACCAAAGCAGAGCGAAGCGAAGGAGGCATTGCCCTTTGCTCCTCACGCTCTGACTCACTTTACACTGTTTTTTGTTTTTTTTTGGGAATCTCTCCACGTTCTGAGATCAGTTGACTTCACGTTCAGACGATGATGATGAAATAGTTGGATCGGTTTGACCCCCGAGAGGTCAAACTGGGGACCATGACGCCACGCCTACGTCAGCCGCAGCGGTTCTGGATCTCCGAAAATTTTTGATGGTTCCTTGACGTGCGTCTTGATGTGATTGTACGCATGTGTGTGTGTGTGTGTGTGTGTGTGTGTGTGTGTGTGTGTGTGTGTAGCCGGTGTCTGGGCGGCTCCCGGGGCATTTGAAGGCTGCGGCTGCTGCTGGTTAAATCCTCAAAGTGGCCTGGCCGCTCCTTGCCAAAGCTGCCCGCCTCAGTCCAGAAGTAATCCACAGCAAATTCCTTCAGCCTCAGTATCACAGGCCTGCGCTGTGGAAGGACGCTGCCAGGGGACTCGGTGTGTGTGTGTGTGTGTGTGTGTGTGTGTTGTGTCGTGCACGTGAACGCGTCTTTTTCCCGATGCTGCACACAAACAGGGGTGCGAATGCGTGCGCGTTTTGCTTGTATGTATGTACAGTGTCGCACGCGTCCATGCATGAGTGTGTGTGTTTCGCTCAGTGCGTGTGTGTGTGTGTGTGTGTGTGTGTGTGTTGGGAGACGGCGTTCCTGCAGCCGGAGCCCAGCCAGCTGACATTCAGACTGGCTTTTCTTGCCTCTCTTCCTGGCCGCTCTCCCAGCCAGCGGTTTGTTGGCGGCCCAGGAGAAGGAGGAGGCACTCCATCCGTCTGGTTAAACATCCCCGTGTGCTCGTCCCCCCGGCGATGAAACATTTGTTTCTTTATGAGGGGGGTTAACGGACAGGGGGGGGAGGGGGGGAGGAGAGAGAGGAGAGGGGGAAGTGAGAGGCGATCTGTTTTGGAGAGCTTTTTCACACATTCACATAGAAGCGCGGCAGGTTTTTGCCACCACTCTCCATCTCCCCTCCCTCTTCAACACCTGTAACACAATTCCCTTTTTTCTCTGGATGGCTCTCCTCTTGCCGGTCCCCCTGGAAGAGAGCATTTTGTTCTCCGTCTGCAGCGGGTATATCAAACTCGGGAAGCGTTCGACGGACGGCCAAGGCCAAGTCCGACGTCTTCCCAAAACGTGCACGAAATCTGCGCAACATGATGTTACGGCAGAGCAGCTTTGGACACTGTTTTGACCTGAAAGATATTTAGGTCCTGAGGTCACAGAACGATGCAGGTAGCAGCTACAGACCACCCAATCGGTTTATGACCTTACCTACGATGCAACGTCAGCTACGACTGCTTTCTTTGAACACACAATAAATGATAGGGATGAAAAACTGAGCAGGTTTCTCATGTGAAACACCTCTCCAACGCTCCCTGCTCACAGAGTACAGAGCCAGGCAGCAAAGCACCGGGCCTGCTCTCCTCAGCGGTCATTTGTCCTGCGATGTCCGATGTCATGAACACCCCTTCAGCGGCAGAGAGCGGGGTCTTCCGGGCGACTCCGACGGGAATTGCTTTTCCCGTGTCGTAAGTGAAATTGCTTTGGTTTCACGCGGGAAAGCAGAAACACGTGAACGTAATAGCGTGAACGTTGACATTTAATGAGCTGTCTGTGTTTCCCTCTTCTCTCTCTCTCTCTCTCTCTCTCTCTCTCTCTCTCTCTCTCTCGGACTTAAGCCGTTTGGGCAGGAAATCTTTTGAAGTTAAAAACAAGCAACCTGGACATTATTGAATCCTATTTAGAGGGGCCCCGGATTGAGAGAGCTTTAAAGACACACACAGGAAAAAGCAAAAACGCTCCGGCTTCTGTGCCTTTTTAATGTTCACAGCATCCCGCTGCCTTTCATGTCCGCGCTATCTGGAATTAATTGCTTTTTTCAAAGTCGGCGCGCGTTCATCTGCGGGCGCGCGCGCGAGGAGTACACGTGTGTACGTTTGATTGCGAGCGTGCACACGTTTGTTTACCGTTTCTGTAAATGCATGGGAAATATGACACATGACGAGTGGTGTGTGTGCATGCATGTGTAGGCGACACAAAACGTTTAGTCCTCAAACCGACCTTCGACCGGTTTCCCGCCCCCTGCCTTTTGACGTAAATGACCAAATCCTGTAGGCTTCCCTTTTTGAACCGACTCTCCGGTCATATACGCCGTCTGCATGATTCATTTAAACCGCCTCAGGGCCTCGTGACGGTCCCTCCAGGAGGCGGGGTCGAGGCATCAAGGGCTAAAAAGAGCAACTTCAACCCAAACAGAGTCTGGTGAGAACCAGCGAAACCTCCGCCGGTCCCTCAGACGCTCCACTTTCACCGTTTTTTTTGTATAAAATGTCGGCTAATGCAGTGTGGGCTGGCGCCAGCAGTGTGTATGGCTGTACGTGGGTACTGTCGGTAATGTGTTTATATAACATCCCTCACATTCCACGCTAAGAGCCCTCCACTCTCCCAAGTTCATTCAAGCAGGACACACACACACACACACACACACACACACACACACACACGCTAAGGCTAAGTCTGAGCACATGTGCGCAGACTTTCAAAACTGCAACCGCACATGCAGCACATGCGAACACACTTAAAGAGTAGGTACGGGGTACGCTGTCACGCTGTCACGCACACACACGTACGGCAAACACACACACACACACACACACACACACACCGTTCTCAAATATCCGTCGTGGCATTACAGAGGGGATCCCAACACGCAACGGCGGAGTCATTTTGTTTCTGAAGACATCCATCATCGGGAGACAGGCCTTCTCACAGCCCGGCGCTTAGGGCCTCACTCTCTGATACCATTACTGCATTACTGTTACTCTGTCAGTGAAGGACACCGGAGGAAGGAAAAGAGATCACTGTGACTAGGATCCATATATAGGGGCAGTTAGTTTATCTAGGGTGTGTGTGTGTTTTTAATCTGGTTTACTTTTTCCTCTGTTTCACTGAAGAACGTGAAAAGTGTGTTATTTTATTTGTGTGAACCAAAAATCGCAACATTTTCATACTTTTCACATTTCACATTTTACTCTCTATCACTGATCGATATAACACAATATTGATTTTAAACCTCTTACCAGTTCAAAGCGTTTCCATCTGCTGTTCTAAACACCCCGGTGTCAGGTAGGTGCTTCCTGTGCACCACAGGAAGTGATGCGTTTTCTGTTTTTCCGAACTGGTGTAGCTAGCATGAGCAGCGATAGCCACCTACAGAAACTCCAAGGAGAAAGACGTCACAGCGCTGGACACACTGGTTTGATTGACAGGTGATCCACAGCGATGAGAATCAGAAAACCAAGACCTTGTGGATCCCCCGCATCACGGACCACAGCTAGCATAATAGCACGACAGCGCAGTTTTTTTTTATCACACACACATCACATCGACTACGGCGCCTCTCTCTCTCTCTCCGCCTGTTTCCTCCGAGTGTGCCCGGCGGTGCGCGGACCCATGTAAACAAAGCCTGTGATGGCATGTCTGCCAGAGAGGTGTGGAGCAGCGCCGGATGGAGAGGGATGCTCTTTGTGGCGCTGCCAGGCTCCGACACTCTTTGCCGCCCTGCCAAATGCTTCCCCCTTGCCGAAGCCTCGCCAGCCCTTCCTCCCCCCCCCGCTCTCCTTCTTCTTCACGTTCCTCCTCACCGAGTCCTTGCCTCCATCTGTTGCGCTGGAATGGATTTCTTCTTCTTCTTCTTCGTTTTTTTTTTTTTTTTTTCTACCTCCCGCCATCTTGTCCTCCTCTTGGCTCGGGGGCTTCACCGGAGCAGATGTCACCGAGTCCTGAAGTGCGGGAAACAGGAAAAAAAAAAAACCTCTGTTACTGAAAATTAACTTTAACTGAAAAATGTTTATTTCTCAAAGCATATAAATATTTTTCAATAACTCCCTCATATTCCCCCCATTAATTCCCCATTGAGCTGTTGCGATAAATAAAATCGAGCGGTTGACAATGGGGGACGTCAGGGAGCGTATGGGTGAGGCAAGTCAAAGGCATTGAGTTCCCTCCGCCATTGTGTGTGTTGACACCCTAATCCGCCACAGCAGCCGTGCAGGTGTTGTGCAGCATTCAGGTCTTTGAGGCGGCTTTCAGCGCACGCCACGGCACCTCTGTATTCACCCTGATGTCTCTACAAGGAAACAGTGGATCAGTGTTTCAGCGCCTCGCCGTCAGCTGTCACGCAGCCACTGTGAGCAGCACGTTTACAGCACAAAGATCCCCTTAGACCGTCTTTGTGTCAAGCATTGTGCCGGAGCTCTCTCTTTCTCCCCCCCCCACCCTCCCCCCCCAGCGCGCCATAATGACGACTGATTAAATCCCGAATGCTAGGTGTCAGTCGAGCCGGGGCACAGGTAAGCCTGGAGGAGAAAAAAAAAAAAACTGCAGAGGAAAGGGGAAGGGCGGAGCGCGACTCAGAAGCAAAGTAAAGTATTTCTGACGGCGGGGTTTAATCGAGCCGCCAAGGTGTCAGCTACAAAGGGAGAGAGGCATGTTGGGAAATATCTGTTTATTCTATTATTCATAGTGTATCTTATTGTCACCCTGACACGGTAAGAATGCATGTCAGCCGCTGGTTGGAGGTTTGTTGGCTTTTTTTTTTTTCATGGATCTCGGCGAGAGCTTACAAAACGGATGTGTTTACCTTTTCCCTGAAAGCGCCGCGCTGAATACCTGCGTGTCTGAGATGAGGCTTATTAAATTTGATGAGTGAAAAAAAAAAAAAAAAAAATGTCTTAACGCTTTATCTCGCCTTTTGTGTCGTCCCGTCGGTATCTACCCCGAGCCAGACGCTCTCCTCAGGACGCCCAACAGCGGCGAGAAAGATAAACAGGCCCGCGTTTTCCCTTTACCCCCTTTTCTCTCCCCTCTTTACGATACGCCAGGCAAACACCCGTAGCCTTTGATAATTGTGTCGTCAGTCAAAGAAACAAGAAACTCGGAGGGAGTTTTTTTTGCCGCATCTTGTCTGCGTGAGCGACAACGGCGTGACGCGTGTTTCCGGTGATGGTTTTTTCGGATGTCGTCCCCGTTTCCTTAGCTTTTTTCTTCTAAAGGGTGAGGTGATGGATCTGTGACGGTTTCATCTGACACTTAGCGCCTCAATATGTACAATCAAAGGCTCACGCGATGGGGGAAGTAAGCAGACGGGCTTTTTATCGCTGTGGAAATGGAGTCCGGGGGGAAACACGCCCATGTCATTTAATGAATCATACAGCACATTCTGGAGAAATCTATGTAAAATAATGGATGTTTCTTTATGAGGGATGGATGGATGGATTTCTGCAGAAGCTCACACTGCAATTTCTGTAAACTATAGCAACGACGTGAGGTTTTATCGCGGAAAGTGCGAAAATACCACAAAACTGCACTTGAAATGAAATAGGTGCGAACGTCTTTTACATTCGTTGGTGCTTCTTATGCCCTCAAAAGCAAAGCAAAAGAAAAAAAAAATGCTACTTTTTAGATTGCGTAACTGCTCGTCGACGGGATGAGTGCGGCTCAAACCGAAGCCCGACGTGTCTTCATATGTCAACAGGGAGTTAAAGATCTATCAAAGAAGCCCCCGCCGGTTACATGGCTTCTTAGGGAGCTGTTGCAAAACCGAGTAAAACCCCCCCGTGCTGGTTTGAACCACGTTTGCACCGCAAAGAGCAACTTGGTTCTCTGCAGCACCGCTTGTGAACGCCTCTATCAAGAGCTCCACATAGAGCAGACACACGTCGCAGTCGAAGGATGGGCGAAAATCTGTACGTTTAAGCCGTGCGTTTCCGACGGAGCGTCGCAGTTTTTCAAGTTTGCTCTACAACAGAGGATAAAGTTGGACGCAGTGGACCAACAGTGAATTAGGATCCAAACTTTTTGTTATTCAAAGCTAAATCCAAGGGCATTCAGACAGAGACAAAGTTAGCCAGAGAGAGAGAGAGAGAGAGAGAGAGAGGAGAGAGAGGGAGAGATCTGTGCTGTGTCAGCAGTGCGCTTAAACCGACTCCAAAGATTAATCACAGGAAAACACATACAGCACGTACACACACAAGCATACTCTCTCTCACACACACACACATGCACAGGCACAGGCACACACACACACGCATATACCCACAGTTGTATATCTCGCTTTCCCAGCAGTTCAAAGTGTGGTTGGTTTGAAACAGATTAAAAACTGTCTATGAAGTGATGCATTGCAATTGTCATAGCAAGGGTGGGAGAGATCTTTTTTGCATAAAAATCCCCTCTTTCTTCCCACCGCTATCAGCAGAGAGATGGAGAACTCACTAATCCTGCTGTGGTCGCATTTGCATCGGTGGCAAATAAACAAAAGCACACCATTTTTCATCTCCAGCTTCTATATTAAAAGGAGATGGGGGGTGGGGAGGGGGGGAGAAAGGGGGGATGAGAACGAGAGAGAGAGAGAGCGAGAGAGAGCCCAGACAGACCCTTTGGTGTCACAGATATGCCAGGTGATGTTTGGTCTTGGTAAATGGAAAATACTGTGGCGCGTTCGCCGCCGCATCAATCCCTCCCTTCTGACTCCTGGGGGGGGGGGAGACGTGGGAGAGAGGGATGGGCTGGGGGAGGCAGGGGGGGAGTGATGAAGAGTAGATACAAGAGGAGCTCGCCTTCACAAATGCGTGGAAAAAAAACTTCTCAAACTGAGACGCCTCGACGCAAAGTTTCCATTTTTTATTCTACATCGGACCTGAAGGTTGCCGGTTCGGATCCCCGGAGCGGCTGGGGATGGGCGGGGCAAGTGAAGTGGGAGAAAGAAAGTGTCGTCTGCGTCGTGATTCAATGACAAAAAACCTTATAGACAATACCCCGTCGCGGCAATGTGACAACATGTTCAATTCCCAAATGCACTCAAAACTTGTTTGTTGGTAATTGGTCATCACCACTATCGCCGTCGTCATCGCCATCATTATCGTTTTTGTTTGTTTTTTGTCAACAACAGCTGGGAGACACAATTTCACATCTCAACGGTGTTTTTCTGCAACCCACGTTGAAAACAATTTGCGGATTCGCCGCGGTGCGACCCCCGCGGCCCCGTCCTCTTTCTTCCCCCCCTGACCCGTGAGGAAAGAGATTAGCCAGTCAAGGCGGGTACCAGAGTGACAATCGCCGCATCAGATCAATATTACTTATCTTTCCCCCTCTCTGCATTACACTCCCCGTACAGTAGTTCACCTGGAGGAACCGGTGAGTGTGTGGTGATTAGATTAGACTTCTACTGTACACACACACACACACGCTGATAAGAGGGATGCAGCTATGCCTCTCTTACACCTGCCTTGTGGAGTGGAAAGGATAAAGACTACAAGCCCAGGGTGTTTGCAGTGTGTTGCTCTCTGCAGGGGAAAGGCTGCGTGCTGATTGGTTAGTTTGTCATAACCTTTGATAACCCGTCATCCCATTAGGTTGGGCGTTTTGAAACAAAAACAAATCCAGATGCCAGTCCTCGTAACTTTACCTCGGCGTGATGATGGACTCGTCTACCAGTCAGGAACACACGAGGAAATGTCTGAGAAGGAGCATCAGCCCAGACTGCGGTTTGCCCTCGCCTCATGTTGTTATGCCAGGCTTTCCGAGCATGTCAGATGTCAACATCCGCACCCATAATCCCTTGTGTTTGGCCAGGTTCGAATGGCCGAACGAACCGGACTAGAGGATTTCTACCTAAACATATTTCAGTTATCAGTTCAAAACAGTTTCCAAAGGTGTTTTAATGACATCATATTGTGAAAGTATTGTCAGATTGACGTTGAACCACCTCCTGCTTGCTGGCTTGGTTCGACACAAGACGAGTGCACTTTCTCTTTCTCTTTCTCCCTCTGTCTGCTACTTACGCAGTTCAGAAATCCTAGCAGTCCGGCCCTCCTGTCTAGATGGCGTTGAATGTGCAGGGAAGGGGGGTGGGGGGGGGGGCTGGGGCTTGAGATGAACCGCTGGCTCTCCTCCTCAGCCTTGTAAATAATTAGAATTCCCCGGTTGACTGCGGTGGCCGGACACTTCCATAATTACATTGTCAGTGCGGCGGCTGATTAAGGCCGGGCTGTGAAGTATGGTATTAGCCGCACCGTGTCTGCATATAGAATAGGTGACCCCCTGGCTACCTCTGGCTCTGCAGGGGCCCAAGGACTGGATGGCCCTGGTTTGGGCCCGGGACCCTTCTCTTTCCCATCTGTCCTGGGAAACTATCCAGTAAAGCAGCGATGATGATGATGGAGATGATGATGGATGTTTGCCCCGCCCATACTTGCTGATGTATCGCCACGTGGCTGGTGTGTGACGGGTTACTGCATCACAGACGTGCCGCCGCGGTGTAGCGAGCGCCAGAGAGGAGTCGCCTCCCTCGCTGCCTTTCCCCTGACCTTGCAGCTTTATGACTGCAGTAATGCGCCGCAGATGAGAGGGGAGCAAATCCACTGGAGATAATAGACAAATCACATCCGAGAGGTGGAGGAATAAAAAATCCCCCGGACAAACAGACGAGCCCGCGTGCTCTCCGCCACCCCTTTAAGGAACCGCAGCGCTGATAAGTAATTATCCCTGCCCAAAGGCATCATGGGATTGACGGAGAGGAAACCTTTGTTTGATATGTTTGCAGTGCAGGATTGTGGACGAGGAATCTGCAGGGCAATAACTAAATTACTGTAGGTGATCACACATGCATGGATTTGTGTGAGCTTGCATGCGTATATGCATGCATGCAACACCACTTGCATGTATGCATGCATGTAATACCATTAAGTGAGTTTTGTATCAGCGGATTTCCATTGGTTTCCTTCCTCCTGCTGCTTTCTTCAATACTAACAATCCTCACTCTAATCACATGAGGTATGGGAGGAAAAAAGGACTGGAGCTTACCTGGAAACACTGTACCTGTTGCTCAGACAAGCTAAAGAAACACAAGTGCGTTGAGTGGGAACGGAGATGGGGTGGCAAGGAGGAAAGAGATGACTTTCATGTGAATAAGTGACAGAAATAATAATCATTGAAAGGCATGGGAGGAAGTGAGCGCCTGAATTATGTCATCAAACATCAAACAGACAAACTGCATCATTCTTTCGTTCTACGAGGCCATTTCTGATTTGATACACAGGAATCACATGACTTGTGTGTCTCGACCTCTGGCCTGGTTTCCCTGTGCTGACCTCCAGGTAGGCAGGGTGGGGCTGGCTTACGTGACTGGAGCAGCAGCAGGAATGTGAGGTATGACGGGGAGCACCTGCACCATACGCTCCAAACCCACAGTAATGGAGGGGGAGGTGGCCAGGGGAGGGGTGTGTGTGTGTGTGTTAGACTGATCGATACTGGCCTTTTATTAAAAATTATTATAAAATATCGACACCTCAAATACGATCAGTGTTGGGGGTAACTTTGTAACTTAACGTGTTTGTTTCTCTCTTATTAGTTACTTTTTTTAAATAATAATGTTGTTACTTTTATCTTTTTCATCAAGCAGATGTTGCTACGGCATTTGAAGTGGGTAATCTAAAAAGAGTAACTTTGTAACAAATGACTTACTTTTTAAAGTAAATATCAGAGTAAAGTAACTAATTACTTTTAAAAGTAACTTAGGATATGATGGAGTCTCCTCCTTGACCACAGCAAGTCAATAAGTTATATTACTATTACTCCAGATGTCTGACCAGAGAAATGGATTTCACTCAACAGCTTCAGGTCTGTAAAACCTGCAATCCAATTTTATCTTCTTTGAACATTTTCTTTGTTCAGTGAATTATCCAATCATGTTTTTGATGAATTAATTCTTCACTTAAAGGCCTAATGTGTCACATTATATAATAGGTGGGGTTGATCACGCTGCCTTAAGGACCTGCTGATCCACCTAAAACAATTTCATTAGTCTGGGTTTCAACGGAGAGGTTTGGTGTCCCGTGGTGTAAATATATGGAATAGGAATGTCAGTCAAACCCTCGTCTCCAACATGGAATGTCAAACCTCCACTAAGTCGTGCCTCTGTCATAGTTGTGTTTCATTGACACTGTCAGACTCTTGACATCTTTCTCTGTCACCTGTACTGGATCTACTGGATGCTTTCAGAACACACATGACTGTCACACCTCCACCAGCTATCTGGCAGTAAGTGGTTGATCCTCAAGTTTCTCGTGTTTCACGTAATGGTTTTGTGCCACAAAAGGGAGTTCGCAACATGAAATTAAACTGTGGTCATTTCAATACAAATAAATAATTAAATTTAAATATTTATTTTGTCCATGAAATGAAAGTAGCATTTTCAGTTTTGTACATTTTGTGTTATATACCACAAATACCACAAATACCACATACTCGCGTTACCTGCTAGTAATGCCAAAGTATTGCAGGCTTGAGCCCTAATAATTAATTTAATTAATATGAAGTAACTAATTTTAAAAACAATTACTTTTGTTTGAAGTTTTCACAATTTTATATTAAGAGGCCAATTATTAGTAATGTGTAGAAAGTTGTAGAATGATGCGTGAGAAATTAAAACGAATTATCAAGCCCAAGGTGTTTACATTAAAGGATAAGATGTCCCATAAATAGTCTGCTACCATAAGCAAACAACTGTCACTCAACCATTGCTGCACTGGCTTTACTTATAGGATAATGGCTTCACAAGGCCAATTAATTGCAAAGCTCTTTCACAAGTGTTCAAATTGAAGTTCATTCTAATTTATATACATCGAGTGTGTGAGACTCAGGTATACAACTTTAAACAAGCACAATATATCAGTCGCAATATGTTTTATAACTCAGACGTAAGCACAACATGACAAATGACCTTCAGATCAGGTTAGAAATTAAATCAAAGTGCATCTTTATAAATGAGGACCCCAGATCTTGAATGTGTGATTTGACTGGAAATATAAATTCCTGAATGAGTTACGTCTGAAAATACAAAAATAAAATGCTTTTTTGGCCCGAGTGTTAGAGAGAGAGAGAGAGAGAGAGAGAGACAGAGAGAGAGAGAGAGAGAGAGAGAGAGAGAGTGTGAGAGAGTATTGTATGTGTCTTATTATATTTTAATGTATTATTATTATTTTAATCTTATTGTTTCAAAGATGCTTTGGCAATACTGTTAATATTTGTAACATTCGTGCCAATAAAGCAAACAAATTGAAATTGAAAAAATTGAGAGAGAGAGAGAGAGAGAGAGAGAGAGAGAGAGAGGCCGACGAGCAAGAGGGAGGGGAAAGAAGGGGAAGGGTGTCGGGGTTAAAAAGAGGGAAAGGTGGAGGACGGGTGTCAGGACGGCGCAGGCTCAAGGAGCAGTTAGAGAAAATAAACAGATGGGAGCTTTGAGGATATTCTATCTGAAGCTTAGTCCTGTTGAGTATAAATATGGTGGCGGGTAAGCCATGTAAATAGGCCTGTGTTTACCTGTCTGCACGGCCCAAATTAATCACCCACGCTGCTGCGAGCCGCCGGGGGAGGGAGGGTGGGGCGGGGGAGGGAGGTGGGCAAAGGGAGGTGGGGGAGTTAGGAGTGTAAACACCACTAAAAGCTACTGGTTGGCACCATTTTGTTTTGGTTAGGATACAGAGTGAGTGATTAGGGTCCTCTGCTGTGATGAAGGGGTGGCAGGAGTGATGGAGGACCACCGTGTGTGTGTGTGTGTGTGTGTGTGTGTGTGTGTGTGTGTGTTGTGTATACATCAGGGCTTGACTGATATGGATTTTGGGCCCATACCAATACCGATATTTTTGGATGGAAGCTGCTGAGAGCATGTATGCTAACACTTTAGCGTACAGCGATTAACATTATCCAAAGTATGAAGATAGACCTTTTAGTAAACCACAGATGGTTTTGGTTTGTATTCTGTGGATTTCATAACTTCTGAAAACAAAATCTTCAGTCTTCAGTGTTTGTGAAGTCCATTACAAAAGTCAACAACGCAAAAACTTTAGCAAGCTGGCTAACTCAGCTCACTTCCTGTGTAAACAAAACAAGTTTTTTGTTTCTTCTGCCATTGAAAGTGAATCTTTCTGTTGAATTTGTCTATTTCCCCACTCCCTTAAACACACCTGTTAGTCACCTATGGTTAGTTAACAAAGTGTTAGCATACACACCAGACAGAGCTATCACCCGGAGACACAGAGAGGATTTTGCCGCCAGTCCTCTCATCAGATATCGGCTAAGGTGACCAATAGGTCAAATTCCCCAACAGTCAGTGTCGTACTTCACAAGGAAACAGCATTTTGTCGACGTAATTCAATATATTTTTGGTTGAAACAGGATGTTCGAACGTTTTTACGTATGCCTACTGGTACGCTAAAAATACACTTTTCCAGGAAGTAAAAATAATTGGATTTTGATATAAAAATACAAAGAAATCAAAATTTTGTACTTTTTTGGGGAATTTATTGTTGAAATAGCCGTAGGTTATGACTGCCACCCAGCTGTTGAGTAAATTCATACCCTCACCTCCACGACACTGACAGGCTGAGGGCAGATATTTGATAAAAAAGCCAATATGGGGCAAACCAACCTAGCATGCATGTGTGCCAGTTAGCAGGAAAGCATCCCAGTAGCTGCCCTCACATGAGGCAGGCCACTCGTGTACACATTGTGCTGCATCTCTTCTGATAGAATAAGGAGGCTGATAAAAAGGTGCTCCGGTGAGAGGAAAGGCCGCGGGGGTCACGCCGTTTGTTCTGGATTTCCATTTTGTGATTTGGCATGGCGATGCCTTTCATTCCCACCATGAGAATTCACCTGGGATCAGGAGGGCTTTCAGGAGCTGCGTTTGGATTAGCGGTCGACTCTAAACGAGGCTTATTATCATACCATTTCTCCTACCTGGGACGATTAATGTATTTTTTTTTACCTCTTCTTTTAAGGGGGAAATGGTTTAATTTAATATATGCTTGGTGTTTAATCGTAAGCCCTGCGTTCCAAGGCTATGCAGAATGATATTAGCCGTTGCGTGGATCACGCGCCGCGGCGACGGCGTTTTTCTTTTTGCAAATTCTAATTCCTCGGGACTATTTTACGCTCCCGACTTTAGACGGGAGGTGAAAGCGGAGACAGTGGAGAGGATATCACTCCCATCACTCGTTATCTGTCAGCAGGAATGGGGATGCAAGCCCCTAGACCCCGTTCGCACGCTAACCTTCACGTAGCAACGGCAGGAATTAGCCTGCCAGTTGCAGCAGCAGCAGCAGCAGGCCTCATAAATACAGCAAGCCAAGTAATTTCTGTGCAAACTTTTGGGATTGTGCGACTTCAGGACTTTCACAGAATGGGGTGTCACAGTAATGCCTTTTTAGTCTCCCTGACGTGTTTGTCTCAGGGTTAATTCCACTCCACGCCACGACAACCACGACCTACAAAGTCAAAACGGCTGCTTTTCACGCCGTTCTTTCCTCTGGCCCCGGCCTGTCTCTTCACTCTTCACAAGAAAGGCCAAAGGGTTTTTTTTTTTTCCTTGGCTCCTGTAGTGTGAAATGCAAACTGTCATTACTGGGAGAGAGAGGGCAAGCAGAGGAGCTTACAGGGGAGCCATCAATATAGATGATGAGAGAAAGACTCTCCCTTCATTGTGTCTCAATAACTTTAAAAAGGAAACTAATCCATTCTGCTCTTAATTGCATGCCACGTCCCCCGATGTGTCTTCCTCCCCCCATCTCCGCACAATGTGGGAGAGGCAATATTTAAACAGACTTCCCAAGATTCCCATTTCAAACGCTGTAATGAGTTTTTAAAGAATATAATGGTCTATATTATGTTATACATTTATAGCAGGAGGAGGTGAGGAGAAAAAAAAAAAGCTTTCCCTGTTAAAATGGGGTTTGTCTTTTCAGGGATCGGGGCTGAAATGGGATGTGTGTGTGTGTGACAGTGTGTGTGTGTGTGTGTGAAGGAGACATGAGAAGTGAGGAGCAAGAGGGGAGACAGTGCTCTGAGGATTAAGGTCTAATTTCTCCTGTTCTTTCATTGAGACTCGGCAATCCAACAGATTGATTGGGACTTTTAATTACACCGCAGTAATTACGGGGCCAGATCTCGAATTTGAAAAGGAAGAATTAAAGTTAATTTTGCTTGGCTAATTATCAAAGCTTGTCCTGATGTGTGTGATGTGTGTGTGTGTGTGTGTGTGTGTGTGTGAGCGCCCAACCGGGGCCCCTGACGCCGGCGGCATTGCGGGACCCCGGATCACAGATACTCGGTAATTAAGGCAAAAAGGTTACTTCAAAATAAAAGACAAGCAAGCTTATTTAGGGGGGGTGAAAAAAAACCCCACTTCTGATAGGAGAAAAATCCCCGTCTTTCATTCCTCTAATTCTACTTCTAGTGGATCTAGCGCCAATTTTCCTGCCACTATCGGCGCCCGCAAATTACAACACTTCACATTCATCTCGCCTTTCTGCGAAGAGGTCACAGAACAGTAGCTCGCTCGGGGTAATTGGGTTGATTTTTCTTTTTCTTCCACCCCCCAAACCTCTCTGAATAAGTCCAGTCCACTTTGCCTCGGCCTCCTCGCCCGCCGCCGCCGACACGCGGCGACAGTAGCACCGTGCTTCTAATTTTTACATTACATTGCATTAGCTTCACCGGGTTTAAGGGGGGGGAAACCAATACAAGGAATCATTTTATGGCGTTAAAGCGGGAGCTGCGATTTGGGCTCAGGAGTCAATCTGGCGACGGGTGATGATGGCGGTGGAGTTAGGGGGGTTGGCAGGCCTGATTAGACCGTCTTAGGCAGGGGGAGTCATATATGTGCTATTTCGCTGATAGCCTGCGAATCTGGATTTCCTGCTCCAGTGCGCTCACAGAGCTAAACCCATCCAACCGAGGAGCTAGGCAAAGTGGGGAAGGTGATTTCCTCCCTCTCCTGCACACACACACACACACACACACACACACGAACGCTCACTCGCTCACACATGAACATCACCGCCTCGGCAGAAACCTCATGAAATCTATTCGAAAATGTCTCTCTGTGTGTGTGTGTGTGTGACAAAGACCGAAATGTATTCATCGAAGGATTCTGGGGAAAAAAAAAAAAGATCAAATCCATCGGGCTTGCCGGCGCCGGCCTCGCGCCGCGTCTCAAACTATCCACTTTCTGGACGTTTTAAAGTTGGCGGCGCGGCAGAAAAACGGCAGGCTTGGCGGAGTGCGAGCTCGTGGTCACACAGAGGTAGTCCCGCTGCCTCCATTTCCAGCTCTCTCTCTCTCTCTCTCTCTTTTCTCCTCTCTCTCTCTCTCTCTCCCTCCCTCTGTCTTCTTTCAGCCGGCCTGTCTGTCACCCGAGCCTGCCCACCTGCATCCGAGACGCTGCAGCCCTTCGGACCATTTAGCCGGGACACAATTACGCAATTGTGCGAGCAGACAAATGCCGTGTAGGACAGTTGGGGATGGTGGAGGTGGGGTAATGCAATCTCCCTCTATCCTCCCCTCTGTCTCTCTCCCTAACCCCCACCGGCCTCCCCCCCCACCTTTCTCTCTCCTCTCTGTCATCCCAGGCTTGTCCATCTCGGCCCGGGGAACAGTGGGGAAGCTGTGTGAGTCGGTGGAGCGGAGGCTCTTCCCAACAATTACCTTCAATTACGGCTCACTGCAGTGTGGCCTAGTGAAAGGCTTAGCCATTAGGAGTCTCTCTCTCTCTCTCCCGCTCGCTCCCTGTGTCTCTCTCTCGCTCCTCGCTCAGCTCTGGAGTCTGGCCAGGCTCCATGTGAAAACGACCCAAATAGCCCCCCGCTCACTTTACACGCCCCACAGCTCACTTTACCAGCCCTGACCAGAATACCTCACCGGCACTCTGTTAATTCACATCTTTCACTCCCCGGCTTTTTTTTTCTCCTTCTCAATCCTCTCTCTATCCTCCTCTCTCTCTCCCCCCCTCTTTTCTTCCTCCACCTGGTCTCTTCTTCTCCTCCTCACCCCCTCCCTTCCTCCACCTGCCTCCTCTTCACAGTCTTCCCTTTCTTAGCTGGCCTTTCCACTGGGACCTGATCCTGTTTGTGGTAGCTGGAGAGTTCAGGGCCAACGGGGACAATGGACACCTTGAGATGGGACCGTCCCTCGTGGTTCGCGATATACCGGGGCAGATAAATAGACATTGACTGAGGAGCGTAACATCAGCTGGAACTGTATTTCAAACACATTCAGTTTCTCTGTAGATTTTGCCTCTTTGTTTTTTTTTTTAGCCCTACTCTTGGTTTGACCTTCTTTTGTGAGTTTGGGGTGTGTGTGTGTGTGTGTAAGTGTAAGTGTATGTGTGTTTGTCAGGTACCCAATCCACCTGGCTACTGTATCCAGTCAGCTCTCCGTCATCCTCCTTATCTGATCACCTCAGCGGGCCGGGTGCGAACACACAGCGCCTTATCTCCGGGTGTTGGATTTCCATTCTGGAGATGATTAGCATAGCGTTTGTCCTGAACCAGTGGTGCTGTACACATAGCTTAGGGGGGAAAAAGGGTACATCTTATTTACTAGCGGGGCGGCTAGCACCGGGTTGCGGGGGAACAATACGAGGTGTGTAAGCCCAGTCTGAGCCCACCGCAGCCCCGCTCTGGGCCCGCGGACAAGAGGGGGTCCGGCTCAGAACAGGACAGCTGTGTCTGGGATCACTCTTCTCTGTTACAGAGGGGGCTGACCGCGGCCCAAAACTGTCCCAAAACCGTCCCAGTACCCAATCACCCCCCCCTGCTCGCATGCCCAGGAAACCCCTCCAGGGCTCCCCTCGCCACATCCAAACCTGGGCATCTGCGCTGCCGTTTGTGCCTCTCGCTTTCAAGGCCAGCCAAGAGCCTCTCCTCCTCTCTCCTCCTCTCTCCTCTCTCCTCTCTCCTCGTTCTCAGCCGAGAGCCTCCCCTGCCACCTGGCACAGTGGCTCGGCTCACTGCTGTGTGTGTGTGTGTGTGTTTGAGGGTGTACCTTTGGCTCTGTGTTACGGTATATGCCTGTGCTTTTGTTTGAGTATTGTTGGAGTATGTGTGTGTGTGTGTGTGTGTAATAGCATTGTATGTGCTTCTGAGTGTGTGTGTGTGTGTGTGTGTGTGTGTGTGTAATATCCCCATCCTCTCCGGAGGCCATTCTAAAACACGTCGGTGCTTTTGGCTCCTCGGCCGGTGACAACACAGTCGGTTTTCAACACACCACCACGAGGCTTACCTCTCAGCGAGGGACAGCCAAGCAGACACTTTCCCTGGACAATCCCCGAGTCCTGCACCCCCCCCCCACCCCCCACACACACACACACACACGCACATGCACACACACACCCCTATGGCATCCTCTTCCAAGCCTGCAGAAACATGGTAAAGGAATACTAGAACAGATCCAAGGGAGTGGCCGATTCCAGTTTCTCCTTGAGTAGATATGTTTATGGTGTGTGTGTGTGTGTGTGTGTGTGTGTATGACGTATTGTAATGAGTTGTTTTCTCACTGTTTGGACAGAAATCTGGCTGCTGGCTGTTATGCTTGGAATCCCACATCTTTTGGCAAAACAGAGAAAAGGTAGGAGGGTGTTGAGGTTTTTTTTGTTTTTTTTTCTGCTTTATTTTTTTAATCTCACGCAAATTTTGCAACCGATCCAAATATCGCAGCTGCAATACATAGTAGATCAATTGTTTCCACACACTTCTCCTTTCAACTCGACACCATCCGCCGCCGCCGCTCTGCCAGGCCTGTCAGCGC
The DNA here is from genome assembly GCA_034670405.1 of Hoplostethus atlanticus. Taxonomy (NCBI): domain Eukaryota; kingdom Metazoa; phylum Chordata; class Actinopteri; order Trachichthyiformes; family Trachichthyidae; genus Hoplostethus; species Hoplostethus atlanticus. The sequence continues at coordinate 2,829,916 of JAXDDX010000013.1, forward strand.
CGTGATTTACCGCTGTTTTCCCTAATACACTGTAATGACTCTGTTTATGAGGAACGGCAGAAACCACCCACCCAGCGAGCGCTCACCTCCGCGAGCTAACAGCGGTTGGAATCGATTAATAGCGGCAGCGGCGTCGCCTGTCTGTCCACGCCCGAGCACGAGGACGCGCACACGATGCAAACACACTCAAAAAAAAACACACACCTCATGTGAACAGCCGGCGATCAGATGATGTGGCGCTGCAAAAGGAGGGAGTAGTAACAGTGTCTAGACGGGGGGGGTCATAAATCAGGCGTTAAGAAAGCCAGTGGCGATGCTGCTGATGAATCACGTGTGTGTGTGTGTGTGTGTGTGTGTATAAGTGTGTGTACATTTTTCTACTTCGCATTGTATAACAATCCCATTCCCGATGTTTTGAAAGTGTTTCGTAAGAAAAGTGGTGCAGTCATTGCCATAACATGAGCAAGTCCCCCCCCCCCGGCCCCCGAGGCTGTTCATACACACACACACACACACACACACACACACACACACACACACACACACATTCCCTCGGAGGGGAGGTTCTTCAAGTGTTTATCTGTGTGGAAATATCCTCTTAAGTATTACAACACACTCTGAGGTCGCAGCAGGTGCCAATCCAAAAAAAAAAAAAAAAGATGGCGGCAGTGGTGTCTGTGTGTGTGTGTGTGTGTGTGTGTGTGTGTGTGTGTGTGTGTTCGCCTATTCCAAGCTCGCCCGTCTGACACACAGTGAATTTTTTTTTTTGTTGTTGTTGCGGTTTGTGATAAGCAGCGAGTCAGGAAAGTTGAGATGAGAATCTGCTCTCTGTTCTTATTTGCGCTGTTGTTTCCTCCATGTCAGATGGTGTAAACACACTGGAACAACTTGGGGGGGCGGCGGGGGGGTAGGGGGGGTTATCAGATCTGTAATTGTCTCTTTTGAGAAAGCGCGCCGTCGATTCTTCGGGTAATATCTACCGACATAATCCCGACTCGATGTGCTCAAACCGGCTCCTCTGTCTCCTTATGTGTGTGTGTGTGTTCACGTACACTGTTAAAGAATACACCACAGCAAACTGTTTGTTTCCCAGTGTGTGTGTGTGTGTGTGTGTGTGTGTGTGTGTTCCGCATGCATCACACGGCCCCCCCTGATAAGATTTGAGTTGTTTTTCTAATTAGAAGTTGCTGGAATTGTGATCATTATTTTCCCCTCAATTAAATGATACAGCCTCCGACAAAAGTAGCGTCTAATCAGTTTGTAATTAATGCCGTGGAGTTTCTCGTCCCGCTTCCCGCTTCCCGCTCCCATTAAAACAAAACGGGCATTGCTTTTATGTGGCCCCTTGCGCTGAAGGTATTAACGTGTCGGTGTGGATCCAATCACAAACTAGGTAATTGCACGTTTTACTGCTTTGGGAAAAATATATTTCATGATACCTACAGACGGACAAAAACAAACGTACAGTATCGGGAGGATGGAGTGATGATGTGGAAATACAGCAGGTGAAGGGTTCGTGCAGCGATTTGAACTGAAAGGTTTGGGCTTCAATACCCCGAAATCCTGTCAGGTGACGTCAGTAAACTGCATGTTTCTGCGATGCTTCATACCAAAAGGATTCAGAAAAGAGACCAGAGAGGAGAAAGATCAAACATTGGTGAGTCCAGCTTTTTCTCTGGACGGAGCGAGATAGTTTGTATTTCACTCTTCAGTTTCCACTTCCTCTGGGCGGAGGACGTGTCCATACCGACACCAGAATTTGATTTGGGCAAACAGGGTGAATCTGAGTCTCATTTAGTGGGGATGAGGCTCTGTTTTAAATAGTGTATCTACCATTGTGAAACGCCCAAAATTGCAAAAAGTGGTTAAAAGTCATTCATCACCTTAGGCCAGTGCAGAGCAAACTACTGCTGCACAATTTCTTCTTGATGAAGGGTTGGATCTGACTGAGACAGAGACAATACCGCTCAGAGAAGAATGAACATCCAGGCTATACAAGCTAGCACATGCTCTCTCTCTCTCTCTCTCTCTCTCTCTCTCTCTCTCTCTGACTCTTTCTAACAGTCAGTCTGTCATTTAGTCAGTGAGTCAGTCTGCGGATAAGGATCTGGGATGAGCTCAGGTGATTACACTCTTTAGGCCAGTGCTAATTGCAAGGTCTCTGCACTAAGTACTGTAGAGTATTAATTAAAGCAGCCCATTAATCAGGTCTCTGGCAGCCGAGCCCGACAAGAAAGGAACAGAAGAAAGGAGAAATCCTGAAAAAGAGAAAGGCGATTCCTGCTTTTCTTATTCACCTTTTCTGTGTGTGTGTGTGTGTGTGTGTGTGTGTGTGTGTGTGCAGTTGCTATGCTGCTCAGAAACTGCTCCGGTGCTTTGCAGCCTTTCCAGAGGAAGGGGGAGGAGATAAGAAGGGTTAGGAAGGTTAGCTGACCACACACACACAGACACACACGTACAAACACTTGGAAAGGATGTACATCTTGAGAGGCATCTATTAACACGTTGTTGTGAGGTTTCATCGTTGCTGATTTGGTTTACCTAAAGCTGCACTCATTGCAGTTTTGCACTTGTGGCTGCGAGAGGCAACCGTTCAGTGGTTTCTGTCTCCGATTCCCATGCATCCTCCTCCGCCTACAGACAATGTTCACACTGCTAATAACGACTTCAGAATAAAATACAAATGGCTAATATCAGAGATGTTTGATCTCTGTATCAGTTCTGAAGCCTCCCTGCGCCTTAAGGTCTTTCCATATATTCTTTTTTATTGCATTGCTCATCATTCTCCTCTTTTCCTCGGGCAGAAGACCTAATTCTTACCTCTGGATGGCTGGAGTCGGTGAAACCAGCTGCTGTGGAGCTGCTTCAGCCATGCTACACTGCAGCTACCACAAATAGTCCGCAGAGTGCCTAATACGTAAAACGCATCACTTCCTGCCACCGGGGCTGGAATGGGACAAACTTGGGGGTCTCACGCATCGCTGGTGGGTGGATTTCTTCTGGTTCAGCCCAAACACATTACTTAGACTGAAAATAAGGCATAGTGTTACATAGTGCAGCTTTAATATTCGTCATCTGTGAGATTCTTTTCTCCATCTTTGGTGCTCAGTCTCATCACTGTGGTGTTTCTGCACTGCACTGCCCAGAGATCACCTGTCAATCAAACAGTGTGTCCAGTACTGTGACGTCTTTCTCCTTGGATTTTCTATTGATGAAGTTTCTGCAGGCGGTGCTCTTTTCTTTGTCTGTTCAGTGGCTATCGCTGCTCACGCTGACTACCCAGTTCTTATTCTAGTCATTACAAACAAACCAGAGACGCATCACTTCCTGGGCGCCGGGGAGAGAGACTAGCATACGTTAAGGGCGAGACCCGCTAGTTAATTGTCATCTGTTGATTCACTTCCCCCTTATTTTCATAAAGTAATTTCACCTCCAGTGGGCGTCGGATACGGAGCAACTCATCCAGAACACATACTTGTTCTCCAGTGGGAGTAAAGTGGAGCGCTGCGGCCTTTAAGAAAGCCCTATAAACTGGCCAAACATGGCTGTGTTTGGATATGGAAAGTACTCATCTTCCCAGCAGTGTTCACTCTCAGAAGTCCCCCCCGACTTAAAAGTAAGAATTATACACTGCTTCTTATTAAAAGCTCAGATTATTGCCCTGAGCCTTAATTTATACATATGCATGTGTTTAAGCCCTAAGTCTGCGGCAGGACGGTGTATGGAAGAGCAGCAGTGAAATCCTATTATAGCCTACCTGTTAGATGTAGAGTAGTAAGCCCTCTGACTCCCAGCAGAACGGGGCTGCAGAGACAAAAGGCATCAGCGCTAAGCGGCCGGGGTGATTTTAATCACACGCTCTCACAGAAAGAAAGAGTGAAAGGAAAAATAACATCTGAAAACCAATTCGCCGAACAAAGGCCTGAGTGTTCCCTTGTGGCGAGATCGAAGAGGAAGAGAGAACGGAGCGGAGGAATGAAAGGGGAAGGAATAGGGTTTTATCACGGCGTTGAGTTGGAGGACTAAAGGGGTTGGGGTTCACCGAGGAGACGGGGGGGGGAGGGAGATGAGAGAAGAAGAAACTTTAGTCAGGGTGTTTCAAGTCTATCTGTCTCTCCCCATCTCCTCCCTAAAACCCGGAGAACATCATTTTCATGTCCGTTCCCACTCGGCCGGGCACTATAGACCCCAGTCATTTCCAAAATGGCTGCTGAGGGTTGAGGGGATGATGCTCAATTTGTAGCGCGTCTAAAAAGCAAAAGAGGCTGTGAGAGACGGGGGGTCGGGTCGGGCGCTCGGGTTTCCCTAATGGCTGCGCTGGGATCGGGTCCCCCCCCATCACCTCCCCCTCCCTGTTCTGATTCTGACTGTTAAATGATTTTCTGGGCTCGGGGCCCAGCCAGGACCCCTCCAAGCCTTTTGTCCCGTGACAGACGGACAAAACGGGTAATGAAGAGGAAGCGCGGTTCAGATAGGGAGCCTGATGAATGGGAAATGGACACGTTGGAAGGCCGACGTGCTTTGTGATCAGTGATCAGACCGGCCGGTGTCATGCTGAACATTATGAGGCATATTCACACTCACCAGAGATTAAAGAGGAGGAGAGATTAGGACATGGTTGATAGACGTTTGGACTTGGGAAATACAAAGAAAGGGGAAATGAGAGTTAGAGTTATACTGTATATAACCTGCTGTATTACTGTGAGATGATCGTCTGGAAGAGCATAAAGCGATCTGGAGATGCATCATCCAGACAGCATATGCAATGAAAACAATTTAGATTTATCACATGTGCAAAGTAAAAGCGGGTTCATCGCGCACATTTTCAGCGCAATCTATAGAAGAATACAATGCAGGGATAAGCTCAGGGGCACCGGGACGCGAAGCCCACCGCGGTCCACATCACACTGCTATCAAGTGGACATCTAGAGACACTTCGTCCATACCTGTTGCTGCTCCGCGTTGCAGTTTCTTATGGGCTTTTTTTTCTGTTTAAGCAGCGCGGTGTTAGCAAGTAGAATCGAGATAAAGGCGAGATGATTCCTGTGATACAGGCTGCGAGGCCACAGGGTGCAAACTCCCATACGCTATCATCCTCCGCTGCTGAAATACAACCAGGTAGGACCAAAGTTTTACGTTTTAATGGTAATACAGGGTTGTGTAATTGTCCACGGCTACAACTTAAAAAAAAAAATGAAGACAATTATTTCCAATAGCCCAGCAAAATCCAGCCCCCTGAAACCAAAATCTCATTAATCTTGTTTAATCTACAGTTTAGCCCAAATGTAGGGTGGGAGTGGGTCCATGAAAGGAGCCTATACACTGGGATTGTGCTGCAGAGGAGGAGGGGAGTGGACGGTCGGCTAGCGAGGCAGATGAAGGTGCATTAACTCTTTTTTTCATTACTATTTAACTTATCCACGCTCTTTCTACAATCCCTTTTCCAAGGTCAATGTAAAATTAACTTGAAATGTATACCTCCTCGAGCAATCACTCCGCTCAATTTTGAAAATTCTTTTATGCTTAAAATTGTGGGAGTGGAAGAGGAAGAGGGGAGGTGGGGGGGGGAGACCCTCGCAGACCTATTTCTTTTTTTTTCTAAAAAGTCTACAATTCATGATGTCGACCATACGGAGAGTTTTCACTTAATTAAACTTGTGCACGCGGTGCAAAGTTTAAAAGGGAAAAATTGCACTTGTGTCACGCCGTGAAAGTGGGCAAATTATCAAATACAAATTAATTAGTGTTTTGAATCCGCTCGCAGAGCAATGAATTGCATTTAGAAAATTAAAAAGATATGGCTGCTCCGTCTAGCTGTGTGAGTATATAATTTATTACTAGAAAGTTCAAAAACCAAAAAAGGAAAAGCACTTCATAAACAGCGCCGCTTTAATTTCTAACATTAGGGATATTGGAATGATTTTCATAATGGTTCTCCCCTGGGACAACAGCGTCGAGTTTAATTAAAATAAATACGGGAATGGGGGGGCGAGTGAAACAGATAGACATCACTCAACATCCAAGGGTGAGCGTAGCCGCGGGTCATGCGCGGCGCTTTATTGTGAAGGAAACGGTTTCCCAGTGCTTTCCTTTTGTCTCGGTCACGTGGTTCGACCTGTAACCTCAACAAGCTCCGCCTCCAAAGGGGTTCTGAAAGGTAGAAGCGATCCGTCTATCATCTTTGACGTTTCACTCAGTGTGGCTGTGATAAAGCTCGTGGACGGTGAGGATCTGTGCCGGGTTCTGCTGCTGCTCCGCCGCCGCCGCCACCGCCGCCGCACTCTGCCCACTCCTAACGAGTCGAGAGTCTTATCTGGCCTCTCCATTGAATCCGCCTTCAGACATCTTGTTCATTAAATCCTTTCATATCCTTCTTTGCCTTTTTCCCGCCGTCCCTCTCTACATTCTGTTGCTCTCAGAAGTTTTTAAGCGGGAGGGTTTTTGTGTGTGTGTGTGTGTGTGTGTGCTCGCCTAGCACCCGCTATTATGCAGCCCTGAATAACGGCGTGGTTATGGGTGGAGGGGGGGATGGCGGAGGGGTGGTGGAGAAGACGAAGCATTGAGTTAATTAACAGCACGTCGGAGAAGCAGACATAATAGTACACCTCAGAAAAAGACTTGACATTGAGATGGACGGATAAGTCATTAATTGGTTTTCTTATTGGTACAATGGCGGCGCCGGGAGGAGGGAAGGTCACGGCGACTTTGACAGGGACCACAACTATATTATGTGCGGGGGAGTGCCGGAGTATGAAAGGGGGGACAGATGCAAAGTCGATGGGAGATAAAAGGGGAAAGCTGTGAAACAAAGTAATTACACCTGAGATGTGGGTCCGGGAGACGCCGTATGGTGATGCAGGTCAGCCCAGCCAGGCGTTCACAATCTGCAACCGGCGACACACTAGATTTGTCTTCAGCCAAGCCTAGGCCCTGCTTGTTCCCCAACCTGCTCCCATCCTCTTCCTCCTCCTCCTCCTCCTCCTCCTCCTCGCCTCCTCCTCCGGGGAGCGAGTCCGCGGCACCCAGCTGGAACGCATATAATTCCAAGCGGCGAGATGAGCGCCGGCGATAGGGCGAGGAGGGGGAATACGGCGAGATAATTACGGGTGATACTCGTGATTGTGAGCGCGGCGGTGTGAAAAGGTGGGCCGCGAGATAAAACACTCATCAGAGAGGCGGCGAGGAGAAGAGAGAGAGCGCCGGGATAAACAAACGCCGGGGAAAGATGGAACAAGAGAGGGAAGGAGGGCGAGATAGAGAGGGGATGGCAAGGTTAAAGGCATTGAGATTAAGGTTACGCCGTGCATAGAGAGGGATTCAGATAGCATTGAAAACAGGAGGGGGGGAGGAATACATTGGGGGGTGCGTCTCCTAAATCATGTGGGGTCAAGGCGCTTCGTCGCAGGCGTGTGACACCGCAGTGGCGAAATCCTGAGTTAACTCATCCGCCGATGAAATAACGATGACGCCGCAGAACATCGGTTTAAATTTCAAGATTGTCAGTAAAAAAAAATGGACAATCTCCACCAGTTTGATCAAACTTTACTGCCATAACACGAGTAAAGAGACTCCAGATAAGAGACGAGGCCACGAAGAAAAAAAAACACACACACACACACACTTCCCAATACTCAACAGTTTGATTTCCTCTGCAACTTTCGGTGGGGAGGCTGTCGAGGCGGCGTGTCGAGGCTGCGCGAGATAAGGCCGGTGTCAGACCCGTGGCCCCGTTTGACGGCGTCCACTCGTACAGGTGTGTGTGTGTGCACGTTGCTGGTGCACGCCGCGGCCACAGCCAGCCACCAGCCACCAGCCAGCAGCAGCAGCAGCAGCAGCAGGCGATTTTTATCACGCACCGCCGCGCTCGCCCTCGTTCATTCTCTCTCCCTCTGTCACACTCGTACTCTCTTTTCCTCCTTCGTGCAGAGATAGGCGATGAGAGACACAGATAGCGCTTTATGGCGTGAATGATAAGGAGTCACCACTCACGCATCCCATCAGGAGGGAAAAAAAACCAAAAAAAAAACCCCCAGCAAACCCAAATGAAGGCAAGCCTTATCGCGGACATCTGACACTTAATGCAACTCCATTTTGAAGTAATATGTGCTTTGTCGTACCCCTAATGGATTTGAGATTTCAGGGCTTTTTGAGCTTATTGATTCATTTTGTACACTTTGTCCTCTGAAGGATATTGCCAGCCGGTCTGAGACGGCGTGCAGATGCCACCGATACGAATATTATGAATGGTTTGCTTGTTTTTTGAATTTATCAAGCTCGGATCTGCGATATTCTCACAAGAATTCGGCCTCCAGATTCTATGCAGCTAGCCCAAATTTGTAGGTCAGCTTATGTGTTTGCATGCTTTTGTGTGTGTGTGTGGTGTGTGTGTGACACCTCTCTCGCCAATTATCTGATCTGGTCTTTCCTGTTTCAGAATTTCCTCTTATCAAGATCTGCTTCGTTTTGCAGCGAATTCACCGAAAACCAAAAAAAAAAAGTCCCCCTCAACAGAAAGCGGCGGATAAACTTCTCATTCTAACAACAATAATAATATCATATAATACAATAACAGCTTATATCATCTTCTCTCCGCACCTTCAACCATATCGAGACAAATGAATGAATGAAAGCAGCGTCGCCTCTCCTTGGCCGGTACAGTTCCATTTCTCAGTCCCGATCATTTCTTCCCCCCTCCCTTGATAAAAACAAATTAATTTATCAAACTGTCTTTAAATAAATGCAGTTGTCACGGGCGCGGCGGGGCCCGGCGGTGGAAGCATGATGCAGGATTTATTAAAACTCAGCCTTCGCGCCTCATCCTTTGTCTGCGAATGCATTCATCTTCGTGACGAGGGAATATGAGTGAGATCCCAATCACGGCCCAAGGTGCTTTATTGAGCCGTTCTAGGTGTTTTCTTAGGCGGGTCTGTCTCGGCTACAATCAGGTGGGCTTTCAGAAATAAGTAATGACATCGCTCGGAGATATATTCCGCAGCCATTTCATATCTGAAATACACAGGTTATAAATCATATTGCTGCATTTGAATGTTTGAGGACGTGTGTGTGTGTGTTTTTTCCACCCTCTCCCCTACGTTGACCTCGGAAGGTGATCAGCGGGGTTTGAGATTGCAGCGTTATTAAAGGGAAATGACGATGGAAATGGATTGCAAATGGATCTGACCTGCAGGAAAGTGATGCAAACAAAAAGTGGAAGAAGCGGAAGGACAGCTTCTGAATTTAAACATCGTGCACGTCCGTTTTTGGTTTTCGTCGACCTTGCAGCGACGACCCAACTGCACCATTACTGGACCACCGGTGTAATCGCTAAGTGCTTGGCGACGCGTGCACCCCCTGGGCATATACCTTTTTGTATTTATGCTTGTGTGTTCCTGTTGCTGCGTGTGTTTGTATATGGCCTCGCTTTAAATCACTTCGCCGCCGCGCTGCTTTTGCGACTGGAAAAGCACAGACACAGATGTTACGCCGCCGCCAACGCCGCCGCCGCTGCACGGAAACGAGCCTCAAACCCCCCTCCCCCCGTCCAGACGTTATCTCCCCCCGATCCGAGACTCGAATGGTTGGATAAACAAGTCCCCTTTCCGAATTGTGTTTGGAGAGGGAATTGTGCCCGCCATGCAGCCGCTGGGCCCGTGGCTAGAGCTAAGAGAGTCCACTTTGTGCAACACACCAGGCGGATATGAAGAGCAGATGTTCCTGTCTACCGCCATCCAGCTCCAGACTTAAAGCTGCACACACTTCACTGGAGATGACTGGCTGGAAAGCGGAGCCCCCCCCCAAAAAAAAAAACTCCTAGGGTTTCTGCATTTCTATTTTTGGGAGGCGGTCGGAGGTTTGAAGAGGTTTGAAAGGAGGATTTATTTGTTGCAGGCCCCAGTTTTGCTGCATCCAGGACCCATTCAAAGGCAACACGGTGCTCACGGAGCCCCTAGTGGTCGGTTTAGGAAGCGCAGCTTTATTTTAGGCATTCAGTGGTTGAAGTCGGGCACGTTGCACTTTCTGTTATGGTTTTACAGTAACATTAGATTTAAGGTCACTTCAGCTTTCCAAGTTTACTTAAGATAAGTTTTGATTACAGCATTGGCATTTCCTACAAAATGTCAACGCTCTCTTTTTTTCCTCCCCCCTCTTTAAAAGTTGATGCATTTAGTTTTGGCATTTTGGAATCCCAACTTAGTTCGGAAATACACAGAACTGAAAGGAAATTACCCTCGGCCCAGTTAAGGATCTCTTAAACTTTCTGTAATTACTAGAGGCTCTATCTTTTTTTTATACGCTTAATTAGAAAGGTTTTACGTCCATTTCCCTCCTTTTGTTTCACAGGACTGTCACCAATCCCCTCAGAGACACCGCAGCTCCTGCACATCCCTCCCTCCCGCTGCTCATTTAAGCTTTTTTTTTTTTTTTTTTTTTTACACAATAATGCTGATTTTATCTGGGTCATAATTGCAGTATAATTACGGGAGGTAATGCTCCCACGGTGCGCAGCCAGGTCCGCCCGCCGTAGCGTGAGCTGCATGTGGTTTGGAGGTTAAACTCCCGATTTGAAACCGAGAGGCAGAGTGATGGGGAGGATAGCAAAAGCACCGCGCGCTGAACGGTCGCTTCGTGGCCTGACCTTGAATTCATTCAAGTGTGTGTTCATTCATTTCTGTGTATGAAAGCTAAAGACATATATAAAGACAGACAGATCGCGCCCACAAAAAAAATATCAGTGAAGAATCTGACCCTCCGTATAGACGAGAGGTTTCCACATTTTTGCATGTCAAATAACCCAAAATAGACATTTGATGAGGATTTTTGCTGTTCATATTATACTGAACTATTTTTAAATTTAATTCTACTAACACTAGTTGAATGAAGGGACGACCACGGAGCCAGCACCCAAGGGCGCAACGGGATGGAGAGCAAACCACACCCGAGAGCAAGAGAGAGAGAGGGGCTCAGCAAGGTCAGAAAAGCAGCACAACTGACTCTAAAGTTATTCTGCAGATGGCTTGTTTTTTTGTTTTTTTTTGTTTTTTTCATCATCATGACTCTTACAGAAACCTGTTTTGTGACTTTCTCCCCACTTTGAATCTTTCTTCGTATCGGTGAGTTCATAGTTCTTAGAGAGCCTTTTGAACTCGGACATGTTTTTGGTACTGAGAGTACGCCCCAAAAATGGAAAAATAGTCATTCAGAAACGTCAGGGTTATAAAAAAAACACTCTAATCTCAAAGCATCGTCCTATCGGTATGACTGTGGAGCTGACTGTATGCCATGCAGCCGTGTGTGTGTGTGTGTGTGTGTGTGAGGGGGCAGAAACAGAGGGGAAGGAAATAGCAGCAGGGCGAAGGTGAGTATTCCCCCTCTTCGGTTCTCTAGTGTTTTGTTCTAAGAAGCTCTCTCTGATCCCACATCGCTTGTGTGCGCTGAATTATTTTGTTAGCTCACCGTGAAACTCTCTCTCTTTCGCCCCCTCCCCCTCAACCTCAACTCGCTGTGCCCTTGATCTTAGAAAGTGGGCGATCTGACACCTTCACAACAAGTCTTGGGGGGGGGGGTAAACGGTGTGAAAACCACCCCACCACCTATCGTGCTTAGTATCTGTTATCTCCTATACTCTGGACCTGTTGTGTGCCTAGATTTTCTTTCAATAAACAACGTAAATACTCAAAATTTGTTTCCACCGCATTTCACTTTCCCTCCTCCGTTGTAGCTGTTATATCAGATTGTGAGACCAGAGGTGTGAAAACAGCTTGACTCATCCAGTCTGTAGCTAACCCTGCTTTTGAGCCCCCCCAACCCTCAAGTGGTTCTGCGTTGGGTTTCTCCTTCAAAATAAAACACCGGGCTGGAGAGTTCTGGGGCCCGTCTCTCTCTCTCTCTCTCTCTCTCTCTCTCTCTAACTCTCTCTCTCTCGGCGTCACGTAATTAGAAATGCAAAGGTAAGCCTCGGGTTGTTAATAATTCACTCTGAGAGAGAAAAAAAACAAAAAAGAAGCGAAAGCATCGGCGGGCTTTGTTTTAAAATGCATCTCTCGAGTGAACTTTAAATTGGGGAAATTAGAGAAGTAAATATGCCTCTGTTGTTTTTCTGTGTGTGTGCATTTTAAAATCCAGGCCTGAAGGTAGCGCAGATCTCCAGGAGTCTCTCTCTCTCTCTCTCTCTCTCTCTCTCTCGCTCTTCAGTGTGGAGAGAGTGCCGCAACTTTTCTTGGTCTTAACGTTTCCTTGCACAGTGGTAAGAAACGTACTGTTGTGATTTTTGATCCCGTGTGGTATACACACACACACACACACACACACACACACACACACACACACACACCGGTGCTCTTACAAAGGCCAGGTGTTGGCTGGAAAGAAAACGTCTGAGGGCAGGAAATCCCTGTTGACCTACTTTTAGCCCGAATGCAGCAGAGAGAGAGAGAGAGAGAGAGAGAGAGTGACGAAGCCCACGGAGGGGAAGAGGAGGCTGCTGTCATTCACGTTACACTTAAGTATTAATGTGGGATATCCTTTATGGATTGAAGTGTCTGGTACCGACGATAACATGCCGTGTTGCTAAGATTCTCCTTCAAATTAAAATAACAAAAAAAAGTGGCATTGTAAAATACTAGTGAGAAAACTATACAAGTAACTTTCCTTGTAACTTTAACCGACACATTTGGAAAAAAGAAAATGAAGAAAATGAAAAAAGCGACACTGACTCTTACAAAATAATCAGCATATTGTCAATATGAACAAATTATGGTTTTTTTTTAGCTAGTAATTTAAGATAAAATTAGGTTGATGTAGGTTATGCAGGATCTAATCTAATAATCTATAATTTAGTGTAATGATGTTTTTCTCAAACTTAACACAACTTTTAAAATGTACCGAAATCAATAGAGTAATATCTAAATACTGAAATGACAAATAGAGCAAATAGAGTATAACTGGTTGATATAACTGTCTAAATGCATTTATACACTGTGTATTTTTTATTTTATTATTACCCTACACTCATATATTTTTGATTGTTCACACGAGGTGAAAGTGATAACCTAGCAGGGTTCGGAAAGAAAAGTAATCTCTCACAGATTACTGATTACCGGATTAAAATGTCAATATCAACCCGGCAACATAATCTGGTTGCTTCTGGTCGGCTCCTCAACATAAAGCTGAATGGTCACTTTCATTCTGGTTTATTAACTGTAGTTTATTAAGTGTATGTTGTTGTGTAATGTACCTCTTCATGCTCAATAATCAAACTGTTTTTCATGAGCTGTGATGGATCAGTTGCCTCTTTCCTTTATTACATGTATTCTATCGCTCCAAAACCATTGAGGATGAAAAATGAAAATGAAAAATACATGGATGCAGTTTTGTTTTTTTTACGTCTGAGTGAGCCACATGGGCAACTTGTTGTGTGTGTGTGTGTGTGTGTGTGTTGTGTGCTGCATTGTGCTTCCTCAGCACCCTCTGCATGAGAGTGTAAAATGTCAGCCGGCGACGGAGGCCTTTGAAGGTCCCTGGGCAGATGCAGGGCTTTTACTGTCTGTGGGTGTCAGCCTCCGTCAGGGTCACAGCGAGTGGGTGGGCAGTCTTATGTAACATTACATTACATTACATTACATTACATTACAGTCATTTAGCAGACGCTTTTATCCAAAGCGACTTACAATGAGTGCATTCAACATAGGTAGGCAAGAGAACTACTAGTCACCAGAAATCGTAAGTGCATTTCCTTCCTAAACAAGCAACTAAGAGCAGAACTAGTGTTAAGTTAAGAGTGCAATAAGTTAGCAACCTACTATATCTTAAATAAATGAGACAAATAAGAGAATCAAATAAACAAGAGCTAAGACAAATAAGTGTATCAAATAAACAAGAGCCAATAAACAAGAGCTCAGACACATAATTGACGACAAATAGGCAACAGGAGTGAAGGGCACCTATTCTGTACATGTTACCTTTTCACTGTACAGGACAAGACCAGGGATGGAAACAGCATCTAGACCATCATGGGACACTGAAACCCTGACTGTTCTTTCAGGGTGGCCCCCCACCCACTCAGTGGTAGGGAACCTCCAGCCCCTCATACCCCGTAGACCCCTTAATGTCAAGACCAGCACATTTTTAATCTCACGCTCTCATATTCCTGTCCTTCATATTTCTATTTCTATTTTATCTCCAAATATTTCAACTCAATATGGTTAAAATATAATTGATATATATTTTTCTGCTGTATCCAGTTGCTGTTTGTTCCTGTGATCACTCAAGTCCCATCTTATCTCTTATATAACATATTGCTACAGTACAGTTACACAAACGCAAGCATGCTAACCCCCATATGCAATGGACACACACACACACACACACACACACACACACACACACACACACGCACACACACACCTCTTCCCACAGAGGAGGCTGTCAGTCAGCTGGGGGGAGACTAAAGACTGTAGATGGGTATCAGACATTTCGCCAGTCAAGCATTTCGTCTGACCTGGTCGGTGAATGCCCACCCTCCTGCCCCACCACCACCACCACCACACACACACACACACACACACACCCTCTCCCCCCCCCCCCCCACCTTACCCCAGACCCGTTATCTGCCTGTTTGGGGATGCTCGGCTCCTCCCAGGCCTCTTTGTGCTCGACCGGCGAGAGGCTGGAACTTGAGAGACTCCCATATTCACTTCCACGTTTGTTTCCCTGAGAACCTCTTGTCTCGCTCTGAATGGGCCTTAAAACCCGCTTTCACCACTTTCTTAAACGCCGGGGGATGAAAAAAAGCGGTCCGCCCCGTACCCCCCGATGTGTGTCTGGTAATTTAGCGTTAATCATACGGGAAATGTTACTTTTGAGTACGATTTGATCTTCGACTCTGGATGAGCTCCTTGTTACTCGAGACCGACCGACCTTTTTTTTCTGTCAGGCGTTCTCTGAAACCGCCCGTGTGTTGTCTTGTTGTTGTGTGTCCTGTATTTAACTGTTTTATGTTTGTTTTAAAAATGTGAAGTGATTGTTGAGTTTACTTTTCTGCACATTTATCAGATGAATCACAGGAAACGTTTTGCACTTCAACCTAGACATGAAAAAAAAAATGGTTTAGCACTTTTGTTTCCTCCATTTAGATCATTTCTGTCCTCTTGCAACACCGTTCACTTTTATCATGATGAAATAACATTAGTAATAAATACGTAAGCAAGTAAAACCCCCTCTAAGATGTTAAAACCCTTCAACCAAACACCCACTCACAGTATCACGTTGGTTAAATACCACTTGTGACAGGTTGCAGTAACTCCTAATGAGAAAGTTCTCCGCGTCGGGGTTGTATTTTACCATTATCCTGCAAATGTATTTTTTTTTGTGGTGGTTTTTTAAACAACTATTGGGTATCGATGGAGGGCAGATAGAATGAGTGTGTGAGAGACAGAGAAGAGATACGGCTCGGTGAGGTGGAAAATGATGTCTAGATAAGGGCTGAGGCTAATGAGGGTCCCCGATGCTGAGATAGCAGTTTGCTTTCGTGCAGGGACAGTTTTTTTTTTTTTTTTTTTTACGAAACAAAACAGGATGCAGAAAATGCTCGGTGGCATGTTGCGATTAAAAGCCGAGCGACTGGGAGTAAGTAATCTCAGAAGGCAATGCGTGTCCATGTTTCCACCGTGCATCTGCAGAGCGATGTGCCTCCTCTCCCCTTTTTTTTTTTTTTTTTTTTTTTCTCGACGCAGGACCGCATTCCTCAACCCGGGATAATTAAGGGTGAAAAATCCTTGTCATTGCAAAAGGGTGAGGGGGGGGGTGGGGGGGGGGCTCTTTAGGTACCAATTCACCCTGATGAATAAAACCCTAATTAATCCACTTAATCTGCTGCATGAGATTATTCCCGTTTTCACAAGCATGCACTTCCCTGTCCTGCATTATAAAGAAAAAAAAAACAGGGGAAATTTCCCATCCAAACTTATTTGATAAGGTCTTGATCTCTCTATTATTTAGCCCCGGGGTTTTACAGCTGGTGCTATACTATTGAAAGTACGCCATAAAATACCCGGCATAAAAAGGGCAAAAGAGCAGCAGTAATCATACTTGTCTTGGAAGACCTTGCGGCGGCATTGTGCTGCCCTCCATCGTACGTCTGCAGCCATTTTTCTCAGTGGCTGTAAATATGACAAGCCCGGGTTATACGAGTTGCCTTGATTTAGACCTCGGCTCCAGAAATACTCGCTGCAACTCCACTTTATTTAGGTTATTACGAACGAGTGCGTGGGTGACAAAAAAACGGATACTTTTACAAAATAAAAGCCTATTTTGTCTGTAATTTCTTCTGTGTTGGGGATTGTTTTATAAAGAACGATGACTTTATGATTTGTAGCTAAACTGATGTGATTAATAAAACAAAGAAATGCCCTTAAAGTGTTTTTGTTGGTTTGTGCTGCTGAAGTTTTTAGTTTTGACACAAAAAAAGAATAATCAAGTTGCTTTTGTCAGACATGGGGAAACGATTATTCAAGAAGAAAAACATTACCAGGGATACAAATCATATTCTGAGTATGAAACTGTGATGCGAAATGCAAGTAGTTCCCAGTGGAGAATTCATAGAAACCTGCAGTGTGTGTGTGTGTGTGTCTGTCTGTGTGTGTGTGGACTCATTGCTGCCTCTTCACTCTCATGCTTACTCACACCAGACAGATATGTATATTGTCAGGCACTGTAGAATGTGAGAAGGGACAAGTGTTTCTGTGTGTGTGTGTGTGTGTGTGTGTGTGTGTGTGTGTGTGTGTGTGCGAGCGAGGGGGCTGTGTGTTTTAGGTTACAGCCGGCCAGCTCGCCCTGCTTACGGTCGCCTCCAACTCGCCCAGATCACTTGCCTTGTCATCAGGCACCATTATATGGCTCTCTCTCAGGCTCCTTAAAGTCTGTTCCTCCTCGGACTGTTTCTTCAACACACACACACACACACACACACACACACACACACACACACACACACACACACAGAGCACTCTATTCAATTCAAACTGTTTACAGGGGAACTTTAGGAGAGGGCAATGAAGCACACTTACAATCGGCAATGCCGGTTTGGAGGCTTACGGCCTTTTACCCCAAATCAGAGTCCAATTCATCCAGCAAACAGCTTATGACTTTTTTTTCACCGCATCCATCGCGTTCATCGATACAGTGAATTATTTAAGAGTGGCTCCTGTGATACGGCTGTGAGCTTAATCACTCGTTATAATCCACGGCGCTCATCGTAGAGGGACGGGGCCTTGTAAAATACCTTATCACCTCATATCCGGGAAATCGATAGCCACGCCGCATCTGATGAGCAAAATATGGTGAAAAAAAAAAAAGAGAAGGTGGCTGCTGGGAGGGAAAAAAAAATAGATAGCTTAAAACAACAAACTGAAAATGAAAAACAGAATTAAAGTTAAACAGAAGCTAAAAGAATTCAATAAAAAAATATATTTCTCACGCTCAATTAAACGATCCGAGCGTCGTCGTTTTAATCTGACACTCAACAGCAGGAGACCCCGCTACGAGGCAGCATACCCGTGTGTGTGTGTGTGTGTGTGTTGGGGTGTGTGTGTGCACGGTATTTTGTGTGCTTTTACAGTATCTATTAATATTGAGTGTAGACGTGCATGGCTGCAGACTGGTGGATCTTATCAGCGCGGTGTAAACATATTTTGTGTGTTTTTTCCTTCACCGCGGTGCCGATAAAGAGATGGGCGACGGTCCAGCGGCGGCGGCGGCGGGGGGGGGAGGCTCTCTCGGGTTACCTGCCTCTCCTTCCACTGCTGTCACCGGCAAATCTGCTGCACACTGTACAGACTTTTCACAATACTGCTACGTCTATTTTTTAACGGGCCGGCATCATTTTTTGTGCTTATTTTTTCCCAGTAAACATTGTGGTCGGTGATTAGGTGTTGATGCGACGGCCTGCAAAAGTCCTGCATAGTTTCGTGGAATCGGGTGCTAAGTATCATTCTGATATCACGTCAAAGCAGCTTCCAAATATGTTTTAACGTCAATCTCAAGTGTCATAATGTCAAATGGAGAAAATTTTGCGTGCATGTTTGGGTTGACGTCACCTCCTGCACGTCAAACGCCGCCGCGGCCCCGTCAGGCACTTCCTGGGTACTCACCCGTTATTAAAAAAAGGTGAAAAATGTGCGCAAATACTGTAATTTGTGGTGTAAAACAAAGTGCTGCATCTCTTCCACCTGTCAGAAGGGTTCGGTGCCGCAGGTTTTTCTGCCCCAAAGCGCCAAAAGCTGCAATCTGCAGACACGAAGGGCTCAAAGACACTCAGAGACCACAGAGGAGACTTCGTGGTCACGCCAAGATGATCTCTCACTCTCTCTCTCTCTCTCTCTTTCTCTCTCGCTTTCACCATCTGTGTCTTCCCCCTCTCGGCGTCTTGTCTTGCTCTCACAGCGTACCTAAAACCACATGAAGAGCCTGAGAGAGGGTGACCTTAAACGGCAGCCTTCAGAGGAACTCAAGGACATGTCCACTAAGAGATAAACCTCTCGCTCTCTTTTTTTTTTTCACTCACACTTTATCTAATCTGAGAAATCAGATTTGTTGTGTGTTTTTTTTTTTTTTAGGGCGAGGTTTCTGTTCTGTTTCTGAGGCCGTTAATGAGTGAAAGTGTGTGAGAACAGGGAGATGGTATCACACGGCCGGGGCATTTATTGTCTGCGAGAAAAAAGCTCTCCAACAGGATGAATGCCTGCGGCGGCAACGTGATATCGTACGCCGCGGTGCCGCTCACACAGCACCTTCACTCCGTGGCTAATCTGGCTAAAATCAATCAAAAGCGTCATCTTGGTCGCTCTGCGTTATGGTTTTTTTTTGTGCATGAATCACCAAATTTACCTACGTTACGTAAAAAAAATAAACCGACGGCGAACGCGGGGAATTCACAGATTTCGATAGAAAGGGAAGAAAAAAGGAGTGAATGAATAATCTGCAACAGTAAGTGACGCCGTTGCACACATATCACGGCATCACCAGCCAACGGGAGGAGTGTGTGTGTGTGTGTGTGTGTAGAGGCACGTATCTTATCACCGGTGCAGATTAAGCCCCTGCCTATGATAAGGTCCGACGACAAGCGGGAGGACGGCGGGCGCGCGGAGCACCAGATGGGCGATTAGAGGGGCCGCCGTGGCACGGTGGGGGTCGAGAGGGAGCGCCGACCCCCGTTTGTACGATAACTAACCCCCCGTCACCGGCCGGGCCATTATCTGCTCTGCTCCCTGGCCTCCCTCTCATAAACACCAGAGGTTTGACATCTCCACTAAGTTGACGTGGCTCGGGCCCCGTATCTGCACAAGCGGAGCTGGAGACGAATCCCCTATCGCCGAGAGGGGTCGGTGCTCGCCGGTGCTCGCCGAGTCCCGGCCCGGTGCGCCTCGGTTTGCACCGTCTGATGCGGTCGGCCGATATCGCGGTTATCACATATCGTCAGAAGTGAAGAGAGAGATGACCGCCACAATAAATGACACCTACACTTACTATTATGGGTTACTGCTGCAGGTATAACCGGGTGTCTGTTGCACGGTAGAAATAAAACACCTCTAATACTTTATGAGGCCTTAAATTTAGATCAGTTGTTTTACTTTAAGGACCCTCAGAAATATGGAAGATAAAAAGCAGCTATGTACATGGATGCATTTCTTGGGGGTCCTGTGTGTGAATTGAAGGCATGTTGGGAAGAAGAATTAGTGGTAATTTTGACAGAGAACAGACAGAATTACCATTCAGTAGTGCCATCTAGTGCCCGCTACCCCGATACAGTGCCTTTTACTGAACACACACACACACACACACACACACACACTGGTCCAGAGAACAAATTACAAAATACTTCAAATACAGATTCACTCATTCATTTCCCTCTCCTGTCTGTCTGGTCGGGGCAGCGGATGCATATTGTGTGATAGCGAGGGCGTATCTTAATTGGCCCCCGTGTTATCAGCCCTGTTTGATAAGCCTCTTTGTCTTGTCCGTCAATAGATAGCCGGATGGAAAAGGGGGGGGGGGGGGGGCTTATTGGCGATCGCATCATCCGGACGTTTATTCACGTTTCAACGCGGTCACCGGGAATGACCGAGCAGGCGGCGGGAGTGCTGCGCGGCGGCGGCGCGGGTAATGATAGCCGTAGTGACAAAGCGATGCCTCGTAGCCTCCCCGCCGCGATAGCCATCTTTTCTGAGATTGGACCAACACACACACACACACCCGCTCTCAGGTTGGGGTGTTATCCAGATAGCTGCCACGGACGGATACAAAAAAAAAAAAAAGACTAGCGAGCTACTTTGTCATCTGTGTTTTTGATGTACGCCGGCGCCGGGCTGAGTAGCAGCATCCCACACACACCCTAGTCGTTACGTCACCGCCTTCACGCCTCGGCGAAAACTTTCCCGCTTTTAAAGAAATAAATACAAAAAAAAGGTCTTTCCTGTCTTCATGGAGGCGATGCGACTTAGAAATGACTCGCTTCCTTTGTTTTTTGGTAATAATTCGACGGCAGGCACATGGATCAAAACATGTCTGCCGCCGAGTGATTCACGGCATCGATTCCATTCCACTCGAAAAATTTGAAATGGAAAAATGTATGCAAGACAAACAAGAGCCTCGCTTTGAAGTTCTTCAAGAAGAGCCTTGCGAGTCATTTGGATCCGACCTGTTGTCTTCCTGTGACTTTGGTAGTTTCCTTGCGAAGCCATTCATGTGGTTGAAACAGGAAGCTGAGTTAAGCTAAGTGAGTGGCGAAACACGCTACCGCTTATCACTGCAACTTCTTCAGGGAAAGTTTCAGTTGTCACTTTAGCTTGAGCTGCACTGACGGAGACAGTAGGTCTGCTTCAAAACACTCACAGCAAGATATCTGTGGTATTGGGACCGGAGCCGATCCAGCTCCCAAGGACCTGTACTCAGATCAGCAAATGAAACCGAAAAGCCCGATACAATGACTTGAAAGCGTTAAAATGCTGCTATTGGGGCGGTTCCTAGTAATTTACCAGCCGGGTCTCACGAAATTGTTAAAGTGCAAATATAAATAAAGTGCCCCGTGCATGAAAAGTGCGAGAATCACGTTTCCAACCAGGACAGGAGGAGACGCGACTAGAAACAGCCGGTAGCTTGACGTTTCAAAAACCTGCTGTGCTGTGAGTGAAGTGACGGACCGTTCCTGGTGTTGTGTTGTCACACAGTCCAGCTAGTGGTGGAGGAGAGTAACGTCCACAACACATTTCATAGCTTCATGAAATGTGTTGTCCAGAAGAGGAGCCAGAAGAGGAGGACGCCATGCTGGTTCATGAGACGACCTACTGGACCATTAACCGGTTCTGCTTTAGAAAGTCAAGATATTTGACCAGTGTAAAGAAGAAGCCTGTTATTTTATTGTTATTAATCATTATTAGTCACTGATTTACTGAGTCAGTGAACAATTTTATCAAATGAATTAATAAACACAATTGATCCTATCCTATTGATCCTCTCTCCTATCGGACGATCTACTTAATAAAGTGCGTATCAGTTGTGATAAATTGGTGTGGGGGCACCAGAAGGATAGTTTGCTAACTGCCCCCCCCCACCCTATGGAGCTGGTGGGGCGACCAGAGGAGGAGGCCGCCGGGCTCCCACCGCCTCTCCCTCCCTGCCTGGCTCTCCCAGAGGAGCAGCCATGGCATTGGTGATTATGTCACCACTTAGTGAACTAACTGACACTGATGGGTTTGAAATGCACTCTGCGTCCCAGCGGGCCCCGCACCCCCCCCCCCCCCGCCCGGACCTCCCCGGCCCCCCTCGTCCCCAGGTCTGTCAGGCCCCTCTGTGCTGGGTTTTGGGTTACCCCGGAGTGACGGCAAGGCCAAGTTCAACAGCACAGCCAGCCAGCAGCTCTCTGAAGAGCCCGGGTTTTTTTTTTTTTTTTGGCGGGGGGGGGGGGGGGGGGGGGGCACTCACTTCTGGACCCCTTCTGTTTCACTACCTCCTCCCCTCTTCTGTTTCCTCCTCCTCTGCCTCCTCCTTTCATTGTTTGGCCCTGCTAGCTATACTGCTTTCCTGCTCCTCGTCCACTCTGACCTTCATAAATCGCGATAACTTGCCTGGAGGATTCTGGGATACATCAGAGGAAACCTATATTTAGTGTTCTCGCTCTATAAAATCTAATCAGTAGTGAGAATCGTCCATCTGAAGAAAGCAAACTTTCTCCTCTAAACTGAGAGGATGAGAAAAAATGATAATGGTATTCAGGTGACATAACACACCCGCTGGCGGCCATGTTGGAGGTCCCTTGGGCAACAATAGCTGTGAATGGCAGATTGCCTGTCTAAACAAACACCCTGTCTTTCTCAGCATACTTGTACAGACATGGTTGATTTGACTGGGAGCCGATCATTTCACCACTGGTACGTCTGATCCAGTTTGTCAGCTCGTTAGCTAGCTGCTACTGTAACTATCACTGTCTTGTCGTAAACACGTCAACTATCAGGTTAGCTAACGTACCTAGTACAGAAGCTAGCGGTAGAAGTGGCTAGTAGTCACATGTTCACATTAACATCAGTTGCTTTGCCATTGATTGGCATCTCTTGGTGTGAAATACATCCACTATCACCTTTATGATCTTTTGGTTACTTTTAATATTGATTTTCGCTAACGAAATGCTGATCATCGGGGAAAGCGGCCTACAATAGCACTGATGCTATTAGCGCTCGTCTACAGACGTCGTCAATCTTCTGACTGTTGTACATTCAAATCACAGCGTTGCATTAACTAGTTATGGTTGTAACTGTTATACTAACTTGTTGCATCACTTTAAAGTGGATTTTATTAAAATGCATTTCACTTTGTGTAACAATGATAACCTACGATGCTGCACTGTGGCACACTATGAGCACTTCTCATGTTTTGATCTGATTGATAGCGTGTCACAAACCATTCATAAGACACTTATAATGCATCATCAGTTATAACTGCGATGTTGATATTGTGCAGATATAATGTAAGCATGCTCGTATGGATAATGAGTGCACTAGATATGGTCATAGACAGTTTTACAGAGAAGATTGCTGTTAATGATATCTTGCTTTCGGCCGATGGACTAGAAAGTATCTGAATGAAGCTTCTGCTAACCGGAGGGAGAAGATGAGACGTGGCCAAATGTCTGCGTTTCATGTTATTGTCAATTTCCATTAAACCATTAGAGATTTGTCATTTGCAACAGGCCAATTATGAAGTCATCCCCCCCCCCCCCCACCACCACCCTCACCCTCCTCGTCATGTGGCGGTGGAGAGAGACATATGTGTTTAGTCTATTAAAAGAGACAGCCGGCGTGCTTTGGGGAGGTGACCCTGGAGCTGGGTGAC
Organism: Hoplostethus atlanticus; assembly: GCA_034670405.1. Taxonomy (NCBI): domain Eukaryota; kingdom Metazoa; phylum Chordata; class Actinopteri; order Trachichthyiformes; family Trachichthyidae; genus Hoplostethus; species Hoplostethus atlanticus. The sequence goes on from JAXDDX010000013.1 coordinate 2,853,295, forward strand.
AGCTTCAGTTACACTAACACATGAGCTCTCCCCTCGCCCCCACCCAACCCTCCCAACACACACACACACACACACACACCTACTTAACTTCCAACTGCGTCCTACTCCCTCACCTCACCCCAACCTCCAACCTCAAACCCCTAACCCCACATCGTGTATGTGTGTGTGTGTGTGTCACTTTCTCCTTTAGAAGGGGGGCAAATTGAAAATTAAACTACTGGGCAGCCAACTATGTAGATGGCCGCGCTGATAGGCGTCGATCACTCCCCACCACTCCCCTCTTTCTCCTCGCTCTTTCCTTTCGCTGTCATCCTCTTTCTCACTCCGCCGCTGATTTAATTAAGTTTAGGAAATGATAAAATAACTGCGTCCACCTGTGGCGGTTCACGGCGTACTAATCTCTTCATTTAGCCGGCTAACCCCCAGTCTGCAGATAGCTGCGTTCACACTGTGGCTGACCTCTCTGCGCACGACTTTGCAGGGGGAAGGCCAGGCAGTGGAAAGCTCTCGCCACACTCTCTGGACTGACACTTGAAATGTTGCCCGCCATCCAAACAATTAGAATACGATGCAGCGTTGCCAAATAGGGCTGTGGTGACATGTTTCCATAAACTTTGGCGATATATGGCGATATATTTTTCATCAGTGTGGTGTTTTAGGTGGTTTCCGAACACAGAGGGCGACAGTGATGTTAACAAAGCGGGATGTGCTCTGCCAGAGACTTGCATCAACTCTACTCTCCGTTACATCATCCATCAAGGGAAACCACACTCATCCCTGCATGGATACAAAGATAGACAGTCGCACACACACACACACACACACACACACACAGTACATGCATATGGGAAAGCCTGAAGCAAGCCTTCAGTTGAACGTTTTGGGGGTGAAGTTGGAAATTGGTAATGAAAAGTGAGTTGGAGAGTTGTGATGTCACCCAGGGCTGTTAGTCAGGCCTTCTGGTGTTTCCTGGTTCAGACCGTGGTTCAGACCAAGGCCTCTCCAGGTCAGCCTTGAGATCTTTGGAAGTCATGCAGGGTGTTTTTTTTCAATGGCCTGCAGCAACTTTCATACACCATGTGGGCCACCTGCAACCTGTCACAGGTGAGTTGGTTTCCTCTAAAATGACTTTGAATTGTTTTACAAGGTGCCAATAATCACTTTTCAATTTTGAAACCATAAAAATGTCTATTCTTATTGTTTGATCATGTTGCAAAACGATAGATGAACGTGTGTAGAGCCAAAAGTTGTTTAAATTTCCAATTATTTCAGAAACTTTTATTTTCTCATTCCCAAAATAAATCCATAAGTTTGCCATACTTTCCTCTCCGTAAGACATAACCCCACCCCCCCCCCTCCCCCATGATCCATTCTTTACTGTATGTAATCCTGCTTCTCGCGTCCTTCATCAATATTAGCCTTTTAGTTGACAACACATTACGTACATTAAGCCCCGGAGGTTAAAACCGCTGAACTTCCCTCAGAGCTGGTTGCCACAGATGACACCGAGCGAGAGAGAGAGAGAAAAAAAACCAGGGAGTGACAACAGAGCGAGAGAGAGAGAGAGAGAGGGGTAGTGACGGCTCCACTTTGCGGAGGCATCAGGCATTTCTCTGGTATTTAAGGGGCTCGGAGGGCTTAGCGTTTCCGTGAGGTTGAGGCCCCGGCGTTTTGACTGGGAGAGAAGAGACCAATTAGGCCATTAATGTGAGTGCTGACGGGCGGATTACTCCCCTGGCTCGCTTGCCCCTTTAAAAAACAGGCAGGAACAACAATAAGGTCAGTAATAACTCCGCTGTGATAGGGGCAGCCGAGTTCTCATCTCGTAGCACGCAGGAGTAATTCTCAGCGGTATTTGGCGTCGCGGGCTAATGTCCTTCACAGCTGGCTTCACATGTTTGAAGCTGCCAAACACACTTTTTTTGTGCAGTTCCTGGGCCCTTTGTTTGAACTCGAGACTCCCAGGCTATTGTTCACTCGTGTAGGAAGTTTTGCATTTTCAATCAACGAGTGCATTTTCAAGGTAAAAGGAATCCACAGATGACCCGCACACACACACACACACACACACGATGTCTATATTTGGAGGCCTACATCCCTGCAGTCTTCCAGTATTTCCAGGTTTACAGTTACAGGTCAGGGGTCGGGGGTTGAGGGGTCACGGCGGCTGCGCTAGCAACAATGACGCAGGTGCACCATTCAGCTCCAGTCGGCTGCAGCATGTGGACGTCCACCCCTGTCACTCAATTAAAAGGCGCCGATCGACAAACAGACACGTACATTCATCCCGTCCAAATGTATGCGTTCACACACACTTGTGGTCGTGACCATTCCCGGGACCCCATGTAGTTGGGGTATTCTCTTACGGAGCCGGCGAGTGGAAGCGAGGAATCTGAGCAGCGCCGTCGTCCCGCGGACAAAAGGCAGGGCGGCCCCTGGGTTCGGGGCTGAGGAGGAAGCCCCCGGGTTTGGCCCCCTGGACCTCGGGATCCTGGAGGTGCCTCCTCTGGCAGCCAGGTGTTCCAACAGGAGGTACTTTGTGGAAACGGTCCCAGCGCCGGTTGCAGTGGATCAAATGAGCTGTAGGTGTAGTTTGCCGCTGATCTGTCGCTCCCTGTGCTGTGGAAGGGTTCGACCGGCGTGGGATTTTGAAGGCTGATACTGATGTTTTTGTGCTGATGTTTCTTTTTGACCTAGCCTTCAGTGTTTCTCCCCCACAATTTGATTCTTGTCAGTGTTGAAAAGCCTCTGAAGCAGCATTTAGACCATCATCTGACACTAAAACCCAGACTGAGGGAATTCTTTTAGGTGGGTTAGCAGCTACTTATAATTATTATTTTCTACCCACAGTCAGTCGAAACTCCATTGAAGTTCGTCAAACCCACAGCGAGTTGGCCCCCATCGTTCCATCTCAGCCTTCTCTCAAACTATTGAAGTTCACAGGGCCGTCTTTTTACAGCTCCAAAGAAAAAAAGCTGAAACATGTCCATCAAATATCTCCAAACAGCTTGTGCAGCATAATTGGGTCCAACAGTTCACTTATCTCCGGTATCGTCGTCACTGACAAGGCTCAGACTCAGTGAAGGTCCTGCAAACTTCAGTGGAGTTTTATTTGATATGGGGGTGAGTAGATCAGACTGAATGAACTATCCCTTTAAGGCAGGGTGTTCCAGACAGACAGCCCTGGAGCTGCTGGGTACCCTGGTTTCTCTGGTCAACCACCTGAAATAAAATAACAGTAATCCAACATATTGATGCCTAGTGTGGAATCTGATTAAAAAAAATGATGCATTAGAAGCAATTCAAGTTGAGTTCTTCCTATAGGCAGCCGATGTAGCATTGATCACTTGATCATAGGTCGACTTTGTGGTTTGGGGCGGGAAGTCAGGTAGGAACCTCCATCACATGGCAGGCCAATGTCGGCCCGACTCGACATTAGAAAGATACATGACACCGTCTTTGTTTTCAAACCACAAATTGTTTGATGGTTGAGAAGAAAATGGTTGCAGCTGTTTTGGCGACTGCCCGAACGTCGAAACATCAAGAGTCCCCCGACGGTAACCTACTAGAAGGAAAGCGTGACCGGCGGCGGATCCGCGGCTCCTCTTGGGTCATTCCCACAGTCCTTTGCAGCGTAACAAAGCCGTGTTCTCGCCCCCTGCCCGGTGTTGTCTACTGGGTATTGATGTAACATGAGTGTGTACGGCACAAAGCTCGCTTCTTCTCCTGCTGATGAGCGGAGAGGAGAGACGGGCAACAGATACGACACCTGCCTCCGACTGGCTTGGCCTTCAATGCCGCCTTGTGCTTTACTGGTCCCATGTACGCTGCCTACACACACACACACACACACTTCCTAGTTTAAGAGAATTTAAAGAAAAAATAGGATTTGAAGCGGCAGTCACCAGCGGTTATCGACTTAAATTTCAGCCTCATATGTCCACCGCTAAGCACATTGGTCCTAAAGTCCTTCGCTGCAGTTCGTGCAGACACAAACTCCCATATATGAAAAGTAAATGATTTCCTCTATATTTTAAAAGCCCCGACTTCCTTCTCTCTGGTTCCAGGAAAACATACATCACAGCTGGCGTCCGCAGCCAGAACCAACAGCGTCTGTCTGCCCTGTCTAGGCCAGCCTGGACCCACGCCCAGGTCAAAGGTCAAACAAGCATCAGCCTTCATCTACTCCCTCCCTTTATCTGTTGCTCTTTCACTGCTTTTTGGTGGTTTTAGATGTTTAATTACAGAGCATCGAAATCTGCTTTCACAGCCGATCTCTCCCAGTCCAGACCGAGAACCTTCCAACAGAAAAAGGAGGGTTCCTCAAGGGTTCTTTGGCTAGCATGGTGGTGGTGATACATGAAACGGGAACGACTCGTTGCAGGTTAATCATTTGTTAAAATAAAAACTGGCACAACTGCGTGTTTCTTTTATTTGCAGCATTTCATACATCCTTAAAGCGACGTAAAGGGTTTATGTCGAACCACTGAGCAAGGTGCTATAGAGAACCTAGTACAACCATGAAGAACCATTTCCTGTTTCTATACAGAACCCTTTCTTTAAGTGTAGGACCCAGAAAGAGAGTTGCTGTTTCTGTCTGGGCTGTTTTTTCTGTTGCACAGCTACAATGTACGACGGCTGAAAGAGTTTTGAAAGTTGACTCAGCGATCAATCTATCCACCTTTGAAAATACAAAACAGACTCGACAACTGCCCCCGCCCCTTTTCCACTTCTGGCCACGCCCCCTCTTTAGCCGACTGCGTTCTGGCTCCCCAGCTCAACACCTGGGCTCGCTAGCGTGTCGTATCGCTGCTAATCGTATTAGCCTAATCGCCCCCTCCGGATCAGCACATCCACGGCGACCCCGCCGTGACCCCGTGACCCCAGGCCAGGGAAACCCTCATGCGGGGATCAGACCTTGAACTTATCTCTCCCCCCACCCAGAACCAGACCACACCCTTCACCGTTGCTCAGAGGGGGGAAGAGGAGGGTGCACGGATATGACCGGATTCCTTTGGGGGGGTCTGCTGTGTTATGAACTGGTGGCACTTTGGTTGACCCCTCTGCTGCATTCTGGGAAAACTCATGACCTAAACGCTGTGACATTTTATCACAATTACTATTAGAATCATTTCTTGTCCCCCTGATGATTTTAAACATACCTCACATTTTTTATGATATTTGCAATTGCTTTTTATAACATATAACAACATGTCCCTACGTTGCTGACTGATTGCATTGTGTGTTTTCTTTGTCGTTTATGATTTTTTTTGTTTGTCTCTTGCTGAAAAAGAGATTTCATAATCAAAGAGGTTAGGTGATAAATCAAGTCATGACAGCTGATGGACCTTTAGTTTGAATCTGCCTGCTCGGGTTCTCCCTCAGTCTGTCTCCCCAGGGGTCCTTGAGGTGCTTCCAGGGGGTCCCCAGAAGAAAATAAACAATACAATGTTAATTCTGTAGAAGTAGACCAACTACTCTAATGATAGATTTCACCCTCACCCCTCCTGCAGTGAGACACTTAGACAACCCAATACTAAATCAACACGTGTTCCTGACAAATCTTGTCTGATGAGGGTCGGGGGCCCTAACGTGTCTATTTGGGGGCCCGGTGACATGAAAACATTTGAGAACCCCTGCTCTCTCCCTCTCTCTCTCTCCCTCTCTCTCTCCTCACCCCTCTGCCTTCCTCGTTCTCTCTCCCTGTCATCTGTCAGGCAGCTCAGTTCTTGGCAGTCTTGCCTCCTGCTCAGGACCCGCTGGATTTCTCCCCTGCAGAAGAGCTTTGCACCGTGCCACCGCCAAGGTGGTTCGCATCTGCCAGCCTATCTCTCTCTCTCTCTCTCTATTTTTCTCTCTTTAGCTCACCCTCCCTCCCCCACCACCACCACCACTCCTGCTCTCTCTTCCAATCTCCACATCTCTATCTCTCCTTTTTTCATATCTTTAATCTGCCCTCCCCGCTCTCTCGTTTTATCTGCGTCTCTCAGTCTTTCAGCTTGGCATTGGTCCTCTCTTCCTCTGTCCCTCTCTGCTAGACGCATTAGGAAGATGATGCAGCAGCCAGTAGCTTTGAAGGGCCGGGTATCATCTGAAATCTGAAAAGTATCAGCACCAAAACAAGACTTTACTTGACGCCTATGTTGAATAAAATCTTTTTATGTAATAATAATACAATATTTTTTCTTTCTCTTTCACTTGAACAGTATCAAAGCAAAGTATTTATTGGTTCAAAATGCTGTTTACAATATAAAATAAAATCACACTTTGGTTTAATCAAAACCATCACATTCAAGACTTTATTATAACTATTAAGACTTCTTAAAAGCTTTAAATCAAAATAGTTAGAACCATGTGAAGAATTTCTTCACATTTTGAACAATTTGTAGAATATAATAGAATAATATAGCTAGTACATTTTTTTTCTACACATTAATGTAAAATGCAGTTTAACATGGTTTCAAGTTAACATCAGTTTTAGTGAAACGTAGCCAGATCTCAGGTTTCTGTGACATGGTGTATTAGAGTTTGGTGATTGGATGAAAGACGATATAAGATGAACATGTTTCTGTAGTGGTTTGTACCGAGCACTGACCAGCGCTACCTAACCCTTGAGATTTGTTTGATTTAAAGAAATTAAAAGTAAAAGTTTAGTATAGTAAAATCTTAGACATCATTTTTTTCAAACAAAACAACAAAAATAAGAAAATTGAAAAAAATAAGTGCAAAATTTCAAGTTCACATTCATCCAAAGGGCAACAAACTGAGATGTCAGAATATTGCACTAAATCTTCCCGTTTTTTTCAACTCCAATATTACACCGAGCCTTTGAAGCAGTCAGCTGATTCCCTCTGTCTGTGCCACAGCACTGTGTGGCCAGACTCTGCCAAGCCAAACACAACACAGGCAGTGCCCCGGCCAGAGCCTTCATTCATTAGGGCCCTGAATGCACCGCCGCGGCCCCCTCCGCCTCCCTCTCTTCCCTTTCTCCTCCCTCGCTTCGCTGTCGCTCCCTGTTCCAGTGTTGGTGTGGAGGCGGGGGGTCAGACGGAGGTTAGTCAAATACAGTGAGCTTAGCCTCTCCACACTGTCCATTAACTATCAAAACATGTGTGAGCGCTGGCCGGGATGAGAGTGCCCTGCTCTGGCTGCCATTGTGTTTCTCACTGGGTTACCTCTTTTTTTTTTTTAACCTTTATTTAACCAGAGGAAATGGACAGAGGACAAACCTTCAAATGGCCTTGTCCTTTCTAATGCCTTGCTCAAGGGCAGCTTTGAAAACAGTTGAGGGAGGGGAGAGTGTTACTTCCTTGCAACCTCCCCATCACAAGCCCAGGTCTCTAATCTCTAGGATAGCAGCACCTCCAACATGGCCTGCCTATACATGGGGGTGTTACAGCTCCTATTGGTTCCTGCTAGCTGCCACCTGTAGCTGTGACCTGCGTGCTGCTGTGGAGGGACGGCGTGAGGAAGATGAAGATGAAGAGATACGCCCTGAGGAGATGTATATGCTGCTCCGTCTCCTCCGCCCCTCATCCCCAGTGGCGGTAACACTAAACGTGGCAAAATGGCGGCCATTTGTCTCCATAAGTGAAGTAATGGAGAACTGCGGACCGCCGGCACCGACAGGTTTATAGTCGTCGTATTCTCTCTCGCTCTTTTGACTGTTTTCAACACCGCGCTTTAAAATCTTTCTTTTATGAACTGAATATGTCAGATCCTCGTACATCTCTCTCTCTCCCTCCCTCTCTCCCTCTCTCTCTCTCTCTCTCTCTCTCTCTCTCTCTCTCCCTCTCTCCCTCCCTCTCTCTCTCTCTCTAGACAGACATGCCGTGCTCCCTGCTCTGTCCCCACTTCCGATCTCTCTAATGTTTTTCAGTCATAATAAATCTGGCCCTGACTTTCTAAAGCAAACAATGCTGTGGGGACTGAGTCCTCCAATAACACTTTGTCAGTTCCAATCAGGCCTGAAATATGACTCAACTGTCTGTGCCTCCCCCAGCTCAAAGTCCTCCACGCCACCCCCCCACCCCCCATTTCCTCTCTCTCTCTCTCCCTCTCTCTCTCTCTCTCCCTAGGCTTCGCAATCTCTGATGCTTATTTTTTCTGCCTTGTCCTCAAATCTTTTTCCATTTCTCCCACTACACCAATTAATTTCTGCAGGCAATTAAATGACACTGATTTGATAAATGTGTCATTTTCCATGATTTCACTGTGATCCCTACCTCCCCCTCCTCCCCCTCCTCCCCCCGCCGGCGCAAAACAATCTTTTCCCCCCCTTGTGAATTTCAGCTGCACCCTCCTACCTTTGTAGCGTCGGTCGAACAAGTTTACCCTATATTTTATTTATTGTGCGTTAGCCCGCGGCCAGTGCTAATCAGTGCTACGCCTCCCTCCCCCCCCCCCCCACACCACTGAGGGAAACCATCAGTAGCGATGCCCGGTCGACCGCAGAGCGAGCATGTTCTCTTCACGCATGATTAGCGCTGTTCAGTGCGGGGACAGACCACCTCAAAGAGAGAACTGGCCGCGACTTCAAAGTCTAGCCAGCGAGCGTCCCTGTGCCTCCGCGGTAAAACCTAACAGAACACGGCGTCTTGGGGGATTCGATCGGCATTAATGGTGAATGATTGACTGGCAACCTTCTTGTTTGACTCGATGATGTATTTTCTTTCAGTGTCGGCTTCGGCTGATTCAACTTTTTCTGATTATTAAACTTATTATGTTGTCCATCCATCACTGTGTATAATACGGTTCAACTGATGTGTGTTTTTGAAGGTCAATACCAGCACCAATATGTGTTGCAGCCAATAGCTGACACTTTGTCGATATCTTTTCAAGCCGAATTAGGCAACTTCGCACTTTGGCGGCCCCAAGTGGCAGCAAGAGGCAACTGTCTGCGTTTTTTAAAGTTCGAAGGACTTCTTTACGCAGAAATCACGTAGCATGACGTCAGTAAGCTCCATCGTTTCTGTGGATTTCCCCTCAGTCACCATAACTCTCACCGGCATTTCATTCAGGCAAATACTTCGGATTCCACGGTTTCTTATTGAGAAGAGATGAGATGAGATGCTCCTCTCTATTGTAGCCCCACTTTAACTAGTATATAAAAGTATTGCCTAGTGCAGCTTTATTTTTGATTCAGGCGTTTCTCTCAGAATCGTACTCAGGGCAGGAAACGCCTCTGAAACAGGGACACTAAAACCACTGAGAATCAATTAAATTCAGGTTGAGGGCTTCCCACAGACAACCAGCGTAGCACTGATCAATCAAACTGCATCATATCAGAGGTGGACGACACACTGACCGGACCAGATCTGATTCCTTCAGTAAAGGCCAATATCGGCCTGACCCCGCTGCAAGCTGTTGGGATAGACAGTAAGCATCAAGCGGCGATCTTCAACGTGCGTGATAAGAGATGGAGCGCCCACAATACGGCCTGCAGCCCGTCGCCACGAAGCTGTCAGAACCGCACGAGCAGGACGACCACCCGCTGCATCACAGGCTCCACTTCCCTTCCCTTTGTCTCTTCAGAGGGAGGTGTACGAGGAAAGGGGAGGTCAACTCGCATTTCCTAAAAAGCTTAAACTAGTGAAGTGTGTGTGTGTGTGTGTGTGTGAAGCGTAAATGTGGAATTTCGCCTGAGGTGCTACTAATGACGGCGCTCTCCCTTTAAACCCAAATAGAAACACAGAGGAGCGAGAAGAAAGAGAAAAAGAGAGCTTTACACCTTTACCTGGCAGATGAAAGCTCCCATAATGCACCATTCATGGCAGCATTAGAGTAAATAAAGAGTAATGGCTCCTGTAAGTGGCGCGGTGCGTGAGTTTGTATCGACTTCCCCCCGCCACGGGCCTCTATCCAAACACAACTTCAGTTACTTACAATTTTCTCCAAAGCCTGCGGGATTATTACTGAATGTACAGGTCAGCCATGTAATATATCCTCCGCTGTTCCTGCAGGAGGCGGAAAAAAAAATGTTAGAAGTACAGTTTGAGTGATTCATGGTGAAAAAAGGAGTTATTATAGTAGCGCTAATGTTGAGGAAGCTTTTAGTGTCTGCCTCAGTGGGAGGGTGTCAACTGGCCCGATGTGTCAGGGTTATTTCTCCTCATCAGAACTGAAGCCGACAGTATTTATGTTCAGAAGACCTTCAAATATTTACAATACCGTGACATTTTTTGGCATTTTCATATCGGAAAAAAAACTTTATGAAGTTCTTCAATCATCCTGCCCCCCCCCAAAAAACACACACACACCCACACACACACAGCATAGCACTTTCCCTATCTGTGCAGAAAGCTCTCTTTGACACACAAACCAAACATTCAGCCAATCGGGTTGGCCGTCACGTTTCCTGGCTCGTCAGACTCTGCCCAGCCCCGGCAGAGAGGATGGTGCTTACATAACCCCTGACCCCTCTAATGCATTAATTGGGAGTAGGGGGGGGGTGTATGGGGCGATTTATTGTGATGGAGAGTGTTGGTAATTGCCCGGTGACCCAAAGGTTCTTTTTCCTTGTCCCGGTACCTCCACCACCCTGACCCGTCCACACGAAGGGGTTTTGAAGGCCAACACCAATATTTTTGAAACTGGCCGACATTCAACATCTTTAAAGTTGAAATTGTTGTGATTTTCCATCCCATTCACAAATACTCAGATTAAGGTTCGACAGATGTAAGTATTTGAAGGCCGATACCGATACCGATACCGTTTCTGTGTTGAAGCTGCCAACAGTTCAAAATCTTTACATTGGACCATTTAATTCCAAATAAATGTATTCAGTGTTTCACCCACAACTCTGAAACAGCATTCAGACCATCAGACACCAAAACTGTCCATTGAAACCAAAGATAATAATGATAATAAAAAATATTAATACTTGTGATGCACAGATATGATATGGTTTGTGATATTGATCCATTATAACTGACATTTTAAACGCTCGTCTTAAAAACCTATTTTATTCATTGGCTCTTCACTGTGTCAGACATATTGAAAGGCTCTATTGTTCCTGTTCGCTCCGCTCCCCCCCCCCCCTCTTTGTAAAGCACTTTGGTGCACCCCGGTTTTGTGTTTTTTAAAGCGCTATATAAATAAAGTTGACTTGGCTTGACTCTGCGGGAAGCTCTCAACCTGAATGATTCTAATGCGGCGTTTTCCTTCCACACCAGGATGAATATGTGTTGTTGTCCTGTGAGGATTCAGTGGAGAGTTTTAGTGTCCCGTGATGGTCTCAATGCTGCTTCAGAGGCTTTTCCACCCTTGAGGAAACAATAAATCCTTTTTTTTTTTGGGATGAAAATCAGTCAAATTTAAAGATATTGATTAAAAGGCACAAACTATTGGCGTTTGTCAGTTATCAGTCCAAAAACATCAGGTATTGGCATTCGTCTAAAACCAATATCGGTCAAACCCCTGTCGTCATTTTCCATTCCGTACACACTCTCAATCTGGACTTGTTGGTTGTTTTTGTTTGGCTGCTGCAACAGCACACATACCCAGACGGTTGTGTGAGCGCCTGGTTGGAGATGTTTATGACTTTACGGTGAGGGCAGAAAACATGTGTCCATATTGATTATCATTACTGGGTCCCAGGGAGCCTGTCGATCAATTACCCACCCGCCTCCTCCCCGCTGCAGACATAGCAATAACAAACCTCTAAGAGGAGGAACTCAACCTTGCTAATTAATGACGGCTTTATTTTCCTTTCCACGACTCAGAACGGGGCAGACATGACGCCCCCCCCGCCACCCCCCCCCCCCTCCTCCTGATAGCATCGAGAAGGTGAAAGAAGGAACAAATGAAAGAAGAGAGAGAGAGAGAGAGAGTTATAAAAGAAAGTGTTGTTTATCCTGGAAGTCTCTTTTATTGCGGTTGGCGCCAAACGCTAACTGCCCATGCAAAGATGTGCAGTCATCGGCTGCACGCACACACACACACACACACACACACACACACACACACACACACACACACACACACGCGCGCACATCATACACTACACAGTCACTCAATCCTGTTATGAGAGTTGGCAGAGTGGTCCCATGTGGCCTACTCTTCAGGACAGCCCCCCCGGGATCCAAAATGCATTAAGAAATTAATGTCCACCCTGGGATCCCTCCAGAACCCCAGACTTAACCTGTGGCTCCGTGTGTGTGTGTGTGTGTGTGTGTGTGTGTGTGTGTCAGCGAAGCCAGAAAGTGGGAGTCCACACTGGCCAGTAAGGTCAGTAACTGATAGGCCTTCTCTTTTCGATCCCCCCCTCCCTCTCGGCGCCTTCTGTCGGCCAAAGACAACCGGCTTTAAATAGCGATCTAAAGCAAACACTCCTCGCCGCCGCGATCCGCTTCCGCCTCACAAATCTGTCATAAGAACGTTTCCGTGGAGACACATTTTTAGGTTTTTAATGCGCTTCCTATTCCGAGCCGCGTACGAGAGATCGCCGAAACAATAACAACAGAAAAACAGAACACGCCGCGTCAACCAACAGGAAGTTTACTTTTAGATACCATCTCTGGGTTCTGGTTCGCAACGTTTAGAACGGCAAAAAAATAAATAACGGCGGAGACGGTAATTTTTTTTTTTTGCGTGAGAAAAAACGGGATTGATTGGGCTGTATTTGTACTGGCTGCTCAGCTGGGAGTTTGAAGGGTCGCTGATTGTTGCTAATGGATGTTTTTTGAGAAAGTTTCTGTGCGAGTACAGGGACGTGTGGCGGTGGAAAATAAGTTTTTCAAGTTTCCTTATATTGTATCTGTATCGTGATGCGAAACGTCAATGAACAAAACCTCACAGGGGCTCGCAGGTTTAGTGCTTTACACTTATGACAGATTTTTGAACTGGGGTTTGAGCAGAAGGCCAATACTGATGTTTTTGCATTGAAGCTGCTGATACTTGATATTTTGTGCTGATATTCAATAAAAATGTGAATAGTTTCAGACACAATTCAGTGTTTCCCCAAGACCTTTCACTTTTCATGTTCAACAATCATACAGGGAGAAATCCATCGTAGAAGAGGAAGAGAAACCAATTTCTCAACCAACAGCAGGCTCAGTAAACCACAATGCAATGCAGCTATGAGACATGTTGGGTTTTGAGTGGCAGGACGGTCATCAGCTAGCGCCACTACCAGTAATTCCGATGAGGATATATGAGACGTTTTTGAAGGCTCCCACCTGACGGTACAAATAACGGAAGGGTGTCAAACATGGCTGCTGCGAATCTGCCAAAGTCCACAGTCCAAGCTAATAAACAACGAGGGGCTGAGGAGCTGCAGGACTCCTGCAGAAGAGGCCATGCTATATGTTGCAGCCATTTCCCAACACAGAGAAAACCTGTCTACACTCCACTGCCTCTCAAAGCAAGAGGACCAAGTATGCCTCTTCCCTTCCCCTCGACCGACTCTGCCTTCCCCCTCCCTATTGACTCAAATCCTGAATGAGTTAGAACGGGGAGGAATGATACTGCGACTTGTTCACACACACAAAAATGTATTCACACGCATGTGGTCATACCGTGTAATTCAATCAGAAGAAATGAAACGCACATATTTGCCAAATTGCAAATTCAGAACCAGAGACTTGCTTGTGTGTGTGTGTGTGTGTGTGTGTGTGTGTGTGTGTGTGCGTGCGTGCGTGTGCATGTGCGCATGTTGGTGTGGCCACAGTTTCTTCTCTCTGCGGTCTGTTCGTATTCTAATCAGTATGTTTCCTGCTAGCATTGATCAGGCCTGATAACCACTCCTACATGGTGTCTCCTCAGCAGATGCAGGAGTCAGATAGAGGACAGAAAGAAAGAAATCAAATGAGAAACTACAAGGCTACGGAGGAGAGAAGCTCTTGGCCAACAAATGCACAAATTCTTTCCACAACTTGTTGGATTTAAAAATTTGTATCAAAACGTGGTAGATAATCCTCACCAAAACTCAAACAAGGTTGGACTGATGTGTTTTTTTGCCGATACATTGGGCCGATATTGAGCTTTTATTTTAAAAATCTGGTATCATCCATTGAAGCTGTGTAAAACCTGCAATGCAATTTTATTTTCTTTACCCATTTTTATTGATTTTATTGTTCATTCTATTTTTGTGAATTTATTCTTCATTTAAAGGCACTAATAAATCTCTCTACCATTGAATAGATGAGGTCACCCTGCCTTGAAAAGCTGCTGACACTAAAATAATTTCATCAGGTTTCAGTGGAGAGTTTTAGTGTCCCATGATGGTCTATATGCTGCAAAATCCTGTTATTTTGTGGCATGAAAATGGTCAAATTAAAGTTATTGAATATGGGTACAAAATATCAGCAGCTGTAATTGAAAAATAGCAGTAGTGGCCTCGGCCTGCAAACATCTCAAAATCAGTCGCACCCTAATCCACGCACCTGTAAATTTGATCTGTCTTCACAACCGGGCGATTGTGGGCTGGAAGTCATACGAAACGAACACAAACTCCCGCAGCCGGTCTCTCAGTCGGGGGTTCTCAAAAGGAAATAGAAAGTCAAAGAGCTCCGGCCCTTATCTACTCAGAGCTCTGTGCTCCGGGGCTCCATATATATGCATGCTCATGCGAAGCCATTACATGGGGCGCAGGCACGCTAACATCTCCGCCGTACCATAACGACCGGCTGCGTGGCGTTGCGCGCCTCTTCCCCCCCGGTCTCCCCTATCGGTTTCAATCGGTTTAGGCAGTTTTTGACAGCGTGCACACGTGGCGCCGTGCATTTTATTTGAAGGTGTGAATAAAATGCACGGCGCCTGTGCACACCTGGTAACCTCACCGGTGTGCAACAGCTACGGCACCATACTTGTTACAAAGCCCTACGGTTGATTAGAAAGAAAATGGCTGCAGGAAGTTGACTCTTTCTTATTGGTGTGCTCTGTGGTTCATCCGTTTAAAGGTGGCTATGTGTGGTAATTTTTTTTAGCAGACACAAAACGAACAAAGTTGACTAGCCGGCGCGCCGTGTATTTCCGTGTAGGCTTCCAAACATGAAATATACTTTTCCCCCCTGTATTTCAAAGTGCCCGGTCTACTGATTATTGAGTAAGCCGAGGTTTGCTTTCCCATGCCTCTTTGTGCGTCGTTATCAAACAAATATAAAAAAGATACTCAGACTTTTTACATATCACTTTACTGTTTGAATGAAGCAAATGCAAAGTGTGTTTACATTTCCATCTGAATTCTTAAGGTTCTTAAACTCAACCCACTTTTTTCCTTTTTTTTTTTTTTTTTTAACCATACCTCCAATATTGGATTTCTTTTCAAGTGCAGTTACCTATTTCCTATCTTGGTAATACATTTTTCCGCATCTGTAAAGTTTATTTTTGTAACTTTATTGGTTTCCCCAGTGAGTCAGGTAGAGGAAGGGAAGTCATTACAGCTTAGTCCTCCAGCCTGCCTGCCTCCATCTACACAGCCAGGAGAAAAGTACAGAATGTCGACAGCTATCTCTCATATTTCATCGGGACGCTGTCTTCTTTGGAGACTCCATTTGTGTTGTAAACATCTTAAAAGGTTCCCTTGGCTCCCCTCTCCCTTTCTTCTCCTTATTTTTTTTTTAGATTCCGTTCGTCTTATTTTTTAAACTGCTTGACTCCTAAAATACAGATATCACAGTTGTGGCCCCTGTGAGTCTTTTTTTTTTTTTGTGAAAAATGAGCATATTACTTCCTACATCTCCCCTTGCTTATTTATTTATTTATTTATTTATTTTGTCACAATAAATATTTCCATTTATATGCAAATTATTATCTACTGACCAAGAATGGATAAAAAAAAAAACAAGAAAAAAATAACGTGTCTTGTTTTCATTGTGGTGTGCGGAGCGCGCGAGTGTGAAGGCGGACGTCTGGCTGAGAAGTGTCTGGAGCTGGGAGAGCAGAGAGAGCAGCTCCTCATTTAAAGAGTAAATAATCTCCCATTGCATTCTATTATTTATACCCCTGGCTTGAAAGGGACTGTATTAACTTATAAGTTATAAGTAGTTAGAAGTTACTTTAAACTGCGGGGGGAGGCTGGGGAGGAGGGGGGGAGTAGAGAGAGAGACGACGCTCTGCTTAGCTGACTTCCCCCCAAATTGCTGACATAATTACATGAATGTAATTTTTTATGACTCACAGAAAAAAATCTCGGCATTTTCACTGAAGCAGATAATTAGACTTGGAATAAAGCAGGGGCGGAATAATTAATACATCAAAAAACTAGATGAACTTTTTCTAATTATTTTTATTTAATCTCCATTCTAATTATTGTTCTAGTCGGCTGAGCGAGATTGCCTCTCTCATTCAGGGTGTGAAATGCACCCGTAGCGCTCAATCCTCACCCAGTGAAATATCAACTAAGCGTGGAGACGGGAAATCACAGGGCGCGCGCTACTCTCTTCCCCCTCTCTCCTCTCTGATTGAACTGTAATTTAAATTTCTCCATTGCCAACAAACAATTTACATACACCTGCCACACTCTTATTTATTTATTTCCCTGACTTCCTTCTCCCCCCCTGCACCTCCTCTACATCTCCAAATGTATGGCAATCAATATTTCTCAGGCTTTAAATGAGTTTGTTAATTAGCCTAATGTGGTTTGGATGGAGGTTGTGTTTCCCCTCGCGCTATCTCTGCATTCAGGAGGAACGTTTGCTTAAAAATAAACCGGAGGAAATAAAGTGTGTATCTGGAAAGAGTTGCTGACCACAGAGTAAATTTTCCCACTTATCTGTGGTGTCACTCTACCAGGAACCTGCCTCTGAAAAGGAACAGTACATCTGATAAGGCTGCAGTTTAATGCTGATGTAAACATAATTAACACCCCCGGCACGCACGCACGCACGCACGCACCCGCGCACACACTCATACACAGTTAAAACACACACTTGCCCGCACAAAGTATGTTTTCAGGATATCCAAGCATGCAGAAATCAAAGAGGTACTTCTTGGTTATAAAAAGTTGAACATATATTTATTTCACTTTATTCTAAAAAAAAAAAAAAAAAACGATCAAGGGAATATTAGCCCAATGCATCGTATTTAATTTGAAAAGCCCTTCCAACAGAAGAGTTCTCCACATAATAACTCAGCAGCAGTTATTCTGAATGTGAGGCCCATCCATGCAAGCTGCTTCACATTCTCTTTATAAGTGTGCAGACATTTAGCAGTGGATAAACGCGATGCTCAGATTGCATAAAGAGAGAGGGGCGGGGAGAAAGATTAGGAACTAATGCAAGTCAGCTAAATAAAAATAAATAAAAAAAACATTCATCACAAGCATGAAATTAAAATAATTCTTGCTCTCCCTCTATAGCCACATTTCCTATTACTCTGGGTTTATTCACTAGATTAAAATTGCCGCTTGATTAACACACAAAACAAGATCAGATTTAATTAACATCAGATTTAATTGAGGCCCTACAATTCTTTTTCACACTCCCAGTTCAGATAGAGACGATCGCAGGCTTCCATAATTAAACAAATGCAATGTAAATCTACCAGTGCCTTTCAAAATAAAATTAAAAAAAACCCCAGCTTGATGTGCATCCCAGGCAAATCTCCCCATTCAAAACAAATATATTAATGTTATTACGCCCTTTACATCGATTACAATTTTAACAGAAAAAAAAGGAGTTGGGAATAATTTAATTAAAAGAGATAATAATGTTTGAATAAAGAGAAACAAAAAATCCCTCTATATTTTGACCTTGTTTGAATAGATTTGATGACTGGGGTGTGTTTAATTAGCTTGATTCTTCCAACATCTATTTGTGACAAACCTTAATCTAGATTAATAGTCAGTAGAAAGGAGAGCTCATATCCTGTTTAATGAAATCATAATCGCGCGCGCACAACCATCAAAGCCTCTTAAAACTGCTCTATTTACATGTGTTCACGTTGAGGAGCTGGAATGCCACTTTGTGCAACGAGTCTGCAGTTGAAAAACACACTGCGATTTCCCTAAGCCACGACGAGATGGGAGCTTTTGGAGCTGCTGGGTTTCGATTGCATTAGACGGAGGATGTCAGTCTTGTTTTATTTTGTCATCTCAGTGATGTGAGGCCCAGTTTCTTATTTCTTGTTTGCCAGAGTTGATATTCTGTGTGTGTTTAGTTGTGGTATCACGATCAGACGAGATAGCATTCTGTTATCGCCGTGTTGTATTATTTTCTATGGACCAATATTTTTGGTATTATCAATGTAATCTGGAGTATCTGGTAGGTGTGTGTGTGTTTACCCTGCTCTGCTTGGTAGGACTCCATGTTCAGGCAGGATGCTGCACCCAGCTGCAGTGTCTCCACTAAGTACGTAGTGCCACCATGTGCTCGGTGGAGGAACTGCAGGCTTTTGTTCTGCCTTTCCCACAAACGTTGAGGGGGGCAGATCAGAAGTCGACCTGCATGTTTTTTTTTTTTTTTGCTGTTTACTTGAACATCTAGTTTGTTGGCGTGTTTGTAGCTGTGCCGTACGTGTCTTTCTGTGTGTGTTCCGGCGGGTCAGATGGAGGAATGTGTGAGGCGTCGCACCCGGCAGACAAAACACAGCTCTTATCCCCTTGATGTGAAGGCGTCCTTGCAGGATGTGGGCTGAGATCTTCTGCTTCGATGAAAGACGGTGCTCAGACAGGCTACGTCAAACAAAGCCTCTTTTAACGCTCGGTAAAAAGAATACGGTGGACATTAGGATTAGGGTGCACGTTTTTAGGCTGCAAGAAAACATATTCACGTGTCAACCACAGGTGAAAATAACAAAGGATGCTGATGCTGTAAAAGTGTATTTTTTTTATTTGATTGTGTGTGTGTGTGTGTGTGTGTGTGTGTGTGTGTGTCCTGTCCTGGCAGGGCAGGCTGCCTCCTGGCGCCATGGGGATGAAGGCTTCACGCTTGGGCTGAGATTACCTGTGCGGGCGCCCTGTGTGGCTTGTTTATGAATCAGCTTTTTTGTTCTGATTTTCCCCTCCACTTGTGTCTTTTTTAGGACGGTCCCTGCGCCCGGGGGACGGAAGGGAGGGGAGGGGAGGTGGAGGATCGCTGGGAGGTGGGCGGCGGCCAGCCACACCTCGCCGTGAACCCCTCACCTGGACGTGACCCGCGGGTTTATCTCCATGGCGATAAAGCCTCGCGGCTGTGGAATGAAAACAGGCCGGCGGGCCAGACAGACAGGAGTCAAGGATGTAACGTAACACAGCAACAACCTGAATGGTCGCCTCCAGAAACCAGTCACAGGAAAAATCCACTTACATTGGTGCATATTGTTATATAGTTCTTTTGTGATGTGTGTTGTAATTGACTTTTTTTTGTTCTACCCACTTTCCCCTCAACCTCCCTCGTCTACTTCTGCATCAGTGAGTGATTTCCTACATTTCCCAGAATGCCCCTTTGACATCGCATTCAGCTGTGGGCTATACGTGTCGGTGGAGGGAGCAATCGTGAGGTTTTCCAGTCGAGAAAAAGCATGATTCGCGCCCCTTACTCACAACGCGTGTTGTAGCTGCAATGCATTCTGGTCTTGAACGTCGGCGCAAAATGGTAGAAAGAAGTCTTCTCTTTGATTCTGAGGGACGGACACCAAAACCTACATTTAGGAATTAGAAAAATATACCACCAAACAAGAAAATGGCCCAAGTTACAACAGTAATAAAGTGTTTCAGGCTGGATTTCTTTTTAATCGCCCTCTACCTCACCTCTGTTAACCCCGCCCCCCTTCCAACCGCTTCGTGATTTGTTCACAATACTTACGAGCAATCGGACCAGTCATCTCCTCACACACCTCCTCTCGAGCACGCACACACACACACACACACACACACACACACACGCACAGCATCTCAGGACATCGAGTCTCCGTGAAGCCCCGGTGTTTACAGAGGAGCACCGTTCAGCTGGAACGCTCAACTATTCCAAGCATGTGTTGCGTTCAAGTGTCGGCCCATTGTGCACCGGAGAGCGGCTGCTGTGCGTGTGACTAATGTGAGAATGACATGAGCCAAGTGGGCTTAACTTGAAGTAAGAAGTTTGCTGAATGCTTGCACATTTGGCAGCTGGAACCCTGCGTCGCTTCAGTATTCCTCCCCTATAAATCAAGTAGGGGAAAAATGGCCGATTGCATTGGAGTAAGTGAATACATCACGGGTGAGCTACAGTATAGCAGGCCGTCCTCCTCTAATGCATCCTCCATGTTAGCCCTGCAGCTCCACACACACACGCACACACACTCTTCCCTGTGCTGTATCATCCATAGGCCCAATCCCAGCAGCCCCAAACCACCGGTTCAATTACCCATCATGCCCTTGACCTTGGAGGTCAGCTTGCTTTGGAGGATGAAGCTTTAGATGTCCAGAGAGTGAGAGGCAGCGATAGAAAGTGAGAGAGGAGAGAGCATTGGGGGAGGGTGGGGGAGTTAGGAGGGGTGAGGTGGAGAGATAGATAGTGGGGAGAGAAAGAGAGAGATGGAGGGAGAGGACTAGAGTGTGTGTACATGTGTGTGTGTGTGTGAGAGAGAGAGAGAGAGAGAGAGAGGCCTCAGCCCTGCTCTCTCTTATCTCTCCGGCTTGGTGGAGTTTTAAATTATTCATTCCCTGCTGCTCCCGCCGACTTACACATCTCCATCACACGGCTGCCCGCATCCGCCCGGGGAACAGGCGGTCGCCACGGCAACCTTATCGCAGATCGCAGATTTCGGCTCCAGAAATGAAATAAAAGAGGAAATTGGCTGTATTAGCATAAGAGGAGTCAGCCCGGAGTTGAATACACACATCACCCCCCCCCCCCCCCCCGGCACCACCCCCACCCCCCATCCAAAAGCGCAGCAGCAGCTCCCCCCACCCTCCAGCCTCCTCTCCTTATCAGCGCTGTCTGATCGCTGCTCTCCCTTTCTATATATTTTTTTCTAATTCCACCCCCGCCCACCAGCACCACCACCACCACCACCCCGCCCTCAAACTTCGCCCCACCACCCCACTGCACCACCACCACCCAACCGTCATTCTTTGTTCCTCCGTGGACTCGGAGAAGAATGGAGCGAGGGAAACGGGGGGGTGCCGGTGCGAGAAAATAGATGTGGTCCCGGTGACCTCCGACCTTTTCAGAGAGGAGTAAACAATAAGCAATAACCTGGGAGACGTGACTCCGCCGGCACCGCAGCTACTGACTGACAGCACACTTTATTTCCTGTCCAATAGAAACCCCCCCCCCTCTCCCACTCCCTCTCCCATCATCATGTTTTTTTATTATTATTTTTCTTTCATTCTTTCTTTCTTGGTCCAG
This sequence comes from Hoplostethus atlanticus, assembly GCA_034670405.1. NCBI lineage: Eukaryota > Metazoa > Chordata > Actinopteri > Trachichthyiformes > Trachichthyidae > Hoplostethus > Hoplostethus atlanticus. Next base: position 2,874,546 of record JAXDDX010000013.1, read on the forward strand.
TCCGTTGGGATCTGTCGTCTCGGCGGCTGACGCTGACCTTAAAAAAATATATATTTACTGGGCTTTGGCGGACGGATGTAACTCCTCGGCCGCGCGGGGGCCCGAGCCGGTGTAATCAGTCTTCGTAAAAAAAAAAAAAAAAAAGCCGGGGCCCCGCATTAACATCCTCTGTCAATACATAATCTGCTACGGCCATCAGCGGCCCTCCATCAATGTGAAGCCACAAAGGCCGGGGCACAATGCAAACTCTTTAGGAGACACCCATAAATGTGTTTTCTCCTTAGCACCTATTCTAACAGCACTTAGCCGTCCAGTAACAAGTCGGCCCCCGGTCCTCTTTCCTCTGCTCCCTCTCTCCCCACCCATATGCTTCCTTCCCTAATTGAAGCTAAACAGCTGAGAAATAGCCGACCATGCGGCCCCCCCCCCTCTGCAGATGGTTATAAATGTCAACATACTCTCCCACTTAGATTGACACATCCCTGGGGAGGAGTGTGTGTTTGTTATGGAAATGATCTTCCTCCTTCTCACATCTTTTGTGCAAATCAAACCAGTAGGGGGGCCAATGAGGGACAATAACGCCCACCGTGCTCGCTGGTGGCAATCCCTATTATCATCATCACCATCATTATGGCAACTTAGTCCAGTGTTGTTTTAAAGACGTCTGTGTTGTTGTAGGTCCCGAATGCACAGATGAAAACCACCGACTGAATCGACGCAGCATCCTCTGTGCTCTCTCAGCCTCCCCCTCACTGTCTGATCTGAGTCCTGGGGCCTCGTCAAGACTGCCTTGTGTGATCAAGGGTTTGGCGGAGACCCGGTTACTGACCCGGTCCTGACCCGGTTCTGCATGTCCCACGGCAGCACAATACTGACCGCAACATGCATTTACAGTGGGAGACAGGAAACGATGGTTTGGACGGTATGGGTTTTTGAAGGTCAATACCAATATTTTTTGGATTGATGCTGCAGATAGACAGTCAATATCATTAAATAAATAGTTTGTGTCATTTTCATATAAATAAAGGTCTGTTTTGCTCCTCTCCATCACTGATTGACATTACACAATAGTGATATGTCCCGGCACACAGGAAGTGATGCGTCTTAGAATTACCACTTGAATCAAGAATCAAGAATTACCACTTGTTTGACCATTTTCTTACCAATAAAAAAGTCTGTGTTTACCCCAGAATTGTATTGTTGTAAGGGTGGAAAAGCCTCTGAAACATGAGATCATGGGACAGTGAAATTCATTGACTGGACCATGTCTGAGTTTTAACAAAAGACCATTATCGGCCCAGTATAACAGCAGATTGATATATCGGTCCGTCCCTACAGGAACCCTCTGATCAGATGCACTTCTCCCACTCCTTCCACTCCAACTCCGATGCCAGCGCGTCCTATCGCAGACAGCGCTGCATGGGAAAGTGTGGAGGCAGAGGATGGAGAAACACCAGCTTCATCAGCCTCAGCCCGGATGACGTCCACCTCCTCCGGCTTCATAAGAACTGGTGATGAGGAGGAGGAGGAAGATAGGGGCTGACTGAGGCCTTAGTCAGTCTCCAGGGGTGATGTTGGATGTCCAGTGGTCCTTCACTTCAAATAAATATTGAATCGATGTAATGGTATGACCCTCATAACAAAACAAGAACTCTAGTAGGCGATGATCCAAGCATCTTATTGGTTTGGGTCCAAAACGGAGCTTTTGAAGGCGTCTTGTTTCCCATAAAGGCCCCTACATGTCTCCATCCGCCGCCCTTTTGTTCATCTAGTCATCTGTTGAAACAGCGAGTGCCTTAATATCGGAAACAATCCCGATTGCCTCTCGGGGAGCCATCTCCTGAAAGGCTTCTCTCCCCTTTCGTCCTGCTCTCTAATTCCCGAACCCTCCTCCTGTGTCTCCCCACTTAGCAGCATCGGGCCTGTTTATTCCCCAAGCTCTTAATCTGTTTAAAGTGGTGAATACTTTGGAACAGTGAAGCAAAAGGCCTTAACACGGAGACAGCCCAGGCATCCTGCGCCGTAGCAGCAGCTATCCTTGGTGGTCTAAAGCTGCCTCTCTTCTCCCTCCATCTCCCCCGTTTGATTGTGCCTGGTATGGTTGGAGGCTGATCGCAGCCTACATGTGATTTCACATTGGCTATAGAGACACTTAGCGCCTGTGGCTCTGTCCCTCCCACACACAGTCTGCTGGGAAGAGCTGCGCCACTCACAATCCCATGTGTAGGTTTGCGCCTGTAGTGATGACAGTGTGTGTGTGTGTGTGTGTGTGTGTGTGTGTGTGCATGAGCGAGAGAGAGAAAGAGAGGGGGAGAGATAGAGTGTGTGCTTGCTTGTAAGTGCGCGTGTGTGTGTTTGATGCCAAGACCACACATCCAGTGCGTTTTTGACACACACACACACACACACAAGAATACACACAGTGTCAGGCGGCGACTTGGTAACAGTAAGTGACAGGGTGAGGCGGGCGACAATGATGATCCCGCACCATCTTAAAATGGTACCACCACCCCCCCTCCCCCCCCAACACACCCCTCACCCCAACCCTGTCCACCCCCCCCCACGCCTGTCCCTGCTCCCCTGGCCCCCTGCAGATAACCACAGCGGGACGGCGGGGGGGGGGAAACGAATCCCAGAGGTGCGGCCCCGTAACGGCGACGCTCTTTCTCCGGCCAAGTGAGAGTGGGCGCAACGGGGACTATACCTCCCCCCCCCCAACTGGATTGTGGGTAGTGGTGTCACACTCGGTTTCAGCCCCGGGGGTCGAGGCGCAAGGGGGACGATGATGCGTGGCGGTCTGTTCTCGTCCCGGTTCGGACGGCGTCTTAAGCGTCGGTCACAGTGGATTTCCAGAGCGGGGCTGGGGAGCGCTGCAGCCGCCTGTACTCCTGTTTGGACAAGCGTCTGTGCGCGGTGGGCTGGCGATATGGACGTTGGAACAAAGGGGATTGAGACGAAGTGTCAACAACAACAACAACAACAACTAAAGCCCAGCCTGTGTTTGATTTGATGTAGCTTGCCTCGGGATGCACAACCGGTGTTTTTTTGTTTTTTTTTTGCATCAAGAAGTCCAACCAAGATGTGAGATGTTTTTCTGCAAAAACAAGCACAGAAGCACCTATGAATGCACTGGGTGAAGCACCTATGAATCATAAGTTGACAGGACTTTGACCACATCAGTCTCTGTGTGCTCCAGTGGGTGCAAAAAAGCAAACGGTTCTCAGCAGGAAAAGAGCCTCCAGCACTCGTATAAATGCTAAACTGACAAGACGCCGACTCTCGAGGAGTCAAAAGGCCCCGTGTACTGTGTCAAGCGCTACATACGAGGTATTTATGTAGCATGAGGCAACAAAAGGGACCAACCAAGTGACGTTTCTGTCCATAAAGGAGACTACAGATGCACAGAAGCTAAAACGACTATGAGCGTATTCAGGATGTAGAAGACTCCCTGTCCCTTGCAAAAAGCAAAAGCAATAATACATACATGTGGGTGCGCGATGCTATGTGCTCGCTGGTGTACAAGTGTGTGTGTGTGTGTGTGTGTGTGTGTGTGTGTGTGTGTGTGTGTTGTAGCAAACGAGCGACCGGGGCCCATAAATCGTGGCGCTATCAGTGGTCCAGTCTCGGCCACCCTTGTGTTCTTTTATTGAATGTTATTGTAGCCGGACGGCCCCTTGGAAGATATTTCCTGGTCAGAAATCAAGATCAGAGTCAGGGGGGAGGGAGGAGGAGGAGGAGGAGGAGGAGGAAGGGAAACAATGACTGATGGACAACGGCGAAGAGGGGAAGAGGGGATAAGGGTTGGAGTGGGTGGCCACTGGCGCTGTTTTAAAGCCACAGCGAAGAGTGAGTGGAGATGTTCGACTTAAAGTGGAGACCGGGGGTGTGAGGACAGATGAGATTTAGGATCATCCTACGACCATCTCACTATCGCTCCCTATGATTGGCCAGATCAGGGTGGGGTTTTTTTTTCTTTCTTTCAACGTAGGAGTAGGAAAACAACAATCAAACCCAGACTAAGAGGCGATACCACAGCAGCTCTATGAAGTTACAGCCTGGTGAGAGGGTCTGTCGTGGAGTGAGAACTCAGGGGGAGTAGCTCCTCCATCTCTGGGGGATGATCAGCTTTGGGCCGAGTGTCAAGGATTTGAAAGTTTGGGTTTCTTCTAAAGAGTATTTTTATTTATTTATTGGGATTGGGGATTTCTGTACGTTTTTGTTTCATTGTCCTCCAGTGAGATAAATGGATGCTTTCATTAGATTTAACATTCAACCCCAATTAAGGGTGAGAATCCAACATCATATTTCTTTCTCAAAGGTTTAGCAGCAAATTTCTTCCCAAACTTTTTCAGATCAAGGACCCCCAAATAGACCCCCATTAGATCACAGACCCCCGTTTGTTAAGGTGTTGTCCCAAGGAACATCATCTGGGAGGATGTTACATGGTAGATATGCCTGTAATGTAGTGGTAAATTAAACTATGACGGTGATCATCATGAGGCAAACATCTAGCAATATGAACAAATCAAGAGAAACTTCACAAAAGCCTTAATGTATGTTTTGTATTTCCCTTTAAAGTCTTCATCTTTGTAACTTACACCAGTTTATAACTTACAGAGCTTTCAGAAACCGTCTAGTCAACCCACTTGATTTTCTTGTTGTATTACAGCCTCAATAATGGATTAAATAAGTATTTTTTGATAACCCATGTTGTCAAAGTGGATTGTTTTTCTGTATATTTTTTTTAATTAATTTATTAAAAATGAAAAGGTGAAAATGTTTTGAGTCGATATGTATTCAATCTCTTTTTCAGTGACACTTCAAATTCATGTGAATGTGAATTCACTGTTTACATACCATGTTAACTTTCTCTACTGTAAGGGGGAAGTGATGAATATAGTCATCCTCTCTCTCGTTGTGCAAAATTCTAGGGTGAAAAATAAAAGTGAACTATTCCTGATTTTTCTGGACCCCCCCCCCGAAAGAACCCCTGCTGGTCCCCGAACCCCACTTTGGGAACTACTGGCTCAAATTCTGCCCAAAAAAATCACAGTTTTCTTCCCCCTGACTCTTCTTTGCCGTGTGTACAGTATGTGATGGATGCGTCGGTAAGCCTAAATGCTCCCCTACAGTATGTGGGCGTGATTTCCTGGACTCCCCCGCGGCCTCGCTCCTTCCTCTAATTGCTGTGGGGATCGCACGGCGGCAGGGACAGAATGGACTCCGGAGATTGTGGTTCCACCGCTGCCTCCGAAACTGGCTTTTCTCCCCTTGCGCCCGCTCACCAAGAAACTCCCCAATTCCCCCATTTGCCACCCTCTCACCCCGCACCTCGCCTGGTCATGGAATCAAAAACAAGCGCCTCTGTCTGAGGAGGGTGGGCTGACTCGCCGCCGCCGAGGGAGAGCGTGGAATAGTTTGGAATTGGAGGGAAAAGCCTCGTCTAACACCCACATCCTGGCCTCTCCTCTCTTCACCTCCTCACTTCCTCTTCACCTCCTCTGTTCTCCTTTCCTCTTCTATCTTCTAGTCTCCTCTCCTCTCCTCTCCTCTCCTCTTGTCCTTCCTTTTCCTTTCCTTTCCTTCCTTCTTCTCTAGTCTTCTCTTGTCCTTTCTTCTCCTTTCCATTCCTTTCCTTTCCTTTCTTCTTTAGTTTCCTCTTGTCCTTTGATTTCCTTTCCTCACTTCTTCTGTAGTCTCCTCGTGTCCCTTCCTTTCCTTTCCTGTCCTCCCTTCTTCTGTAGTCTCCTCTGGTCCTCTTGTCATTTCCTTTCCTTTCCTTTCCTTTCCTTTCCTCCCTTCTTCTGTAGTCTCCTATTGCCCTTTCCTTTCCTTTCCTTTCCTTTCCTCCCTTCTTCTCTAGTCTCCTCTTGTCCTTTGATTTCCTTTCCTCCCTTCTTCTGTAGTCTCCTCTGGTCCTCTTGTCATTTCCTTTCCTTTCCTTTCCTTCCTTCTTCTGTAGTCTCCTCTTGCCCTTTCCTTTCCTCTCCTCTCCTCTCCTCTCCTCTCCTCTCCTCTCCTCCCCTCCCCTCTCCTCTCCTCTCCTCTCCTCTCCTAATCTCAGCCCAGCCCAGGGAGCAGATAAGGCTTATTTAGTATATGGAGTTTCCCCTCCATCCTACTGGCAGTGGAACGTCTCCTACCAGGCCGAGGTAGATGAGGACAGCAGATAGATAGCAGGCAGCTTTTTGTGTATGGGGGATTCGATCTCATCCTGATCCCAAACACAGAAGCACGCACACACACACACACACACACACACACACACACACACACACACACACTGGCCAAAGGGAGTAGCAGGGCTAACTCTCTCATGAGGCCCCCTGAATCCCAACCCTCTTTTCAATCCATCCTTTTGTTGTACGAAGAGGAGGATGTGTTTTTCAATAAGTAAATATTTTTAAACTGTTGAAACATAAGAGTATAATACCTGATGTTCTCTTCCTCTGTCTTTACTGAGACCCTCTGGCTGCCAGGGCCGAAGGTAGTCGCCTACTGTTGCCTAATGGTAGGAGATTATTAAAACTCTGATCTCTCCATCAAAATTAAATAAACTTGTATATACAGTACTTCCTTTTTCCACCCTGCCAAGAAAATAATTCTGTAGAAAACACAGTATCAGTAAAACCCACATCAGTCGAACCCTTGTGTCAGCCCCACACACACACACACACACAGATAGAGAAACAACAGCAGCTGCTCTGGTTATTGTGATTAGAGCAGTGTTTCAGTGGTTTGGCAAGATGCTGTGGTGATAAATGAGTGATTATATCCATGATCCACTCCAGCCACCCGCCCCCCACACCCCCACCCTCCCCCCACCCCACCCCTCAACCCCAGCATGCTGGATCTGCGTGTCTGAGTCTCTGATCTGATGCAGCGTTTCAACAGTGACTACCTCGGGGAGGTCTACACGGATAAGCATGTAAAAACACTAATCTCCCAATCACTATCACACTCAGATAACCGTCTGCTCGGGCAGCGATCAGCACGGAGATTATGGATGTGATCTGGGTCTGATCACTCTTGGTGATATTGCACATGGGCTCTTGATTTAGACAGATTTGAAGAGCTCCATTCCAAAACGCTATCTGTCCATTTTGGGAAACAATGAAAATCATGACTTTAAAGCTGCACCAGGCAAGAGGTTTGTGTAAAAAAAACACCCACCTTGTTGCCTAAATCAGATAAATCAGAGCGTCTCATAATCCCTAATTGAGACGCCGTAGATTCACACCGTCTGCCCCAAAAGAAAATCTGGCGTGGAGTATGGTCACTGGTGGGAAACTCCTCCTCCTCCTGAACCTCCTGAACCTCTTCACCGCCTCCATCCCTACCAGACACTAAGAAGCCATTTGGTTTACTCACCTTAGAGGACTTCTGGATAAAGTCCTCAACAGTCCTTCAAACAAGTGCAGCTTTAAGTTCATCATTTAATATCTACAATATAGCGGATACAGTCTACCAAAACATGTCAGCCTGCTTTCTTTTAAAAGTATGATTTTTGAGATATCTCATTTTGGAACTAGTTTCCCTGCATTATGTGTACATGTGTTTGTTAGTATATCATGTGTCCTGCACTTTAACTTGTGATTGTGTATAATCCATGTCAAAGGAGACGACCCTCTATTTAATCTAGTGATGTAGTGGTAAATTAAAGGTCAGTAAATTATGAGACAATCTGAGCTAATCAAAGATCCATTTTACTTTGAAAAGCATGACTTTACCCTCTCTCCATATAACCTCCATCAGTTTGATACCACTTTGTATGATGTACGCTGTGATTTGATGCCGCAAAGGTTTGCGTCAGGTCATGAAGGTAAATGGAGGTGGGTTCACCCTCCGCTGCATCCCTGATTCTATCTGCTCTGGCCCGTCTGACTGGCTCTGATCTGCACGGTGGATACAGACGCCTTGTTTTGGTTGGAGCATCAGGTGAGCGGCGACCAAGCCCGCCTTCCTCATCTTTCTAGCTGAGCATGGCGTAACCGCGGCACAGACAAAACACCAAATCCCGAGCTGATCTACATCAAAGAGGCCACGCCCCCTTCTTCTTTCGCCTCACCCCGCCGCGTCCTCATCCTTCCCTTGACCTCGCACCGCTTCTTATCCACCGATTATCACTCGCCGTGGCTGTTTTTACCCTCATCACCGTCTTTCCCCCTTTTCCCTCTTTGCTCTCGGTGTGTGGGCCGCTGCTCAACAGGGGGTCGTCCACAGGTAACCCAACGGAGCCGCCGCCGCCGCCACCGCCGCGCTAAATCCATCGACGAGAGGCAACAAAAAAACACTAAAGATATTAGAGGAAAAGTAGAAGAGAGGAAATGGGATTACGGTGGGTGGGCGGGAGGTCTAACAACACCATCATCATCATCACCATCATCATCATCGTCGTCGTCAGGGCACGGCGAAGCCTTAATCAAGCCCGGTTACATCTCAAACCGGCCTTGAATGTTTGCCGCCTCGTAATAATGTGCACCTTCTGTCTAATTTGGCCATTATTCAGGCCTGTCAGACCGCAATTATTTAGAGCTTATCTCCCTCGCACACGAGATGACGCGTTTGTCACGCTTTTGCTCCACACACACACACACACACACACACACACACACAGGGCAGGCAAGGCGCTATATAAATTCCACTGATGACTCCCCGTGATAGGACCTGGCGTAACAACCCCCACCCCCTTATCATTACTGCATTGATTACCTTGGTTGGCTTATCATCTGCACATATTCAGTCTCATCAAGAGAACCCCCCCTCACACACACACACACACACACACACACACTCCATATTGTTTACGCGTAGTTAGAGATTGCATTGTTGTTTATCTCCCCCAGTTTGTTTATTCTATTGGCTGATTTGTGTTTAGTAATGTCATCTATCCCCCTCTGGACCCGACGGCACGCAGAAAGGGAAAAAGAAAAGGAAACACAATCTCTCCATTCAGATTGCGGAGAATAGGATGCATGATATTGGGTTTCTATGATCTTTTTGTGAGCTGTAATTTGACGCCGCGCAAAGTGTTTAGCGGAACAAATATAGAAACGTTGTTAAATTATATCATATATTAGTGATCAGGAAGAAGAGACGGAGGAAGAGAGAGCGGCAGGGAGAGATATGTATGTATTTATTGGAGTGATTGGGTTACATTCGCCATAACAAGAACGATGTTCCACGCGGCGTTTTTTGACATCCCAATTTAGTTAGTGTTATTTGGAGAACAAGCCAACCATGTAATACACAATAAAAGTTGGAGTAATGATGTTTTTAGGCAATAAAGCCAGTGGACATGGCTGTCATTAAAGCATATTTACAATTGCAAAAACAATTCTTATCGACTGGGAAACGCGGCGTTTTTTTCCGAGGACGAGGAAATGAGGCCGCGAACAAAACTAGCCATCAGATAGCGCGCCTCCTTAATTCTCTCATCCCCTGTTAAATAATATCATTATCATTGCCTAATGACGATGGTGCAGCAGTGCTTATGGAATAAGCCGATTAGGACAGAGACAAACAGCGCGGGGCCAGGAAGCTCGCTTAGACCATTTACCACTTCACACAGGACAAATGAGTGTGTCCCTACCTTCTCCTCCTCTCTCCCCCTTTTTCAATCTCCCACCCCTCCCCTCCCACACACACACACACACACCTCATTTCTTTATTTTTCTACACCGGGCCATCATAAAGTATTTGATTTCCTCTCACCCTGCCTCCTTCGCCCCTCTACCCTCCATCCCACCACCTCCTCCTCTTCCTCCCCCCTCCTCCTCCTTTGTGCGGAGGTAATCGTAGATGCAAAGGGAAGGGGCCGCGGGGCTCTTATCGGCCCATAACATCTGTTGGTGTGTCAGGTGATGAGATGGAGCGCTCGCGGCCTGCCGGCGGCCTGGACGGCTCCTTTAATGCAGAGAGGGGAGTGTGCAAACAAACAGCGGCTGATAGGGTCTATGCTTGTCACAATCGCTCAGGACCGTGATCTATCTTCCCCCTGCCTTTTCCCTCTCTCGCTCTTTCTCTCTCTCTCTCCATCTCCATCTTTCCCTCTCCCACTTGAGCGCCCATGTTTCTTCTTGGCTCTCTTTCTCCACAGACCCTTTCTCTTATTCCTTCCCTGTGAAAAAAAATAAAATAAAAATTCTCCCTCCCTCTTCCCCTCGGACCCCCGCTCCGTCTCACTTTCTCTCTTATTGTGAGGTTTTGTTTTGTGATTATGGCGCTGATCAGATTGTTGTAATGGGTTTCGGGAGCCTGCAAGGAGGGGGGGGGGTAGTGGATGGTTGACAGTGAGATGCAGTAGATTAGATGGTCAATGAGACTATCGATGTAGGAGCTCCAGAGCTCCAGGACCGTTATCTGGAACCTTCCGCCGTCTAAGAAAAGGTTTTTTTGCCTTTTCAGCGCTGCTCATTTCCCCAAGTCATTGACATCTTCAACAGTGGTGGAAGAGTCGTCATCATCAGCATATCGATCATCATCATCGACATAATCAACAGTGTTGGCATTGTCATTGGGAAAACCATCATCATCATGAATTTCCTGTCATTTCATACACTGGTTTAAGATCTACCAGCAGTAGGTTTACCTCATTTCAATTAGAGAAAGACGGTGTCGTCTGCGAATCGGAGTCCAGCATTGTGACGGTTCTGCCCGTGAGGGCTTTGAATTCACTCAATAAATCCCCTTTTAACTGAACTACATGGAGAGCATTATTATAGCCTGAGTCATAGTGCATTTGAAAACAAAATGATACGGGACCTTTAACCCAGAGCCAGCAGAAACCCATTCCTCTCCACCCCATCCCAAATGAAATGGGATTTCATCCCCACGTCTAAGTGCTTTGCAGAGACGACATCAGCGCCTGTGCTTTACTGTACTGCCTTCTGAGGCTGCACAACTATAATGTCATTGTCAGATGGCTTGTGGCAGCAAGATCAATAGTCAGTAATTCCTTGGCTGGGGGTCTGAGAGTCCTCGCCCCACTCTCTCTTTCTGTCCCCCCCCTAGCTAGAATGTCCTCTAATGGAGCAGGCCAGATCTAATCACTGCAGTAATTGAAGTTTACTTTGAAGCTTTCAATCTAGGAGAATATTTAAAGACAAAGCCACCATGAAACACTATCTACTGTCCCAGGCCTGATGTGATCTGGATCTAGTGGCCTCTTCAATAATAGATGAGAGGCTCAAACATACTTCCAACCCCCCCTTTTTGTCACATGTGTTTGTGCATTAAACTTAATTCAAGATGCTTTCAGATTGCATTACAACATTAAACTAGGGTCTGACCCACAAGGGTTTTTGAAGGCCAATACTGATACAGATATTTGTGGAATGAGGCTGCATGCCGATATTGAATATTTTACAATTTGACCATTTTCATGCTAAAAGACTCCACAGAATGACAGGGATTCGGGGTTTTCAGCAGAATGTTGTTCTTGTCAGGGTGGAAAAGCGTCCAAAACAACATTTAGACCACGGGACACTAAAACTCTCTGGTGAAACCAATACTTTCAGGTGGGTCAGCAGCTCCTTAAGGCAGGGTGAGGCAGGTTTCCCTGCAGACTGACACCGCTGAAACTGAAGTAACGTCTCTCAGATCAGAGGTGGATGACATAACTGGCCTATATATGATAAACCAAGCACAATCCTAACATCCAAATCAAACCACTGTGCGCTAACTCTTGTTTTTCGGCCCTCTGTCCCCATGTGCTCAAATGGCTCCCCGTTAATTGTGTCGTTTTATCGCGGCGTCGTGGCAGATGCGAACCCGTGTCAGTGGTTGCGGTGGCGTTCGGCGGCGTGTCCCGGCAGCGGCTCTTTGATTGATAGGCCTGAGCACAGAGGGGCAGTGGGAGATGAAGAGAGGTCTGATAGCAGGCCGCTAGATACTCCCTGATTCACTGTGTGTCAGATACTGATAACGCAGAGACTAGGAGAGGGAAAGGGAGCGAGGGAGTCGGCGAGGGGAAGTAAGAGGAATAAGGGGCGTAGATGAATACTTGGAAGGGGGGAAAATAAATGCTTTGGATTTCACATCGGTAGACAGTGTGGAGTGTAGGATGGCGGGCCGGTAGCTTATTTCATCACCCTGACAGAGCGAGGCCTGAGTCCCGTTGCTCTCCGGCGGACAGGCCTCCTCCTCCTCGACAGGATCTTCCTCCCCTCGTCCCTCCCCTTCCGCTCACCATCGCTCTCTCTCGTCTCTCTTATTTTTCTCCCTCCCCGTGTGTGTGTCTATGTGTCCTTGTCCTTGTTTTTTTTTTTTTTTATTAATAACCGTCTGCAGGAGATGAAATAAAGGCGACGTGTTTTCTATGTGGTCGGTGTGGTTGCAGTCCCGTCATTGTAATGTATGTCTTCCGATAGTGCTTTGGGGAGGGAAGAAAATCGAGTGTACCTTCCTCTCCTCTTTCTGCAGCTTCAGTGTATCAATAACATCAGTCTTCTCTCCTCCTCCCTCCCCCACCAACCCCCTCTTCTTTCTGTCTCTCCTCTCTCGCAATCTATCCACTTTCCCATTTTTTTTTTTTTCCGCCCATGCCCCCGACCTTATCTAACCATTTTATCTCTCTCCCAGTTTTCGGCGCCATTTCTCCTCTTCTTCGCCTGTCGCTCATCCCGGTGTCACCAGGTTTTCTGTCGCCGGGGAAGAAGGCAAAAGGTTCCAGATCACGGGGCCTACTCAGTCACAAGGTCACTGATGAAACACACACACACACACACACACACACACACGTACAATGCTGCACCTGCTGGTCGTGAGTCATCCGGTTTGCAGAAGAGATGAACGCGGTGATGCATACCTGTCCGTCAGACCCATGATCTGGCTCAGACATCTGATTGATGCCGTGAATGCTCGGGGTGGCATTCCACGAACGATGGCCATACCTGGGTGTGTCACGCGCTCACCGGCCGCATCGCTCGGCATCTACTGCACGCCCCCGTACAGTAGACGCCAGCGATGCGGCCCTGTTGGTTTGGCAGCTTTAACCTCGTGACATCTCGCACATCATCACCTTAAACTTTGCCTCACCTCCTCTGTCTGCGTGGGAGGTGTCTTGCCTCTTGTCTTACAGGCGCGCCGTTACCACATTCATAGTATCATCACCGTGAACAAACAAGACTGAGACGACTGGCAGCCTCTACCGGCCTCTAGCTTGCCACCAGGTCTGATTTGGAGGGAAATCTGCTGTTTTGCTTTACGGCACAGAACAGGAAGAGGGCACTGTTCTTTCACCGCTAATGGGAGAATCATGGAAAAATCACTTCCAACATGTTTATCCTCTTCAGTAAAGACAAAGACGCCAGAGATTTTGAGAAACTCTAGCACTATCTATCTTTGTTTATGGCAATTACACCATGGCCACACAATTAATGTGACTACGCTATATCGATGTGTAAAACGCAACACATAGCAGTTTCATTTTTATTCCAACTCAATAAGAATATACTTGAGCGCTTGATTCTATAGTTTGAAGTATTAAGAGTAAATGAATATATTTGCCAGGATTTGGCTCCGGCTCTTCCCTAAAGAGGATTGCGTTGCGTGGAGATTATCGAACCAGTAAAACTCACAGACGGAGAGAGAGGCCCTCCCTGAGATTTCAGCCAAAACATCTCTTTTTGTTTTTTTGTTGCTCTTCCTTTGCAACTTGACACCGGGGGGGGGGGGGGTGTCTGCGTCGACTTTTAAATACGGATGCCTGCGTACAGCCGCTGTTATCTATCGGCCGCTGAAGCTACAGTACAAATTACAACTCCTGATCAACCGGCTTAGATTATGATTTTATATGGATCTTTCAGGCGTCCATTGTGCACGGCTTAACTCCAGTGTGTGGTCTTAAAGTACGATTCCCCACTTGTCTTTTTTTTTTTTTAAAGATTCTCCTTCATTCATAGTGATTATTGGGGATTGAGTTGCACACACAGGGGATTTCAGGATGTGCATTCAGTTCCTGCTTTAAGGCACCTAGCGTCCCCTCCACTGAAAGGGTGCAATAGGTCAACTGTTGGAAAGGTTGTGTTGAGGAGGGGTAGACCGATATATCGGTTTGCATGCATGGGCCGATATTGGCCACATATTTACTCTAGAATTGATCAATACTACACTGGTTGTCTATGGGAAGCCCTGAACCTGTATTAGTTCTACTGCCACGTTTTGATCAGATTCAATACAGGTGTTATTATTATTGTTATTATCCTGGGTTTCAATGAAGAGCTGAAGTGTGTCACAGTCTAAATGCTGTTTCAGAGGCTGCCAAGAATACAAAGCTGGAAAAAACACTGAGTTCTTTGAATTTCTGTGGATGAAAACGGTCAAATTTAAAGATAATGGATATCGGCACACCGTCGCATCGGTTGGCAGCTCCAGTCTGATATTGGTATCAGTATCAATCCATATCGATCGAACCCTAGTATGGAAGATTGGTAATGAATTCCCCTACCAGTAGTGACCAGTATGGCAGGTGGGGGTATGTTTGGTGGGGTAGGACGGAGGTGATGGAGGTTGAAAGTTGGAGGATGTGCTATGTGTTTAGCATCGATCAGCAGGAGACGGAGGTCTGAGTCCCGGCCCGGCGTTGTGTCGGCCTGTTCTAATTGATGTAATGAATGTGATTAGGTGCTATCTGTGGGATCGCAGAGCCTGGCCCTCCGCCCTTTCCCTTATCTCCCGTTGCTTCCTGGACCCTACGCAGCCGGCCCATAATACATCAGGGGAGAGGGGGGAGAGATGGATGGATGGGCCCAAAGATGGAAGAGTTACCAGACTCCCACATGCTGCACATACAAATAAGCGGACAGTCACACAGACACACACACACACACACACACACACACACACACATTCATACCCGTCTTCAATAATGGATTCACCATTTGAGAAAGTGACAGCTTCATCTGTGAGACGCTGAATAACCGCGTCCCTTTTTCTGACATTTTCAAAGGAACTTTTCATCACTAATTCTATCCGAGTCTCTCGCATCAGTTCACTTGTATCACTTGTGTCGGTCTACTGTATGTGCTGGCTGTCGGAGGGTGGGTGCGACGGGAGGCAGCGGACTCAACGGAGGGCTCAACGATCAGCAGGGCAACACTGGCATCGTGTGGAGGGACGGAGGCCTGCAGGGGGAGGCAGCCAGGATACTGTGTGACTGGACTAAGGCTCAACTAATGTGTTTTTTTTTGTGTCGATAATCAATATCTTTAAATTTGACCATGCCATAATATTACAAGAACCCAGTGTTTCCCCCAGAATTGTCTTTGTCAGGGTGGAAAAGCCTCTGAAGCAGCATTTAGACCATAATGGGACACTAAAACTCTCTACTGAAACCCAGACTAATGAAATTCTAGTTAGTAGCTCCTTAAGGCGACCCAGTGACCCAGCCCACCTCTTCAATGGTTGTAATGTAACCCTGGGACACATTACGGCCTGTAAATGAAATATTGAGGAAAAACATGGAGGACCATCACCATATTGGCGACGGATGACAATGACTGGCCGATATCTGATATCCGATCCCGATATTTCACACCCCACTGGGCTCCAGTCATCAGTTTGATGGACATTTACAGTATATTTCTTTCTGATGTACACTTCTACTTCTGAACAAGAGATTAAATGCAGTATTTTCTCCTCATGAGGCTCTTGATCTATTTCAGCTGTTTTATAAATAAAAGACATGCAGAGTTTAATTCACTAGTTACTTTTTATCAGTCCTGGATTACAATGGTGACTAATGAACTTACTATTCAGTTGGAACACCAAGTGGGCGCCGGGTTTCACCGTGCCTCTGTCTGGACACAGCAGAACGGGGTGTTTACGGTCTGCAGAGAATCAGACTTTCTCACTTGGCCTACAGTGCAAAATTCACTCTATGTTCCTTCCTGGTCTGACTTGGAGGGATGTTCAAAAATAATGTATTTAGCCATCCCAGGCGTGGCTGGATTACTGCCAGCAAAGCCTCAGGTCCGTGCATAGATGCATTTTAAGAAACGCTACAAAAATGCATGCTATCTCGACTATGCTGAATGGTCAGAGGCACAATGTAGGTAGAGAGGTGATTGCTTGAGTTTCGGGGGGGGAAAGAACACCCATGCCCTGGTAAATTGGGAGAAAAATAGCATGTGAGTGGTATTCTCCTGTACTGGGTGGATAAAAAGGGTAGATGCTGCCCCTGTGTGGATGTATCAACAACACCGCTCTGCCCTGCTCAGCTTTAAACTACCTCACTGTAGTATAGGCCTACATCCTAGAGGGGGCAGCGCGACACCACAAATACACATCCCAACTCACACCCACTCTGCAGGTTAAGTACATCACACACACAATCAGACAAGAACCTTGAAACCACATCTTCTTCTTCACCTTAAGCATGTGAAAACGTCTTCTCGGCCCTTTCACAAGTTCAGACACGCTGTAAACAAAGTCATGTCGGTGTTCGTCAGCCTCCATTTCTTGATCAGATCTGTAATTTCTCCGAGCCGGCGCCTATCGAAGCGGGCCGTTACAGTAATGGTGGCGATTACAGCTTTCATGCACATCGATCGCGAGCCGCCCTACGATGTGATGGCGCTATTGATTACAACGAACGCGGCAGCGCTTTCATATCACCAGAGGTCACTGCCAATCATTGGAAATACATGTTATTGTGTTGAATGTAATGGGGCCTGTTTGTAATGTCTCTCCAGTGGTCATATTAGAAACTAAAGGCCTATTAAACAGCGTGTGTGAAATTAGGACAACAATGTTAATGACTCATGATGGCCCAGTTAAGGCATTCAGCCATTATTAGCTTTGAAAACATCTCGAAATACAACAGTTTATGCAACATATCTTCCATTCCTTCACCATCCCGACCTTTGGATACCAGCTGAAATACAGTCGACTCCAAGAGCAACAGATCATTTCAACCCAAGAAGATAAACCTGCTACTTTTGGCTCATACCTGCTGTACTGTACTGAACTCTCAACCCATTTGCAACAGGCTTCTTTCAACGCAGCATTTCAGAAGATATCAATGGGATGGACTATATCAGACATCCAAATGTTCAGTTCAATGTCACGGCTGTACTATAAAATAAATGACATCGCAGGTTTGAATATCTTTCCCAATGTCGCTCCATAATTGCAACGAAGCGCTGGAATCAGATAATATGTCCATGTATCTGTATGTACAGCATGCAACACACTTTTAACAAGCTCTAAAGCTACTTGAGGAGAAAGTTGAGAGAATTCAAAGGGTTAAGTCTGATTCTTTGTGACAGGAGGTTTTCTATCTATTTTCTAGAATTATTCTATCAAGGTTGCAACTGTTTTCAAGTCATTCAACTTTGCCTCTGTCCTTGTCCTCTTCATAGCATCTCTCAAATGAAACGCCGTCCTCATGAAGTGACTCAGTACGTGAAGACAGCTGAATGGCGCTGTTCGAGAGATGCCCCCGTTTGCACCCGGAGCCGTTGCCATTGACAAAAACAAAACGTTCATCGGTTGAGATGAACACAAGTGAAGCAGGGTTGTGCTCACTGTGATGCTAACCGGTGGTCCAGTCAGCCGTTGGTGAATGGTATACCGGCAGGGAACCTCATTGTTTGTGGAGATCACCAGTTTCCCATGGATGCATTCAAAGTACAAGGCGTATCAGAAATGATCTTCCACATACACTAGTTACTAGGCTGAGCTCCCTTTCATGAACTGGTAATGGAACCAGAACCAAGACAACCTCATCAAAGACACCATAGCTGTTGGGGTTGTGATTCACCAGCGTTCATTTCTGTTTTTCAATTGTTTTTAGCAGTCGGGAGCTACGCTATCATCATTGGCATTCAGCTAGTCATGCCTGTTAGCCATTTGGTATTGTGTGCTGCTGCATGTTTTCATATGTTGCCTGCAGAGCAACAAACAGCCGAAGAATGGAGGCTGAGGGCTTTGAGCGAAGCCTTTCTCTGCTGTAGTGCAAAGCGGGTCCAGGTCAAGGTCGTTGTCACGGACCGACATACCGGTGTACAAACGTTCTTGCAGGAACTAAGACCCCAGGTCAGCCACTACTTCAGCCCTTGGGATATGGGAAAGGGTTATTATATGAACTGAAACCTAAGAAATATGGACTAAATAACATTCTGTTTTCTGTGTTTCACACTTTCTGGCAACGGCAGATGGTGGAAGGAGAGGAAGGCTGATGGGGAAAAATCACTACATGTTTATCCTCTTCAGTAAAGCCAAAGACACCAGGGAGGGGGAGGGGAGAAGGTAACAACATCAAGCAACGGGGAATGGTAAAAAGTGGTGTTCATTTTCAGAAGGTGTAATTTATTTGACAATGATATATTGACGTTTAAAATGTGCACCTTTAACTCGACTACCACTAAACTACAGCAAGATCTAGTGAAGCGAGTCACTGAAATACATTCACCACTCCCCCACTAGTAGATTGAGACTGTCTGGACACTATTTGACCGGTAACTTTTGACAGGGCCAAAGAATGAGGAACGGAGGCAAGAGGAGCCGCAGTAATGAGGCAGGGTGACAGACGGGGGTTGAGGCTGAGCGATAGATACTATAGATGGAAAGCGTCAATGGGCGGGATGGAGAGAGCAGATGTGCGCTGGACACCGAGCCGTCGATAAGACACCTAGACGAGCGGCCGTCCGGTCTCTGCAGCCCATAACAAGCCCCGTGCAGCCTCACCTCGCTGCCCTACCTGCTCTCCTCTGGCCTCGGCTGGGCCCGCCGTCTAGGACCCGGGGCGCCTGAAACCCCGGTAATAACGGTGGCATTGATCGCTGTGCCTGGGCCGGCCAATTACAGCTTCCATAGCATCTAATGAGGAGCAATCGCTCTGGTGGCAATTACTGCAGCGGTATAGGATCCCGGGAACTGAGATAAAGGACTGAGGATGCTGGGTAGTGCAGGAGATGAGTAAAGTCTGCCACAACTACAACACACACACACACACACACACACACACACACACACCTCACAAATCAAGGGTAGAAGTAAGAAATTACACTTCTTACTGTAGTTGGGTAGCATTTTTGTGTACTTTACTTTTATCAAGCAGGCTTTGACTGAAGTATTGTACTTTGCTAGATTTTAAATGGCATCCAATACAGAGTACAAAGGCTCTCCGTAGGCATCGCATCAGAAATTGGCCAATGGTAAATTGGCCAATTGTGGAGCCATTAGCAATGAGCAGTCAGTCAGCGGAGAAGAGGAATCTGGGCTCTGTTTATGCTCCTTTTTTTGTAAAGCCAATATTTTTGCTCCTACACTAGAACAGCCAATGGGTGTGAAGACAAGGAGCCATGAATTGAAGAGGGTAAAAACTGTAGAAGTCCTTTAAAAACATTTTTAAAAAAATCGAACAACACCGGTACACACAGACAGTATGTCTCATCAAGTCATGGAGGAACATTTATTTTGAAAGCTCAAATATTTCAAATGAGTCAATAAAGTAAGAGTAAGGGATATCTCCATTCTGCTTATTCATCCTCTTTTTTTTAAAAACTTTTTTCCATTACAAATTGTCTCTTCCTGGTTGTGGGAGCCTGTCTGCAGAGCTAACCACGTCTCTGTGTGTGATCTGTCTGACTTTCTTTTTTTCTTTTCTTCTTCTGCTGTGTCTAGATCTTCTATCTTCTTCTCCTCTTCTCACTCTCTCTCTCTGCATCTTTGGCGCTGTGCAACATTAATATCTGGGTTTTGGAACAAGGACGGAGGCGGCGGCGGCGGCTCGGTGACAGTCAGACGTGGGGGGAGCAACACAAACACCCTTCAAAGGCCTGTTTTAAGCAAGCGAGGGATAAGAGAGACCCAACGCGCAGACACAGTCGTGAGAGAGACTGATGGAGGCTTTGACGTCGACGTACAATAGGGCCTGCAGCTTTCATTAGACTAAACACACACACACACACACACACACACACACACACGCCGGCGTCGTTAGCTGAGAGAGAGGGGGAGGTGAGGGAGAGGGGTGGAGAGGTTACAGGATAATCAACACTCCCTCTCCACCGTAAACCCGCACAATAAAGACTTGACATCAATATGCCAGTGAGGTCATCACCACAATACTGCCTGGCATCGAAGGGGGGAAAGGCCTCCACAGTACATCCACACTGATTAAACCGATTATGTGTGGATGTGTGTGTGTGTGTGTGTGTGTGTGTGTGTGTGTGTTGCAGAATAGAGTTTACCACCTTTTTTTCCATAACGCAAATTCAATATAAATCATATTAAGGTGGACGTTATATGGCGATAAGGTCTTTAAAGGAGAAGTATAAATTTCATAAAATGTATTTATGTTGGTGGGTTTTTTCTGCCTCGTGTTAGTTTACCAATATTTTTATTTCATTTAATTTAATTTTAATTTATTTAATTTAATTTCTTTTAATTTTTTTAATTTTTAATTTTTAATTGTATTTATTTTTATTTTTTTATTTACCGCTGCATCACTAGCTGTACTGCGTGCACAGTGGCATGTATTACAGTTTATCCAATAGGTACGATGAGAAAATATGACAGGAGGAAAGGATTTCAATACACTTCAGTACACTGGTGGTCGTAGCTGGGTCAGGGCTCATGAGCGGTAAGCACTCACATCCTTCCCCTTTGCATTCCTGCTTGTATGTGGGAAGCTGCAATATCACCCAGTTGAATCTCTCACATTCCTCTTCGACCGACACCGCAGTGACAGGTGGAAACATTAGCTGATCATTTTGTATTTGAAGAAAGTCTTTCCCTCGGACCGATGCGAATGGAGGGCTTCATTCGTTCTGTCACAAAAATGGCGTTGAGAAGAAGTAAAGTCCTCCTGCACCTTTAGATGGCAGCAGCATGCTACACTTCCTGTCTTGGAGAGCGAAAGAGAAAGAGAGAAGGGAATCTGATAGATGTCTGGAGCAAAGCTATGCACAAAAAAACAAAACAAAGAGGGACAGTTAGAGCTCATTATTTCTTTGATTCTTTAATCTTCCTCGTGTCTTCATCCAAATCTTTGTTATTGGTAATAGGCTGTTTCTCCCAGTAAGAAAAAACAACCTTTTTTTTAAAGAAAACAAAACCCTGCCCCAAACTCCAGCTGCTTCGCTCATCTCGTTTGTCGAAAGTTTGATGTCTCTTCCATGTAATTGAACTTGATGAATGTTGGCGTTGTTTTCCCGGGAACACGCTTTGTCCTTTCAACCCCGTCTGACATATCTGGGCCGGCCGGTTATTTTCAGAAAGCAATTCGGTACCTGTCTGTCTGCTTGAGGTTTGAACTGTCAGTTATATCATGAGAAAATCATATATTTTCTCAAAGGCTGTTTTGTTTTTCTTTTTGTGCGAAGTTAACACGCATGCTTTACTGCACCGGTGAGGGAATCGATCGCGTTTCTGCAGCCTGGATTAGATGCTAATAGTCTGTTAGCAAAAGAGTTAGGAAGATCATGTATGTGCAGGTGGTGGCCAAGTTCAATGTCAACCTGAATGAACACAAAATTGTGCTAACGTTATATTATGGTATGGTAAAATTTCATATTAAAACAATTTTGAACTGATGTCAGAAAGATATTTAGGCCCTGATTTCACAGAACGATACAGGTAGCAGCTGTGAGACTTTTATTTTGGCGTTCACATTTGCACAGGTTTTGGAGTGGAGTTAGACTGACTTCCACGGTGCTTTGGGCCACATGGAGGTATCATGCAGCAAAAGCTTTAACACACTAGTTTAGATGACACTCTGGCCACTCAACCTACACACACACACACACACACACACACACACACACAAAGAGAGAGAGAGAGAGAGGGCGGGAGAAACACCTATGAACTTAATTACCCAATGAATAATTAATGTTTGATTGCAGTGCTCCCTTAGGCTGTCAACACAAGATAATTTATCATAAGATTATAATTTATCACTAATTGGTTTGGCAAGAGGTTTTTTGATTAGAATAATTTGCTTATTAAATGCACAAAATTTTATTAAGCGGCAAACTTTTATTTTTTTTTCTGAAAAGTGCGTATTGGTTTAGCTGCGCCCACATTAGATTGCCTTTAATCGAGTTACACATCCGGGATTAAAAATAGTTGTTTGCTCAATCACGATGCAGTCTGGCGTTCCATAATTCAGTTAAACAAAACAGGTGATTATCCTAATGCACCGGGATGCGTGCGACCCCCGGGCGCATTGAGGTTCCTCGATATATCCTGAAAGCCATTCAAACCAGCACACCAGCATCCTGGAGACTTAAGCTCCTCGGTGGTTTCTGTTTACTCCTCTAAGCCGCGAGGCCTCTTTAGATGAGAACAATTTGAAAATGTTTGTCCCCCGGGCATAATGAATGTTTGTTGTCTGGCAAATCTTTGGAGTCGCCACAGTATCGGAGCCGCGGACAGGGTATCTTTAGGTACCTCAGAGTGGTCGTTTTAGTACTTCGTCATTTCATCCGCTTTTATTTTTGTAAGTGAATTTAATTTACTTAACAAAATAATGTAAACACCTCATGAAAAAGGACTTAACGGGACTTAACTTATGTTGGGTAATTAAATCACAATTACAAAGGCAGAGGCACAGGGGAGTCATATTAACTTGAATGCCAATTAGCAGTGCGCGGCGGCTTCAGAAAGAGGTCTGACAGTCTCCACTTTTATGTGTTTTCAAAGCGACGGGAGGAAAAACGGGAGCAGCGCGCCGGGACAAGCGGGAGTATCGGACACAAAAGCTGCAGAGCCATTTCATGTGGCGAGAGGAGCAGTCGAGAAAAATCACAATAACATACGCTGAATAGAGAAAGTGTATCGGCAAAGACAAACAAGACTCAAAAGTTGCCACTGAATCGACACCTTTGTAGCTTTGTAACTACGGTGGCCCTGAAGTGCAAAACAAAATAGCAAGTCAGAAAACACAACGGCAAGTCAGAAAACACAACACACTTGAACAATGAATTCTTGTCGCTGATTGGACGAACTGTCTGTCTGTCTGGGAGGAGCCAAAGTAGCTATTTTGTACTCGCAAACCAGTAGAAGAAGAGTTTTTTGCCTTTTGAGAGAAGATACCCTTTGTGACTTGCCGTTGTGCTTTTCTGACTTCTGCACTTGTGGGCCACCGTAGTCGACGGTTTCCCAAAGCTGATATTTACGTCAGGGCTGCCAGTGAGGAACCAGCACATCAGACGAAGATGTGTGTAAGGAGCACAAGACCTGGAGCGAAGGAAAAAGTCATCCGGTCTGATGAGTCTTTCACTCTTCTCCCTTCATCTGGTCGGGTTTACTTTGGGAGGAAACCAAAGGAAAGCTCTCAACTCACAATGTGTGTTGCCAACTGTAACACAAGGAGGTGGATCTGTAGTGGTATGGTAACGTCATGAGTCATCAGGGCAGCAGAGGAAGATGAGGCCAGTTTACAGGACCAGAGAGGTTGAGAGACTCCCTCCATGGTCCAACATCCCACTACACAGCTCCGGATGCAGGATGACAGCAGGACAAGGAGGTAGTCAGATACTGTTAGGTGTTTCCGTTATTTTGTCCACCCTAAAAGAATAGTTTTGTTGAACATTGAATGTCCATTTTTGCTGATAAAAACGCGTCTAGTCATTGATATTACTTGATCACTTGATGGCTGTTTTTGTCTTATGCATCGTATTTTTCCAAGACGAAATTAATTCTGACACACACACACACACACACACACTGATTCTTGGCATTTGGAGGAAGGAGAGGAGTTGAGTGGGCTGCTGGAAGCTATGTGTGTTCCTCCTGCTGCCGTCCAATCAATGTGAGAGGACAGGAAAGGGCCAGTATAACACTCTCACCTCACAGTGTGCACACGTCACTAAACGTTACTCTCACACCAGACTAGCACACACACACACACACACACACTTTTACTATCCAAGCCCTGTGTGTGTGTGTGTGGGGGTTATCAGCCCAGCTGTGAGGTGCTCTTATCAGCATCCTGAGGAAGTTGGACGGATATCAGTTCTGGTGGCAAGACACGGGCTGCATATGGCCCAGATAGTATGCCTACTCATTTTGACACACACACACACACACAGTAAGAGACACCCTGTATTAAAGGGTTTGGCAGCCGTGTTGGAGCCATCAGACAGCCAATCAGGGGATCGATGGCAGCCGTGACTCGACCAATGACCCGCACTGTTATCTCTGCTGGCCATCCTCCCATCTTGTCTGTCTGTCTCTCTCGCCTGGCTTTCCCTCCTCGTCCTCTAACACTTAGTTTCGTCCAACCAAACAACT
Organism: Hoplostethus atlanticus; assembly: GCA_034670405.1. Lineage (NCBI taxonomy): Eukaryota > Metazoa > Chordata > Actinopteri > Trachichthyiformes > Trachichthyidae > Hoplostethus > Hoplostethus atlanticus. Next base: position 2,898,789 of record JAXDDX010000013.1, read on the forward strand.
TTCTCCTCCCTCCTCCCTCCCTCCCTCCCTCCCTCCCTCCCTCCTCCCTCTCCGGCAGTCTGATTTTTCTGGTCTAATGAACCTGGGGGGTCTCAGGGCAGCCTCCGCCGGGTTGATTAGGATCCTCATTAAAGACAGGACCAGAGCATGCCTCCCCTCCCTCTTACCTCCTCTCCCCCTTCCCCCCTCCGCCCATCTCCCCATCTCTTGCCTTTCCTCCCTTCCCCTCCCTCTACCCCTGCCCTGTCACACAGAGTGGCGTTTTTAATTACCACCGCTCATCATAAAAGGAGGGCCCATTACACATATCAGTGTGTGTGTGTGTGTTTTCTCTTTCTTTCTTTCTTCAGAGATCAATTGTAATGAACTAATTGTGCGGTGGAAACTCCACGGGACGGCTTGTCACGGAAAAAAACAGACGTTATCTGACCAACCGGTCGGCGTCCCTCAACCCAGCGAGGACGCCGATAAACACAGCACTCTTTACATTAAAGTTTAGACTCGCTTTCATGCTTGCAGAAGGCAGTAATGAGCACGGGATAACTTGTTTAGAAAAAAGGTACCGAGGGAGAGAGACAGACAGAGAGAGAGAGAGAGAGGATGGCGGAGAGTGAAAATAAATGAGGTGGTTTAATAAAGTTGAAAGGGACGAGCGGATAAGGGCGAAGGGAGTAGAAAGAGGAGAAGGAGTCGGAGGCGGAGGGGATGGGTGGAGGAGGAGGAGGAGGAGGAGGAGGGCAGGGTTGAGTCTGGGCTTGCCGCTGCTGTTGTGTTCAGCGACAGGATCAGATCAGATCAGCGCTGCTCCAGAGGATGCTCGGGGCCAAAACCTAAATCTGATTATGTCGCCTGAGAAGACAAATCTCTCTTGAGTCTGTCTTCTTCTAATTCCCAAAACATTACTGTACTCTGTGTGTGTGTGTGTGTGTGTGTGTGTGTGTGTGTGTGTGTGTGTGTCTGCGGTCCATCTGATAACACACGATCACGCGGTGTGGTATTTTTTCTGATTGAAGATTGAAGTTTGTTTTTCCTGACAGATTTGTTTGTGTTTTTTTTTCTGTCAGGTAGCGACAATACTCGTGCCTTTTTGGAGCGATTATATCAAAAGTTTTACTTTCTTCACTCTTTTATAAAAGTTGCATTGTATTTCAACTTCACTCATTGTGATATGTTGTTGGTCTGCAGCTTTTCAGTTTCAATGGGATGAATTTGGTAAAATGAAGGTTAAATAAATAACATAAAGGTATAAAAATACATTATATATATAAAAACAAATACATATAATATTGAAATATAAAACTATGTTAAAAAAAAGTATTTCTATCCTATAGTAGTTTTGATCCCTTCAGTTGGTAGACGCACACACACACACACACACACACACACACACACACACACACACAGCCTGTCACAAGACATTAGGTATCGGAATTGTTCAGTGATTCCGTGAGCAATCAGGGATAGGGAGGAGGGTTAGAACACACACACACACACACACACACACCCACACCCACACCCACACACACACACACACACACACCCTAGAATGCACTTGCTCTGCTCACTGACTTTCTTTCCGTGCACCGTCCACTAATTACATTCCATTAAAGGTGGCGTCCATAACTCTGGAGGTTTCTTTGGCTGACACATCACTTGAGGTTAAAAATACCGCCAATTAGACACAGTCTCAACACACGATCACGTCCGACCACCCAGAAAGACGAGACCTCGCTCTGCCTCGACAGGCGCTCAACTCCAACCCGCCAGCCCAAAAAAAAAGTGGCAAGAAGTTTTCTCCTGTCTGTAATGGTCTGGCAATTTCTGGAAATTGAGGGTAGAGATAGAAATCATCCTGGCGGGGGGTGAAGGAGAGGAGGCAGAGGGTTTATCAACAAAAGCAGCGCTTGGGGATTTGGCGGACAAGGTGTCAGAGTCAGTCTAAACTCCCCGAGACGTTGATAGGAGAGCTAAATACCAGTGTGTTGTTTTCCCCCTCTCTTTGCTTTTGTCTCCCCTCAGCCTCCTTTACCTGTCGCACCCTTTATCCCTGATTGAAGCACCTGCTATTAGCTTAGCCTGCTGGCTGGTGATAAAAGCCCTCATGACAACATCTCAGCTCTCTCCCGTTACCTTCGCCTCCTTTTCATTTGAAGAATGAAGGAGGAGGAAGAAGAAAGAGCCAGGTGCACTGGTATTTCGGGTATTTCCCCCCGTCGCTGCCCCTCTGTCTGTCAGCGCGCCGGCAGAGGCTAAGCTAACCCGGGCCGGCGTCGCAAGGCGGCGGCTAAATGTCACCCCGTGCATTAGCATTTAGCCGCCACGCTCTGCTGTCAATCTGGGTTTATCTTCAACACCCCCTATGGTCTATCACCTTAGTCCCCCCCCACCCCCTTCCCAGTTAGTCATTGTACTAATAAGGCAGGGGGACAGTAGGATTTATCAGGGCTAGACACTCCCGCCCCACCAGCCATTACTCATCCGCAGACCAGCACATGCCAACAGTGGCTAATTGCTTTCTTTAACATTGGCACATATGACATTCAGCAATTCCTTCAGTGTAGCGAGACGGGCTCCTCTGCACAGCAACTATATTTATTATAATGCTACACCGTAGATGTGTGGTAATCTCCTAACGACCACAGGTGGCGCCATCTTGGTGATTAGATGCAATGCAATTTTTTTCAATGGTGAAATTGGATTTTTGCAGCAGAAAAAATAGTAAAAGGACACAGCAAGGCAACAGGTGAGCAACAAGTGGAAATGAAAGTATGAAAAAACACAGTTACAGTATTATGAGGGTTTGCATAAGAACAGGAGTAGAACCTACTGACAAAAATAGAAAAAAAGATGAAAATATACCAAATATATAAAGTATGAAATACAAATATTAATATACAAATGAGAAAGAATATGGTAACATTACACTTTTCAAGAAACTCTTGCTTAAGAAGATCAGTTCAGTTAACAGTTGTTTTTGGGCTTTGTTAGCAAGCTAACTAGCCAGCAAGCTAATGTTAACTAGCCATAGCTATAGCCACGAAACGTTAGCTATTGTGCAAATCACATGTGTTAATAAGAGTGTTAATACTATTGTTAGCTAGCTAACTAGCCCGCAAGCCAATGTTAACCAGCCACTCCTACCTATAGCCACGTAACGTTAGCTATTGTGCAAACCATACGTGTTAACAAGACAGTGTTAACTGACCAAATATTATTGTTAGCTAGCTAACTAGCCAACATTATCTGAACACAAAATCAGCTGTATCAGTGGCGGAATGACCAGTTCTCCGCAAAAAAACTGCACAGAAACCAACCATGTCTGTTTGGTAACTTGGGGCAGCTGTAAGAAATACAATAAACTGTTCAGATGTTGTGGCACCTTCAATATGGCCGCCAAAAGTTATGTTACCTCCCCTGAAAGCCCTCTGTACTATATTGAAGAATTTGGGTGGCAAAGTTGTACAGTTAGCAATTTCCCTTTGTTGTGAGAAAACAGGGATTATTCATCAAAGCGACGCTGGATTGTCCAATATCTAACAAAGCTCTTTGTTTTGTTTGGTGGCAAAAGATTAATGAACAGACCGGACTGGCATTTCCAGCAGGAAGGACATTGATCTGGAGGCCTTCTGAAGAACCTCATGGTCCTGTTTACCCTGCAAACAATGGATGACAGTGAGGAAATATGTATGCTACACACGCACACACACACACACACGCACACACACACACACACACACACACACACTAATTTAAAGTGCAAGCTCAGGATTTTCAGAAGCTTACTGTATTTATTAGTAGCCATCAATTCTGTCGTCACATTTTAAGAGTTGTATTCCTGTTATGTAAGAAACTGACTGTGTTGGCAGCGCTGGTACAACGGGACCCGAGCCAATTCTTGAAATTGAAATCACATGCATGGAAGCCCATCAGTTGAACGACCTAGCGTAAGAGTAAAAACAAGTAATAGAACTTTTAAAAAGACTGAAACGAGCCAACTGTCTTGATTCCCCCATTGACTTGATCTAGCATCGCTAACAAATGCTGACCGGAGGCCGTTGCCAATGTCTGGCACAAACTTTGTAGATGTCCTTTGGTCTTGGCAGGCGATCTAAAACGGCTGAGCCCACTCTGTAATCATTAAAATGAACTTTACTTTACACTATTCTTCAACGCGGGCATCAGTTAGGTATGGCAAAGTGTGAGTTAATATTTTTTATCATTATAATGAAGAGTAAAGATCAAGCACAAATTGCTAGAAGTCTATTTGGGAGCATTCAGCAGCAATGTTCCCTCCAAGCTGACACTTTGGTGACCTGCGTCTAATAATTTATCACATTGATCAAGCAATAATATCTTGTCATTGCTCCAGTTGTCCCCAGAAATGTAGTCGCTGTTCTTGAGATTAATTTTCTCTCCATTTTGGTTTGACAAGGAAGGAGTGAAGGAGGCTAACACGCTGCAGCGATGTGTAGATTTACAGGTGGTGTGTGTACGCCTGACCCCAGACCAGGTTAAAGGCTCTATGCCGCTCCCATTAACAGCCCAATACTGTGTGATTACCATGCCTAATGCAAGCAGATGGAGGCCCACTGTTACTTAGCCAATCAAAATAATGTCATTATAGTGGAATAATGGCTGCGATTGCCAGTGAAGCCAGTGACGGTGGAGAGATGAAGGGAAGATGGGGTGTGTTTATTGTCCCCGAGAGGCCCGTAGGATCCAATCAGCGGGGTGTGACTTACAGCCTGGGAGCCCGGAGCCCATCCACAGCCTCCTCCCCTCAACTCCCAGCTATCGCCTTCACAGACAGTCTGGGGAGCTCGGGGACCAGCCTCTATAACGGGGAGAGAAAGGCAGCGTAGATAAACACGGCGAGCGTACAATGGCTGCTTTCTGTTTGATTTCTGTGCAGTATGAATTAATAAGCAAGTGTGGATGATATGCATTTGTGCTTCCGTAGGAGTTCTGCATAGGAAGTTAATAGAGTGTGTGTGTGTGTGTGTGTGTGTGTGTGCGTGCGTGCGTGCATTTGGCCGGCTCTCCAGTTATTGCTTTTGAAGTTGTTAATTAAACCCTCAACCATCTGGTAGCTCAATGAAATTACACTGAGCTTCTCAGCCATGAAAAAAACATGACTGAGTGACTGACTAAATGAATAAATAAATAGATTAATAATTTAATAAATGCTTCAAATATCTCTTGTCTAAATGAGTGAAAAACAAGAAGTGTTGTTAATGTAAATTCCATGCTCCGTGCTGTCACCCCTGGTGTGTGTGTGTGTGTGTGTGTGTGTGTAGTGTGTGTGTGCACGAATGCGAAGGCTTACAGGTGAATCAAAGACAGCTGTCAGTGTGTCAACCTTTGATCTCCGTCTTTCTTTCTCTCTCCCTCCTCTCTCTCTCTCTCTCTCCCTCGTCATGCACGGTGGCAAACACACACCTCATTTATATTTCCGCGTGAAGGCATCTCTTTATAGAACATGAGCGCAACCATTTCAGGAAGTGAAAGTAGTATACTGTATTTAATCTTTCATAGCCTCTTGCTTATGCATCCTGCAGCTCCGGTGGTACAATTCAACACAGCGCGCTACGTGTTTAATAGCCTATATTACATTGCTGACATTTTCCATATGGCTGCATGCAAAATAATTGTCTTTCTTCCTGTCTTTCGTGATGAATTCGCTGCCTTGTAAATAACGAGGTATCGGCCAATGATGAGTATTGTCTCGTAAGACACGTTTCATCATCACAGGGAATCTTCACCCAGAGTGTGTTCATTAAGGGAAACCAGGCCAGGGATTATAGCAAAGTGTAGACAGTAATTGAATTAGCGCTCCTATGTGGAGATACGAGCAAGACAGCTGCAGAGATACTGCTTAAGAGGGAGCAGGTAATGTGTGTGTGTGTGTGTGTGTGTGTGTGTGTGTGTGTGTGTGTGAATATGTGATAGGGGGACTTAACAACAATTAACATCTATTTTTGTACTCGTACTGTAGCTGCAAGAAATAGAGACACTAAATCATACGTGACACGACATGACCTCGATTCAATTTGGTTTCAGCAAGAGAAGAATCATTAACAGTTAGCCTATCTGACCTGAGGCATGAATGTAGAAGAGGCTTGAAGTAATATGTCTGGGGATGCAGTGAACTCCAACAACATCACGTTTTGCATTTTTGCCAATTAATGGTAAATTGGACATAATATTCCAGCAATTACAACAATTATTTATATGACTTATTATATTTTCATCATTATTATACTGGGTTTCTATGGAGAGTTTTAGTGTCCCGTGATCTACATGTTGCTTCGGAGGCTGCAGAGAAAGAAATGTGTAATTTTGTGGCATTAAAAGCGTCAGATTTATAGATATTAAACATCTGCACAAAATATCAGCTATCGGCATCTTCAGTCGCAAAATGTTGAAAATCCTCCATCCTCACATCCTCCCTCAGCTTCAAAAACCCATATCAGCTGAGCCATAGTAATAATACCTGAAGCCTCGATTTGTGGCAGGTATGTTACTGTGATGTTGGCTAGCCTGTAGCCTTAGTGGAAGACATGGGGATACATACAGATACTGACACAGATTGACACTGTTTCCTGGTATAGCGATTGTATTAACTCAGTCTCCTACCTAACAGAATTTAACAAGGAAATGTCATTTCACACTGTTCATGCAAGACACTTTTTCTGAGAGAGATGAGAGATGGTAACCACTTGCAATATTTGGAAGTGCTAATGCTTGTGAAAGTTTCGCAGTTTTGCGTTGCCGCCATAGAATTTAACTTTCCTAAGCATGCACGCATAAATGTATAGAGAAAAATCTTAAATTTGCCGTAAACACCAGTAGCTTTTTGTATCGGCATTAAAAAGTATTGTTGTCAGTGAGACTATAGCAGCTAAATAAACCTGGTTGACTAAAGGTAACCTGGTCTTTTAGTGTGTGTTACAAAATACAATTAGATTAAAACCACTTGTATTTGACTCCTGACCTAATACACATCAGTCAGCCTCATAGTGAGCCAGGGATTGTTCCTGTTCAAAACTATCATGAGATACAGATTCAAGTCACTACAGTAGATTACTCACATCAAGTGCATTCTACTTATTACTTGTACATATATATGTGTGTAAATATGCCATCCATCCTCTGTGCATTCATCTACTTCATGTTTATTGTGTGTTCTATTGTATTTAGGCCTTGTATTTTATATTTTTATATTCTGTTTTGAGATACTGTAATGCTGCTGCAAGCCTAGAATTTCCCTCCTGGGGATCGATAAAGTATCTATCTATCTATCTGTCTGTGGAGGAGGGTATTTTCCTTGTCAGAATGAATTTGAGGGAGCGTTCCCTCTACCCTCCACTTTTGATTTGTAACATATTCTGTTGAAATATTTCACTGCCTTACATTTATTTATTTGGCTGTAGCTTTACTGTTTGTCTCCTTCATGGTTTCTGTGCTGCTTTGTACCTGCAGCTGACACCGTTAACTTTGTCAGACTATTGTTGGACTATACTCAGCCTCTTGTTAAGACGCCTGGAGATCCAGCTGGTGCGCAACAACCGCACGGTCTCCTGTGTGTGTGCATTTGCTCTCCAAAAAGTGGTTTGGCATTTAAACATGGCCACTGACATTGAAATAACTCATTTTAACTGTACCGCGGGGGGAAATTACAAGATGAGAATGGAAGGCTTTGACCTGAAAGAGCTGGGAGAGGAAAAAAGAGAGAGAGAGAGACTGTTCTGCAACGGCGAGGAGAGTGAAATATGACATGGCTGCAAAAGGGGATAGAGGGACTTCAGAGAGAGACGGTGATGCTGTCATTGTTCCTCTGTGTGGAGATCACAGGAGCAGGGGGGGGAGGGGAGGAGAGGGGAGGGCAGGGTGAGCCGGAGAACAGTGAAGTCAAACACTACCGGGAGTTAAAGCAGCCTGTCGGATCGAACAAACACACACACACACACACACACACACATACAGTATATCCAGTAATGTGGTAAATTTAAGGGGTGGTAAATTATGGTGATCACGATAAAGCAAACAATCACCATCATAAACACCTTATCTCCACAGGACTTACAACGTTTTTACAGCATCACTTACCGCGATGTAGCCAATGAATTCACATCATAAAGATTTATCTCAGCCTGAAAAGGCGGATAAACCCGTAATTGCGTTCACAGTATTATAGGTGAGCCGCAAAGCAGAAGTATGCCGAGATATTAGTCAGTGTTTCTCTCTCTCTCTCTCTCTTCCCCGCTCTGTCCTTTTTTCTCTCTCTCTCGCTCTGTGATGAGATTCCATTAGACGCCATTAAATCTCTGCCTAAGAGCCCTCTGAAGCGTCACAATTACCGAAATAAAAAAAAATCACAATCCTCATCGAGCGCTCTTCTGCATTAGGGGTGCTGCCTGGAGTCGCGTGGGAGCTGTTACGCCGGGGCCCCAGCGCAGACCGAGTCAGAGGCTCTGCAGAGCTGCAAAGCACAGCTCATTAGAATGACTAAGAGCCCGAATGAAGGCCCTTATGTGAAAGCCATAATGGAAGCGGGGAGCTCTTGTGCCGGAGCCGTAATGGAGGCTCTTGTGCAGTCGCGTTCGTCGCCCCTGCCGCACACAACAGAGGCTCGAGCTGTGAAACTGCGCGGCGAGAGCGAGCTGACCCCCGCCGAGTGGCCACTGGGGTACGCCGAACGCTATTGTGCTGGCAAACCGGTCAGAGAGCAGGAGGCTTTCACAGCGGTCTGTCAATCAGTGGAGTGTGCGGAGGTGGAACGGTAGCCGATGAAAGAAACATTTAATAAAGTATGGGGTTAGACCGATATATGTTTCCTGATATCGGCCTTTTATTAAATATTGGATATCGGGCCAGTCACGTCGTCCAAGCAGGGTCCTCTTTGACCACAGCTGCAGAAAACCTACATACAATAATGTTCTTTACAAAAACATTCATTTTAAGCTGCACTAGGCAATTTGCACAGTGGCGGCGAGAGGTAACTGCTACTTCAATACTCAAAAATCCTATAATGTGTGTAAACTGCAACACAGCACAGCTCGTCTGTGATGCTTCATACCAACAGATACCAAAGGGAACGAAAGAGGCAAAACATCTAACGTTGGTGAGTCCAGCTGATCACCTGTAGGAGGAGCTTTCTGTATTTTGCTATGTTGTATGTATGTATGTACACCTGACACCAGAGTTTCATTTAGGCGATTAGGACGGATCTGTATTATCTCTACTTGCAGCACCGCTTGGTGATTCAGGCTGATTGGAAGACTGGTGGAGTTTTCTTTTTACATGTTGACTAGCTGTAAAACCCTGAAGGCAGCAACATCTTGTCACCAATGAGTTTTAGTGACCCTGACAAGAAGAATTCAGCGGTAAGCCCTGAATATTTGACTTTTTTGGCCATGAAAATGGAAAAATCTTAAGATATTGAATATTGGCACAAAATATCAGTATTGGCCTTCAGAAACCCAGAGGATGTACTTCTGCGGCAGCTGCAGATAATGATGGTCCAGTTCTACACGGCCATCATTGAGTCCATCCTCACCGCATCGATCAGCGTCTGGTTTGCTGGTGCCACTGCCGGGGACAAAGCCAGACAGCAGAGAAGGTGATCGGCTGTGACCTGTCATGGCTGACCCTTCTCAGCCTGGACACTGCGGTCTGTCAAGACCAAAATCTCCCTCCACTTGAACAGCTTCTTCCTCATGGCACACACACACACACACACTGTAATGATGTATTTTTTTCATTGTATATATGTATGTATTGTTTGACTGTCTGAGTTTCTTTATTTGATTGCTGTGCCTGTCTGTTTTTTATTGCACCAATGTCAAATTCCTCGTATGTGCGAATGTACTTTGCCAATAAATTTGATTCTGATTATCAGTCAAACCCTCATAAAGTACTATACTTTTATTTTTATGCTTTGTTTTTCTAACTTACTTCAAGTCCAAACTTTTGATTAAATTAGTTCTTCTGAAGTTGTTGGTGACTTCCTGTCTGTGCGGCGTGTTTGATTTCTGCAGGTATTAACTGTTGCCATAGACGTCTCTGTATAAATATATCCTCGCCTGCGTGGTTGACAGGCAGAGTGTTCTCTCTCTAATTTCTCTCCCTGTTAAATACCACTAGTCGTATTGCTGCTTAAATGCAACCCTGTTTTAGTGGAATGACATTTAAAAGAAACACAAGACCTTTGATACACAGATTCTGTGTAAAATGAAACTCGAAATCTCCTGGATGAAACGCTAAATCTCTGCTTTAATTATAGGAGAGAAGTTAAAACTCATATTCATGTCAGTGGAGGTGGAGAAGACTAATTTGTGCAGTCTAAAAATGGATGAAACATTTAACTTGTGAGGGAGGAAATATGTGTATCATTCTCTCTCATTCCTGTAATATGGCCGAGATTGTTGGCAGTCATGAATGCCAGGTCAACTCACTCTCTACTTCAGTGTGTGTGTGTTTGCAACTGCATCTCTATCTCAGTGTGTGGGCACATGAGCCGCAAAGCTGTTGCATGGCCTCATCGATTTCATGCCCTCTTCTCACATCTATTCACATCTCCTCTCCGACTCGCCCCCCTCCTCCCCAACCTCCCTGTCCTCCTCCTTCTCTTTTGGTCTGTTGCCCTTGGCAATGGTTCACCTCAGTAACCAGCGGCTAAGCAGGAAGTGGGAGGCGGCCTGGTGAGAGGACCTCCCGTGAGTGTTGTGTAAGGCGGTCATGTGACAGTGGGCCTTCGATCTGCACCCAGCGGGTGGGGTTAGGGGTCGATGGTGAGGGGCTTGTTCGCTGCAGGCTTTAAAAAGCTAAGGGAGGATGTTAAACATCCCATCGATCCACGTGCTCCTCCGAGGCCGGAAACCACGGATAGGAGCACACAATGAAAAACATCATGCACATAACCTCTCGTATACCGCATGGATGGAGTGATGGAGAGAGAGAGATGTTGGAGGAGGAGAGCACTGAGAGAAGGAACTAGAACAGGAGACCTTTAAATATAAAGCAGAGGTGTTTCAAACACCTTGCAGGGTGTTTTTTCACGTCTCTGCGCCAGCTGTGAGTGTTCAGCTGAGGAGGTAGGCCACTGCTTCCTGGTGGGAGGGTAGGTTATTTTCAGCAGGCCTATTGTACTCGGGGAAGCATTCATACGCTGCTGACGGGGGGTTGTCATATGCAGAGACCAGTGGCTAACCTTCCTACTTACTGGGGAAGCGAGTCGTCAGAGCTGAGGAAAATTGGCTTTTGCAAACACATCAGTGGTTGTACCTGTGTGCCTTTTTGTTTGTGTGAGGAACGTCTCCGTGCATGCTGTGCATTCCTGTGACCAAGGATGCCCCCGTTGTGTGTGTGTATGTGTGTGTGTGTGTATGTGTGTGTGTGTGTGTGTTGCTAGCGGCTGCATGGTGCTCAGTGCTTGCTCAGTAATTCCCTGGTCCCAGGCTGTGTATTAGCGGCTGATCCAGCCGGCTGGGCCAAGCCTCCACATTCAGACAGCCTGGGATCTGCAGCTCAGAGCAGGATGCTGCCCAGGCTTTCTGATGCCTCCCTAAGCTCTCCAGCACAGAGCAATTTACTGGCACAGGATGGCACGGCGAGTGTGTGTTGGTGTTGTGTGTGTGTGTGTGTGTGTGTGTGTGTGTGTGTGTGCGTTCGTTTCTGTTTACTCCCGCTTTTTGTCACTTCCCCAGCCCTTGTGACCCCACGAACTGCCCTCCCTCTCCACGTCGGCCCATTGGCCTGGCCTGGCACGGCGTGGTCAGCTCGTGTGCTTCTTGTTTCATGACAGGCCAAGCTGACTTTGACACCAACAACCAGCAACATTAGGATTACCCATAGCCTACTGCATCCTCCCTGCTTCCTCTGGCTTTCACTTTGTCTGCGTTGTTCTGGCGCTTTGTCCTCGTTTCTCTTAACTTCTCAGCCTGTTGCTTTCCATTTTTCCAGACACAGGAAACGCCGGGAACGCTCTAAAATGTTCGACTGAGTTCTGCATGTTTGCCACTTAATGGTAAATTGGACATACTGTAAGATCCCTTACTCTGCTGTGTTTGTTTTTATTGTGTGTCTGTCAGTGTCCTTCTCTATCTGTGTGTGGTTAGAGCAGCCAGTGATTCAGGTCTCTGGACTGCAGCTAAATTGGCTCATTTATGTAAGCATTCAGTCCATGGCACGCCTCGCCCAACCTCGGCCTCAAACAACAATTACTCTGCCGGGGGAAGCGGTGGATGCCTCCATATTGGAAACTGGAGACATTGTTAAAGACAAGACGAGACAAGCAAAAAAAAGCATTGTTTGCCCAAACTTATTGCATTGAGGATAATGATGAGTTTGATAGACAGAATACCAGGAAGTTTATCTCTGATCATGTCGTAGCATTGTCAGACGATTATAAGTAGAGCCGCGGTGTAATGATGTGAAGCCATATTTAGATGTGACAACACAACACCGCTCGGAGAGTGTCGTTACAAGTAGGCCAATGCACTGCAGAAGTTGCATTCAAAGTTTTTCTTGTTTTGTGGTGTGGAAATTAGGTCCAATGCTGTTCTTGCTAGATACTGTGGTGGTTTAGAGCAGAGTCTGACTTCAAAGCCACGCTAGGCAAGGTTTTTATGTAGTAATTCACCCGTCTTATAATAAATACACCACCCGAAATCACAAGAGTTGGGCTGCAATAGAGGAGCGTCCCATCCCCACTGGTTCAGACGCTGTAGATTCACCCTCTGGTGTCTGTTTTCTCCGTCCACAGGAAGTGACAAATCAAAACTTGATTTGAAAACTGATTAGCACTTCGTCCAGAGAAAGCTCGACTGGTCTTTTCCTCTCTCGTCCCTTTGGTATGAAGCATCACAGACCGGCCGGGCTGGTAAACATGAGCGTGCTGTGTTTACTGACGTCACCTTGCAGGATTTTCTGGGTTTTTAAGTTTTCTAAACAGTTACCTCTTGCTGCCACTTGGGGCCGCCAATGTGCAAAGCTGTCTAGTGCAACAGATATTCATTAACACAGACTTTATGTCACGTTTCAAACTTCAGAAATGATCGAATGCAAATCGAAATTTTAATTTTTAATAGTTTTTTAATTGAGCAGTCTAATGAGGATTTGTTGTGACAAACGCTTAACTTTGAGCCTCCAAATCAACCTTGGTATTATTATTAGTCGTGTTTTAATGTGAGCTGTGATACTGGTGGGGTCTTTTCATGACCAGTCGGATAATGGTGGATCTTTATTGTATGCTAACAGTGGACACTTAAAATTAATTGAACACAGCACAGACGCCATCTTCTCTACATTTCCTCTAAAGGATCTTCATCATCTTCACCTCTCCGTCCTGTGTATGCGTGTCTGTCCTCGGTGGAGTTCAGTCTTGCTCCGGCATGCGTCTGACTGAAATTAATTTCCGAGCGCGAGCCGGCATCATCGAGCATTACCTCGCACAGCCAAGACAAGACAGAAAAAGCTGCAGCACTGTGTTGAGCTGGCAATCTAAGTTATTTTTCCACAGTGACTATTAGGTGGTGAGCCACAAAGTGTCCGTTTTGAATATAGGTCGTCAGGTACGATGAGAACATTTGATGTCAGATCAGGCACAATTCCTGTAAAAGATGAGAAATTCACCAAATGCATCTCTGCTGCACTTATATTACATTTCCAGGCTGTTTGCTAGTAGGAGGGATAGGAAACACAATGCAAAAGCCCTGGCGGTCAACGAACACTGAGTTAGCCTGTTGTTTTTTTGGTGCATCAACACATTAATTAAGCCAGGACTTAATTGAATTTGAAAATTAGCTTTTTTGTTCGATTCATAACGGGGAAGAGAGAAAAGTATGATAGAGAGGCTATAGATTATGATGGGCAATGGAATTGAACAGCAAAAATGCAGTGTTGTGTTTGGACAGTGAATGGATGGGTGGGTGGAGTACAACAGAGGGATATGTGAAACACTGCTCCCTTTAACCAGACAACCAACTACTCGAGCCATCCAGAAATTGGTGAAGACCACTGGTTGAAAATGTGCAGAAAAAGGGACCGACCTGAAAACGACCTTTCTTCAGCTTTGACTTTTTCAAACGTTTTGGGCTCTTGGATGGACAGCGGAGGGTGACGGCCAGCGGTCAGCTAGTCGCTCCGGTTAAAACACCCGTCCTGGATATCCGTCTTATTTCCATTACGTTCCACATTCCTTTTCTTCTCCGTCTCAAGTGCCTCCTTCTCCAACTCCCAGATTAACACACTTGACACTTGACAGATCCAACTATGAATATATTTGAATACATCTTTGGTCGTAGCACGATCGCTCCTACGTGTACCTGTGATTGTTTGTGTGTGTTTGCATGTGTGTGTGTGTGTGCGAGTGTGTGCGAGTGTGTGTGTTTATGGACGCGCCTTCTTTTGTGCGCTGGCATCCGTCAGGACCCAGCTGTGTTGGCGTCTCCTCCATCAGAGGAAAGTTAGCTCTCTGTGAGGTAATTAAAGTGGAAGCATCTGTTCCAGCGCTGCACATCTCACACCTGAGCTGCTACTAACTCTAGCAGCAACCGGCAGACAAAACACCTTCACCGGGGAAAGGCACAACTTTCAGGCTTCATTGTAGCCATTGATTTGGCAGCGCAACTGATTTTCAAGATCATGTGTGTGTGTGTTCAGGACTTTCATCTCCTGCCTCCTGATCCAGTCGGGACCATCGCCAATCACGTTATTTCAACCGTTATTTGATTTTTTACAACTCAAATCTGGACAGGTCTTGACGTCCTCCTGTAGCGTGAGCTGCTCCACCACTCAAGTGCATCAACTTCTTCCAATGTTACGTAACTGGTAGCCTGCAAATCTGTGAATGCTCGTCTATGAATGTGTGATGTCATATGTGATATCAAACTTATCAAAAGGTATCAAACTTATCAAATGGATTTGTTATTGTGGTAGCAGACGTTACAGCTGCCTAGACACACACACACACACACACACAATTACAGTCAATAACACCTGCAAAGGAAAAGAGCTCTGCATGCCATTTCAATTCCGGATGGAAAGCAGAGTTGATCACCTCCCACGTCGCTGCCTTTCTCCTGCAAACTCACCTTAACTGGAGATTGTGTAACTGTAGGGCCCCTGCTATAAACTCAAAGCCTAGTGTGAAAGCTACAGGTCGGCTCTGGCGAAGAGGGGCTGTGTGTGACAGAGTGTGACAGTATGTGTCTCCGTGTTTGAACTAGGACCCTGTCCTCCCTATCCTTTCCAATCTCGCACACAGCAGTAGACCTATCATGGCGCCGGTTTACTCATCAACTCACCCGTGGAGCCCCTCGATTTGAGGGGATGCTGCATTAGTTCTGGTTGCTGAAAATACACTAGGAGCCGTGGGGAATGTGCTGTTGTGACAGCCTGGTATATAGAGCAATTTGTGAGGACGCTGCAGTATATGGTGTAAGTTAGCTCCTCCAGAAATTTGCGAGGCTATTTTCAAAATAGCCGAGTGTTTTTGGTCATAAAATAAAAAAAGTCACACAAAGCCAGACTTAGGTCCAGGTGGTGTTGGGACTGAGCGGTGCTAGCTGCCCCTACTGGCCCCCTCCATCTTCTTAAGCCTTCATTAGATCAGCCATCATCCTTCAGGACTTGAGGCCTCTGCCCTTTGATGTCCACTCACAGGAAATTCAAAGGACGCTTCAAACCCTCTCACCTTTTCACACACGCGTAACACAGTGGCATTGTCAGAGCCCCGCCGCTCGCCGCTACCATTCAGGTTCCTCCGACGGTCAAGAAGACCCCATCTGTTCTCTGATCAGAAATCAGAGGCCAAGGTGCCGCGTGTCCTTGGACAGACTCAGCGAATGATTGAGAAAAAATAGGCAAGATCTGACTAGAATGAAGCATTAGAGAGGTTTCATCAGCCGTCATACCTTCAGGCTGCCATCATTACGAGAGTCCCCCGTGAATAGAGGGAGTCCAATCCGTGTGTCGATGTGTGTGTGTGTGCATGCACCTGTGTGTGTGTGTGTGTGTGTGTGCATGCCCTGTGTGTGTGTGCTCGTGTGTGTGTGTGTGTGCGCAGTCTCTCCGAGAGCCACTGTACTCTCAAAGGGCTCATTAATTATAGTTGGAGTCATTATGGAGATAAGTGTGAGCCAGACTATTGGTGCCGACGATAAGAAGAAGAATTACCTGTTTTGGTCCCTCTGCTTTCTAATCAGCTGCCTATTAGAGATATCAAGGGACTTCTATTATCACCGCTAAGTTGCTCCATCTCTCTTTTTCTTCCCTTCCTCTGTTTTCGGGCGTTCCTCCATCCTTCGGTGCATCCTCTCCACCTATCGGTCCATCTCTGAACCAAGCTTTTTTGTCGGTGTGAAGAGGGAGGAAAAAGAGGAAGGATGTGGGTGAGAGAGAGAGAGAGAGAGAGAGAGAGAGAGAGAGAGAGAGAGAGAGAGAGAGAGAGAGAGAGTGAGTTGCATTCAAAGGTCTTTTCCCTGACTTATGGATATGGGCCGTGTGTTCCAGATGTATGTCAGTCACACACACACACACACACACACTTGTATTACTATACTTGTGAGGACCTTCATTGACTACATTCATTCCCTAACCTTAACCCTAGCCTAAACCTAATCCTAAATCTAATCTCAACCATAAACCCAAGCCCTTGAAGAAGTGATAACAACCAAAATGTCCTCACTTTGCAGGATTTTCCTCATCTTTCTATCCTTGTGAGGACATTTGGTCTTCATAAGCAAATACATGAACACACTCAGGATTGCTGACACGGTTGTAGTCGTCTCAAATACGATTCAAATGCCAAAGTGAAGGTGTTGGCTGATTGGTTGAATCTGTCGGGGAGTGGGGAGTCCTTCGCCAGCAGGACTGGACTTGGATTTTTAATAAAATTACCTTGAAATGTGTCAATTTAAAATGTAGCCTGGTGCAAGAAACACTCAAATGAGGAAGCACGTGTTTAGAGCCTCAACCCAGCCCACATGTCCCAGAGCCTCACACCACCACCTCATACCTGTCCATCAGCTCTGAAGCTGACGCGTGCTTGCGCATTTAAAAAGCTACAGGGATCGGTGATATATGTGATGGTGATTGGTTGGACAGGAAGGATGTGCACGATCACCCAACCCTGTAATCACGCCATTAAAGTGAAATGTGTGAATCCTACTTCAGGGTGGACTTCCCCCTTTTTAATGAAAAATGGCTCTCTGGACAGTTGCCGGGTAGATGTAGCCGGTCTGGAAAACCCATTTGGTGGAATTGCTCGGTTGGCCCGGTTCTGCTGTGGCTTAATTCCCGTCCTGTGCTGTGTAAACGCTGATTGACTTGTTTCTGATGTCCCCAGCATATGGCTAATAAAGATTTTAGTGTGGCGGAGCCGCGGGAGCCCCCGAGCTGCCGGCATCAAAGTGACAGCCTTCAAACAGGCTTTTGTGTTCTCCAGCCAATAGGGCATAGAAACGGCAACACCTGGCGCAAGCCATATGAATATCATTAGCTTAGTTTGTTTGTGTGTATGTGTTTATGAGGACGTGTATCTGCTAGGGTTCGACCAGTATCAATTTCCGAAGGTGAGTATGATTCCTGTCAGGGTGGAAAAGCCTCAGAAACAACATTTAGATCACGGGACACTAAAACTCTCCACTGAAACCCAGGTTAATAATAAAAGCTGTCTTTTGTGTGTGTGTGTGTGTGTGTGTGTGTGTGTGTAAGCCCAGACCTTTGCGCCACGTTGCCCAGCGCCACAGATACGATCGATTAGCGTCGGCAGGCCATTGTCAGAAGAGTCGCCGGCGTCCATCTGATAGACAGACACGCAGCACGCCGCACTTCACAAAAACACACTCAAATGTCAGGGTTCAGCCTCGGTGTGTGAGCGCGAGGTGTGTGTGTGTGTGTGTGTGTGTGTGTGTGTGTGTGTGAGGCAGGAATCAACCGGCTGATCGCAAAGTGCGAAGCAGGGCAGCGGCCTGAACAGGGTGAGAAAACAAGTTATGACTGGCAGAGGGAGAGAGAGAGAGAGAGAGAGAGAGAGAGAGGGCGAGAGTGATTGAAACGGGTCTGAATAGGAAGTGTTGTTGTTTGATGGTGTGTGTCTCCAGTGTGCGGTACCTGTCACTAATCCATCACACCTATTGATCCTGGGAGAGTGAAAGAGCAGTTGGACACAGGAGGCAGAGAGACAGAGAGAGAGAGAGAGAGGGCGAGTGACACACACACACACACACACAGGCCTGTCCGTCCTGTTCAGAGGTGCCTTTGTACCGCTCTGTATGCCATTCATCTGTCCACACCTATCGATCCTCTGCTGAAATATAGGACTGTTTATTCACATTCAAGCCACAACAGCAGGCTGCTGAAAGATATATTGATTTTGTGTGTGTGAGTGTGTGTTGTGGTGTGAGTGTGTGTGTGTGTGTGTGTGTGTGGTGGTGGTGGATGGGTGGGTGTTTGGCGTGGGACTGGGAACTGTATATTTTTGGCACGAACACCAGGTCTCTCCTCACTCAACGCCAGTGGAATAAGCAGTATATTTTCCATCACTGAAACATTCAATAAATTTTGCCTTTGATTTCCCCCGGGGGGGGTGGGGGGGGGGGGGGGGGGGGGGGGGGTGTTAAGTTGGACTAGCCAAGATTGCTTTTTTTTGCCAAAATAACTTTTCATAATTTCCCGCATTTAATTTTTTTTGGTAGATTTTCAGTGTTCATTTATTCCTCTTTGTCGTATCCTATTACTATTTCGCTGCTGCGACGATCCAATTTCCCAGGGATCATTCATCTTGCCAAATTCTGTGGGTGTGAAAAAAAAAAAATCCAAACAGAAAAAATGTGCAGGGAGACGGAAAACCGAAAGTAGGAGACGTGCTTTGACTGCGGCGGGGGATACGAGAAAAGACAAAGCCGCGGTAGGTGAGGTGAAGCCAGGCCAGAGGTCAGCGGGTTGATAGACGCCTGCTGTGTTGGGTTAGACCCTCACCATCCCCCTCTCTCTCTCTCTCTCTCTCCCTCTCTCTCCCCCTCGCTCCCCTGTGGGTCTTTTGTAAGGTTATTTCCGGCCTGACGGAGCCCCTTGTTTCAGCATGTTGACCTTTAAAAGTGAGTGATGGCGGTTCTTATTGTCTGTAAGGCAATAACTGTCTGGACACAGGTAATCTTCACTATGCTCGTGTCAAATCGAGTTTCCCACACTCGGCCTGAATGGCTTTGCTATGCTCACACACACACACACACACACATGCGCGCACACACCTGAAACAGCACAAGAAACACGCTCATACACATTCTTGTGCATTTTCAACAACACACACTCACACACACACAGGGTAGAGAGCTATACTCTATAACTATGAGGAGCACTCACAGGCATCGGAGAACCACATGGTGTAAAGGTCAGAAATCTCAACACCGGCATGGAAAGGTTAAAGGGAGCGCTGGAATAACCCCTCCCACTCCCACTGTCGTCATCACAGCTGCAGAACCCGTCACGTGATGTTCTCTCCTCGTCGTACGTGTCACATGACCCGAAGAGACCCTCTCCAGCCCGGCCTTATCATACGTCCTGGGTGATGGGTTTCATCAGATCCAGGTGTAAAGGCATCCAGGACGCATTAACAACACAGTTCAAACACATCTCCAGTTCACAGACGACATAAACTAGAAATACACTACCAGCAGACTCAAATCAGACACTTGCACACTCAAGAATGGATTGACAGGATACTGGTGGAGGGGGAACAAGTGAGACGAAGTGTTTACTGTCAGATTTTAGAGGATGTAAAGTGAGTGACATGTGCTGCATTTTGACGAGGGAAACAGACATGACAGACAAACATTTCATCATGTATACAGAGACAACATCTAAATGGTATCTAGACACAAGCTGGATACGAGTCACCTGTTAACTCTCCTCAATTTGACCTCCACCTATCTTCTCTTCCTCCTGTTTGTGTCCCTTAAGCATCACCACCGTCGGGGTCATTGAACCCATCTCTCTCCAGCGTAGTATAAAACATGCCAGCTTACCGTAACCATCAGCGCCATTTTTTTGCATGCGTGACCCCGGTGCCAATCCAACCCTCTCACCTTAGCAGCGTCTTAGCGCCGCCACACAAGCCGCCCAGCTCCCTCCTCTCTCTCTCTATTTCGGTCTTTACCTTTCACACCTGCTGGTACGGCTCTTTTTACCTCGCAGTCAAACTTATTTCACAGCCGGGCCGCCGACGTGTCATCCTAACCGGAGAGGGAGAGCAAATGTGGCACCCCGTTATAGAGAATCTGGAGAATCTCCGCTCTGACAAAACAATCTATACGCTCTCCCATCACCTTTCATTTACGTCAAGGCGTCGCTCTCTGTGTGTGTTGAATCACTTTGCCGGCTCTGATCAGTTCTGCTGACTGGATGGCTGCTGAGTGTACACGGCGTGCCGCTGGCAGTTTGAGAGCGTTTATTTGAAGGAGGGGGGGGGGGGGGGGTGGCCCCGCCTGGTTGATCTTTTTGATCATGTTGACCGAGGTGCTCAATGTTTTACACAGAATGAAATGTTTATCCGCCATGCATTTGTTGAGGGAATTGTTTTTATTTAGGTATATAGCACATTGATTTAGTTTTGTCATATTGCTGCTGATTGGTCAGGCGACGCAGCTTAGAGGCAATTGTTTCAAGCTTTATGAAGCAAATATGTTTATTTTTAAGTCAGAGCGATTTTTTTTTCTCAGTCCGGTTGAATAATGTTGATGCGACGGCCTGCACCAACGTTGAAAACCTGTTACGGCACCTCCATCGTTTTTCAAAATCAGTTCAAAACACTTTCAAAAGCTATTTTAAATCTGATTTTTCCCATGCTATAAGATATTGTGACGATTTTGTGCTTGTTTGGGTGGAACCTGCACTCCATGTAAACACAAGGGGATGGACTCACCTGCACATAAGCACACCCTTGACTCGGTGCTATCTCGTGGTGTTATTGTGGGTGATGCTGAACTGATTTCAGTATGTGAGGCCGTTGTTTTTAACCTGCAGCTGTTTAATCCTCCCCCCGTTCACTCTCACCATCGAAGTACGTATTCAGAGGCTTCTCAGTCCTCTTCAGACAGCGCTATGCAGGCTGAAATTCTTCAGCATAACACAGAGGAGTAGTACGTTTTAACAGTACTTGCTCAACCATGGTGGATGATATTTCAGCATTTAAAGAAAAAAAAAAAAAGAAAAAAAGCCCCACAGCTTTACCTTGGCTCAGTGAGCATACTAAAGCCTTAGAGAGAGATTGTAGAGAAGCAGAATGTAAATGGAAGGCCAAGAGACCGCACACACTTTACAGTGTGAAGGACCTAATGGTGAAATATCAAAGTGCATATCTAAAAAAAAAAAAAAAGTCATATCGTTCAGTATCATTGACTCCGTTAAGCCGCCCCCCCTGGTTACAATACTGAAGTCTTCCCAGAGAAATGTGAAGCGTTTTATTTTCTACCCAAACACTAGAATCCAGATCTTCCCTCAACGGACCAGTGACCTCGACCATGCTGTTATAAACTGAGTTAAACCTTCCCCCCCCCCCCTTCATTTCTGTGTGTTCATCATAGGAGGTGCTCTACCTGTACCTTAGGTGTCTGATGCAGTTGGTCCAAGCATGTTATCAGTCATAAACAGTTGTCTGGACACTGGTACTTTACTTTCCAGTGTCAGACATACCTCAACCTCTAAGAAAACCCAGATTTGTTAAAGTAATAATCTGTTACAGTAGTTTCATATAAATGTCTGTTTTGCTACCCTCTATTACAGATTGACATAGCACAATCATGATTAAACCTATACGCAGTTCCACTGGGTATGCCTGCGTTTTGTAGAGTGTAATTTTAAATCTAACCATGCAATACATCGCCTGAAAGCGTGAAATCTCACAATTCTACATCCGTAAAGCACGTTTTACTAGCCATCGTTAAATCCCCTTGGTGAAAAAACGGAGACGATAACCAAAGAATTTGAAGGAGTCAGAGTAGAAGTGATTTATTTTTGGCTCATCGCGATACTGGCAAACATAACAAAAAGGTCCTCAAAATGTGGGGGGGAGGACGGGACAAAGTGGTCGTGCCAAACAAATAGAAATCAATATAACAAAAGTAGGCCTGGCTAATCCCTACGCCTGAAAACCAAAACACAAACAAAAAGACCTAAGCTGCTTATCGAAAGAGAGAACTTCACCAAAACGGATACAGAGGTGTCACCAACCAATAATCCTTGTGTCTCTAGACAAAGGTACCCCAACTCACCTACTGTCCTCAACCTCCCATCACAAACCTTTTCTCTAGTATTTCTGACAAGTTTGCTCAAACAGGCTAAGAGCAGAAAACAAAGAGGCCCTGAACTCTTAAGTGCTCCTTTTACTGACGGCCCCGAATGATGACAGGCCAGCCCGAAGTCCGAGGGAACCAATGAGCAGCATGACCGGACTGCACAGGTGAAAACCAATCATGTCGTTAGCACCTGAAGAGAAAACAAGGGAGGGGGGAGAGAAAGAAAAGCACACACCCCACGGGCACTTTGCCCCTGCCTGGCACGTAACACCATCTTGCAGCAATAACCATCCCCTCTTATGTAACAGCAGTGCTAACAAAACAGGCAAACTCACAATGGTGAGTGCTGACATCAAGGTAAAATTGGTCTCAAAATGACGGCAGGAGTCCAATGGAGCTAACCGGTATGAGTTTGTAGTCCCACAAACGTTCCAATGTTGGACAAATTGTCGATAAACGTCCATGTCCAATCATTTTGACAAATCATTTTCTCCAGAGCTCCACCGTTTCTTGCTTGCCTGTGGCTTGTGAGTAGTCTTTACCTATGGGAGTGTGGTCTCTTTGTGTAGAATATCATCTTTGGAAGAGAATGAGATCAGCCCCATGAGTATCTGCCCAATCAGTCCCTCAGTATATCCAACCTGCGCCACCTGATGCTGATGACAATAAACATGATCTATGCAGTTTTGATCCGGTACACAGCCAGCTAAAGGGAGCCAAGTTTATTGCCGACCTACAGGCTTTGTAGCCGATGAAATGACGATTCCAACGATGTATAGTTTGTTATGGTTCCGTGAAAGGGCTGGCTTTGCAGCTCTGGCCTAACAGAAGTAAACAACTTTAGCTAGCTAGCTTAGGTCGCGCGCGTTATGCTAGCGCTGATATTGACGCACGGGACAGCGGCGCTCCAGGCGAAACAGGATATATTGTTTTTACTTCTGTTGTACTTTCTACTGTTGTACATTTTAACGTACAATGCCGAAAGACAAGAAGAAGACCGTTAACTGTGGATGAGGCATAGGAGGAAATCTGTTGTGCTAGTAAGGAGGCACTTTTGTTTGTGATGAAGACAGCGATGTTAGTAGCATGGACTCCAGTAGAAGAGGTTTATTAATGGCCTGGATGCTGTTTTCTATCGGTGAGTATCTTATTACATCCTTACTATCTGATTTAGTATGATTGGAAAGTAGTTGTCCTAATTGTGAATAATAAATTAGGCTTGTGAAATGAAGCAGATTTATATAATATATATTTTATATTTTGTTCCTTTATATTTTTGGATGCTATTTGTCAGACAAAGGTGTGAACTGGTTTCATGATGGGGGAGTGCAGACTGGTCTACACCTGTAGACCGCTATGCCAATTTGGTTTTTATAAATGGTTCTGAAACTGAAATATTTCAGCTTTTAGTGTTTTATTGTTTCCTCTTCATTTTGCTATCTAAAAGACTCTTGTGCATTTTTTACTTTTTTCATGACTTTCATGCCTTACTGCATTGTGCTTTGTATCGATTCCTACCTAAAATAACACAACCGGTACCATGCAGTTACTTAGTTTGACTGTTCTATGGGTGGTTAGTCAAGTTTGTTTGCTGTTTCAAGTAGAATTAGGACACATGGATGGGAGACCGTGAGAATCATCCTAGGTATCTAATATGTTAATGACATGATGGTCAACATTGGATAGCATTAGGTCCATTTGGACACTTTTTGGAGAGGTTTTGGATCACTCCAAAACACATCAGGGCCCCAAAGTTGTGGAACAAATTGTCCAAGAAAACCAAGGCTAGTTATCTTTCTTCAAACGTGACTGTGAGACCGAAGAATAAACACCAACAAATGAAATATCTGTCAAGTATTAGAAAGTTCTTTAACAGAGCAAAGGATTTGTTTTAAATCTCCTCCCAGTTTGAATACTCAAACACTGTCAAAGGAAGGTGTATTTCTTGGCTCGTTTAGATAGAAAAATGTCGCTGTTCTTCATTCTCTGGAATCTCATTGTATTTCTTTGCACAATATCATTGAATCTGCCGTTAGACAAAGATCTGAACAGTTTGTGTTTTCTTTAGCGCCAATGTTTTCCTTGGCTGTCAAATTAGACAGTGATTTATTTTCAATCCTATCATGGTCAATTCAGCAGATATGAAGGAAAACCCATTTGCTGGTGGAGATAGAAATAGCTGCCACAGCTGATCGGTACCATTTTGCTCAAGGGTATTGAACTGTACATGTATAGCCAATTGAACATTGCAGTAGCCATCACATGAAGGCAAAGTCTAAGTCTTAGTAATGATCTACACTTTGCTTTCATCTGATCACGTTTGAGCGTTCTCGGGCGACATTCCCCACAGAAGCCTCTTCCTCGTTGCTTGGTGAGTGACACAACAAAAGCAGCCGGTATGGTAAACAATGAAATATACAGATAGACAGCAGTTCAAAAGAGCTTTTAAAGCATAGTGGCTATGGTTGTTATCACAGTTCATTTGCCAATGATATATTTTGAGTAAAAAGCTGTTGAGTTACTGAACTCTCTGCCTCCTCTCTCCCTTTTATTCTGCGCCAGCTGCCTTGTCACTCCATCCTTTACTGTCATCTTCTCCATGAATGGAAGTCTGTGTTTTGCCAGCCTCAAAACTTTTCTGTTCTCCTTTCAGTCTTTTCTGTTCCTTTTATCTTTAGCCATTTCTGCAAAGTGCAAGCTCTGTGCCAGACACAGTGTTTGTATGCACACACACACACACACACACACACACACACACATTCAGCTAAGGTCGCACATGGGGCCAGAGCCATCACGCACCTCAGCACAGATGGTTTTGATTGGATGTGTTCATCCAAGGTGCCCCATTGCCCCTCAAATGACCTCAGGTGGTTGGAAGGATGCTGAATGCTGCTGCTGACTGGGGATCCACGTGTATTTAAGGACAATACCAATATTTTCTAGCCTGTTTATATTCAATAACTTTAAATTTGACCATTTTTATGAAAATAAATCCCCAAAATGTGCAGGATATTCATTGTTTCCACCAGAATGTTTTTCTTGGCAGGGTGGAGAAGCCTCTGAAACAGCATTCAGACCACTACAACTATCAATTGACACCCAGAGTGATAATGATAATAATAAAAGAAATGAAAAGAAGAAGTTATAGTATAGCTGGAATCCAATCAAAATGTCTCATTAGAATCACCTCAGGATCACAGACAACCAGTGTAGCTGATCAATTCTTCAATAAACACGCAATCAAACAAACTGCATCATATCCATCATATCAGAGGTGAATGATACTAATAGAAGGCAGGTATTGATCGATTTAACCCTGCTGAGGACCTTGGGTACTTTGTGTCTCAGACTCGGCACTCACCCCTTTTTATTTCTGCAGCAAATAAAGCACAAGGCGAGATGGGTCTGTCAACACACTTCCTACCCCCCCCCCACCCCCACCCGCAAGACGCCTTGCCTGCCTGCTCACCCAACAAAGTGAGGCCTTTGCACGATAAAGTTCAAAGCGGGATTATTAAATTAGAGAAAGACAGAGAGACAGAAAGAAATTGACACAGACATCAAACGGAGAGAAAAGGCCTTGTGAGGGGGAGGACTCGGCGGAGTGGAAGTGGTGCCAACTTCTGAATCGGCGCTCTGAAGAAGAAGAAGAAACAGTCGCCCGTTTCCTTGCCCACACACACACACACACACACACCATTCTCCTAAGACCCCCGCACACACACACACCCCACCTTTGCGATGTATCTGTCATCATGAAAAAAAAAGAAGCCACAGAGATGCTTTTTAATCTTCTGTGGCTGTTGGCATTATAAAAGCCTGTGTGTTGGAGGCCTCTCTGTATGGCTTTGCAATAACTGGGCTTCTTTGAAACAGGCCTGTCTTAAAGGAACAGACAGACAGACAGTCGTAGATGGATGCAGAGAGAAAGTGAAGCATTGGGCTTATGCAGAGTGAACCCTAGGTCTGTTTTAGTCGGTGTGTAATGAAAGGAGAGAGTCTATTTATCATGCATCCCTTTAGTTCAGTCTTTGATTAGAGAGCCCCGGTGGAGATGGGATTTACTCAGCACACATTAAAGCACAGGTAAGCACAGACCATTAGGCCAACGGGCCTCTTAACACAACTCGGCTTAGTCCCCTAACAAATTGAGTGCAAATGTATCATTAGCTCTGATGCAGATTTACAGAAGCTGTTAGAGTCAAATCAAACCGCACTTAAATGAATGCAATTTGACTCAAACCTGGCACTGATTAGATCATATCACAAGCATGGGGGGAAAAAGGGGTTACACACACAGATGAGGTAAACCTGCAGAATCGTGCAGAACGAACACAAGCACGTGAGCAAACACGCAGCAATGCACGGCCATTGTCATGCATGACCTATTGTGGGAAGACGTTGAACTATCAGCAGCTCTGTGATAGGGTTGGGTATCGTTTGAATTTTATCGATTCCGGTTCCGGTTCTGCTTATCGATTCAGGTTCTTATCGATTCCGAGTTTCGATTCCAATATGGTAAAAAAAAAGAGGTCAAATGTTTAGATAACAAAAATATCTTTATTCTTTTAACCGTTACTGATCATTAACAAAGTAAATACATACAATAAAAACGTATGATCCACAGACGTGCATTAAAAAAAAATCTTAAATAAATAATAGATAAGGATTAATCTAGAGCAGTTAATTAAACTAAGGTAGACAAAAGGAAACCCACAGTCACAACTCCTCTCATTGCCAAAGACTTCATCGCGGCTTGCTGTCCCTGGCTCTACTGGAGGCATGATTGGAGGTGCTTGCGAGGTGCTCGCGCTGGCTGACACACTCGCACTCGGAGACCGCAAGACATCAAACACGGTACATTCTTTCAAATCGATGCCGTGCAGCTAATACATTTCCCACATTTACTGCACTTAGCCTTCGTCGCTTTCTTTTACAAAGTGAAGCCACACTTTTGACCGTTTACCGCGGTCCATCTTTCACACTGCTGACATGATACGAGCTAGCGGTTATGCTCGTATCGTATGAAAACAAATGGACACGTTGCGTTGCGTTGATGCGTGACGTAGACAGGTCCTGGCAGATACATTTTTTTTTTAAACTGGCAGGTAGCCGCCACGTCCTTGCAGACATATAGCCTTTGTTTGCAATAATAAAGATTTATATCTCTTTTAGGAACCGATAAGCAGGGTACCCGGTACTCGGCATTTTGGATTCGGTTCTAATTTGGAACCGAGTTTCGGTTCCCAACCCTACTCTCCGAGGCAGGTTTCTAAATGGAGACCTCATATCTCTGAGACAGCCCGGTATCAAACATGACACATCTAGCACGCCGGCTTTTTTTTTTTTTTTAGTGCAGGCTTGATCTAATGCCAACTGATGTGGATCATAGTGTCTGTCATGATCTACCTCTCCTCCCGGAGTTTAAAGAGGCAGACGAGCCAAGCAGGCTTCCACCCGGATCGCAAAGGGCTTGTTCTTCTAAACCGCACCAGCGGGAGTAAGAAAATAGCGTGCGTCTTTTGAAGACAAAAAATAGCCGGTGACGTATACCGGGTCCTTTTTTTGAAGTGAATTGCATGGTGTTGCGTAGCAAACTGGGGAGAAGACTCCTTATTTGTTCTTTAGTTCAAGCGGTCTCATGCAACAATATATTGTAGATGTACAGTGAGGTGGAGTTTCTGCCATCGGGATGTTGAATGGTTTAGTGATCTCACCTATTTGTGTTGGGTGTTGTCACTTGCAGGAAATCTAAATCCTGCACAGGAAGTGACAAAATCTAAATTTCAGAGTGAATCTGGACTCACCAACTTTGGCTGCACCTCATGCAATCACACCTACAGTTTGTTTTCTTTAGTCCGAACCATAGTTGAAAAAACGAATTTGTGTTTTTGGTCCGTTTGGCTTCACACCGCCCAATTCAAAGTGAACCAGGGCTTGTAAACCAAAGTCACATGGACTCACAAGTAGCTTGTTTATTGGTCTTCCCACCAGGTTGGAGATTTTAGAGGTTTATTCTGTCATGCTAGACTTTTCAAGCATGAGTAACTGCTGGCTATCAAATGTCTGATGTCTGTCTCCGTATACCCATGACGCCTTGTTGGCTCGGTTCTCACTCCCAACAAACTGTTTCCATAGAAGAGGACCAAGACCAAACCAACCACAATAAGAGCGTCAACATGATTTCTGGGTCTTGATGGCCGCCAACGTGCGAAGTTGTCTTGTGCAGCTTTCTCAGTGCTACCTAATGCACGTCTGGTCTCTGGGCCCCTACAGAGGCCTAATAGCACCGCTGCAGAAGCTACCAAGGTCTGGCTTCCCCTACCTTATCATCGCACATTGATTTGCTTGCTCTCCACTGATAAAAGCAGAAGTACCAACAGTTCCACGCAGTAAACGTAAGTGCTTGCAGTAATATGTTGAAACCTGGATTCATTTGAACGGAGCTTTTACCCGGAGCAACGCGGGGGAAAGGAAAAAAAAAATCAAAGGATATGATTGCAGGAAGCGCCATCAAAAGAAGGAAAGAGGATGGATAAGAGAGTCCACTGGAGGACGCAGGCATTATCTAAATGAGCCATCATCCTTCCCTTCCCTTCAGCGAGAACCCTCCAAGGCCAGTGACCTGAAATGTTGTTCAGTCTCTATATATATATTGTATATTTGTCCATATTTGCAGTGGGAGTTTGACTTTCTACCCCCGCATCCCAACCTCCCCCGTTCTCGATTTTAAAGATGAGGTCACCACGGTATGTTTCTGTCCATTTGCGTATGATGGGACGAGGGAAGAAGAGGGTCGGTCCAACGGGGACGCTGAATGTCAGTGTCCAGTTGAGGAGACCCAGCAGGCGCAAAAGGCCGAAACTGAGATACGAGTCCTCCCGTCCACAGCGGAGAGCAGTTACCTGCCAGCAGCGGTCCACGCTCGAATTTAAATGGCAGCCGAGGGGGAGCGGAAGGAGTGGAGCTCCTCGCCTCCTGGCCAGACGTCGGGAAAGGACCGCCGGCGACATAACACGCATTCCCGGAAATGTAATGAAGAAGAAGAAGAAGCTCTTTGGACTTCATTAGAGAGCGAGAGGGAGATTGAACTTCCTCTGTCGGCAGTCCATAAGCAAGCAGAACCCCCCCAGCCTCCTTCCTCCCCGCCCACCCCTTCCTCTCCCCCTCTTCCCCTCTCTCTCTGTCTGTTAATGGATATTTAAAGGGTATGTCAGAGATCTGGAAATAAAGTGCGGCTGAGCGGTCAGGCCAGACACGTTACACTCTCCCCCCCTGAGGGAACGCCGAATGAGACGCATTAAACACATCTCCCGACGCCGTCCCCCCTTTTTCTTTTGAAAACACTACACCACCCCCCCTCTCCTACCTTCCTCTCCTCTAATATCTTATGGAATTAAAGCGGTGACAGGTTATCATAATCCAATTTCAGAGACAATCGCGGCGAGCACCTCGCAGGAATCCGGATCGGAATTGAATATGCACTCGGCGGATTAAATTACGCAGGGAGAAATAATTACGGCCCCGCGTCGGGAAAAAATATCTTCCCGTGTTATTGCGAGTGCCTGTACTGTATTGTGTACAGTGCTCACTCCGGTGCACTCCACAGATATCCAATCCAGGGTTGTCAACAACAAGAGGCTGCGGCGGGTGATGGTTGTTATTGTGTTACTGTACACTCTGTCTCATAGCGTAATATCTGTTCTCAAAATAATGTCGCCCTCTAATGAAGTAAGGCCCCCTTTTATTATTTATCGTTTCCTGCCACAGCCGAGAACGTCGCGGCGCCGCATGCCTCGGAGATGTTTTTAAAAAAAAGGGCCTCTTTAAATGAACACATTTGAATTGTAATGTGATTTATTTTTTTATTTTTTTATTTATTTATTATTTTTTTAGCATGGAAGAAATAATGTATTTTCTCTGAGGCAGTCGTTCGGTTTGGTGGGTGTCGGGGGGGGGGGAGGTGGTGCGTTCAGGATCTTCTGTCGTTTCGGTTTGCACATGCACACGTACAGACACACCAACTATACACACGCACACGCCTACGTTACAACCCCGTCTCCCAACACTCATTTTTTCCACCACCGCCGCCACCTCAGCCATACTGATCCTGGATCTGAGAGAAATCAGTGGGTGCGATGTACATCTGTGCCACCCCATCACCCTGCCTGTTCCCATAAGAGCTGGGGCTTGTGTCCACCGAAGCGTTTTATCATGAAGCCGGCATGTTTTTCTCATTGTTTACAATGGGAACGCCGCGCTTCTGCACTCTTTTAAAAATGATAAACGCGCTATAAAGCAATGAGGGGCATCCTGTGCTGTGCATCGTGTGCTTAAGATCGCAGAGAGTTGAAAAATGTTCAACTTTTGATAAAGCTACTTCATTAATCTCCAGGGGGGAAAACTCCTGCGCCTGCCATTATCACTTTTTATCCAGCGGTCCAATCACATTTGGAGGAGGGGCGGGACAAACACCACAAGGAACAACAGACGTATTGTACAACAACAATGCTGTGTGGAGTATTGTCAGTTTAGTGCAGTCAAAACCAACACAAGGTGCATATTACAAAATACTCTTATTCACATATTATCACAAATGTGACTCAACATTAGTGAGTGTCACAATAACACATGGAGGAACACGTCGTTCGCCATGGGTCTGTTGGGTGAGTAGCATTGAATGAAGAAACCGTTACTGCTGCAGCGCCCAGCGGAGAGCGGGCCAGGTTTATTCTTTTCAGCTGAGAAAGAAACCTCTGGTGGACACGAGCCCTCAGACTGATATGTTGGCCTGCTGATAACTGATACTGGCCTGTTATTAAGGATCAGGTATCGGCCAGTTGGTGTCATCCACCTCTGACTACAGCTAGTGAATGTGTTTTCATTCTTTTGATATCAGATGGTCAACCAGAGAAACCATTCCAGTGTGGTGTGGGTGTGTAGAAACAGTTCAAAATAAAAGCACTCATCCCCATGTAGGTTACTAGTGCTGGTTGTTGTCGAACCCTTCCTTTTGAACTGAAGGCCAATTTGGCCTATGTATCAACTGGACTCTTAATAATTATGAGTATTGGGAGTATTGAAACAAGGAGATGTGGTAAGCAAGCCAACAGTTGGATGCCGTGACTGATCAACATTGACACCCATGTGTCTTTTCAAAAACACTTTTGCCGCAGATGAAAGCACCTTGCTGAAACGTCAGCCTTTTTCAGAGTCACTTCAGTTTAGGTTTCCATTACAAGGACTTTGACGTGGAGGGATGCTCACTACACACCACACAGTGAAGTTAAATAAATAGAAGAATTAAGACGATAAATACTCTATACACTGCTACAAAACAAGAAACTATACTGTATACTAAACTAAACTGTATGACAGATGTTTCAGCATTCTGCTGTTGGGATAAATACTTAAGGAGATTTCTACTCTTGGATCCTCTTACACTGTGTCATCAATCTGTGATGTTGAAGCATTCCAGGAGTTATTTTGTGATGAAGTGTTGTAATCTACTTTTTTGGTGTACCCACTTTCCCTCAACGTGCCTCGTCTACCTCTACTTCAGTTATTTCCTATGTTTCCCAGAATGCCTTTCGACAAGCTCCATAAAACAGGCGTGAACTCACCGTGTTCAGCTGTGGGTTATACGTATAGGTGGAGAGAGTGCAAGAGTTTTTCCAGTTGAGAAAAAGTCTTGGCTGCTGCATTGCATTCTGGTCTATCTTGGCTGCTGCATTGCATTCTGGTCTATTGGTCTCTCTCCTCTTCGATGGATTTCTCCCTGTATGATTGTTGAACGTCGGTCTAGAAAGAGAGACCTTGCTCTTTGATTCTGAGGGCTGACACCAAAACCTGACGTTCTAGATCGCTTAAACATTTTCTGCTATTAAACTCGTCACGCCGTCCACAGTAATAAGAAGAAATACACCACCAAACAACAAAATACACCCAGAAATGCAAGACACTTTTTTCCGGCCTTCAAAAACCCGGACGAGTTGAACCGTACACCTCACCGGGAGAGAGGGAAGAGAGAGGGATGGAGGCAGGAGGAGGATAACGTAGTGGTCTAGGTGGAGACGGGTCAAGAGGAGACATGCTGACAATGGACAAACAAATAGAGGGATGCGAGATGTAGAGGAAGACAGGAGAGAGAGGGTGAGGACACAGAGGGATGGAGTCGAGGTATGAATGAAGGATGTGGGGGTGGCAGGGTCGGGCTGCAATGTCTCATTTTTATATCAGCGGCGCGCCCCGGGGATTTCCCCCTCCACCCCATCCATCACACACCAGTGTCTGGGCTCGCTGTCAGGCACACAAAGGCAGATAATTGTGAGTACACAGATACAGCCATGCATCACTGCATGGGCCAGGGAGGCCGCCGCCCCATGCATCGGCCGCCAGAAGAGAGAGAGAGATGTCTCTTAGGCCGTCACGGAGACGTGGACGCATGAAAGCCATTTTGTTCTGGCTGAGTAAGCGGGGGAAAATATGGTCACCAGCCCCCGGATCACTCTTGGGCCTGATTTCTGCAGATTTAGCCGCCTGCGTTTTTTTCCCCCTCTGCAGCCAATTACAGTTCAGCTAATACCGGTCAATACTTCACTGTTGTGCTCTGATTGGATGCGTGAACTTTCCTAAATGAGGCGATCGCTTCCTGCTTTTCCCCCATTTGTTCCTCCCGCTCGGTGTGCACAGGGTCCCTTTCATTTTATTGATGTGTTTGTCGATCTCTGTCATCTAATTATTTCCCTGCTCCGTGTCCCTCGCTGTTCCCTCCGCGGCAGAAGGCATCTCTTTGATTGCTGCAGTCGGCTCGCTGGAGATAATACCCCCGAGTTGAACCAAATTGTTACTCTTTGGTTATTCCACGCTTAAATATTTTAAGGGACGGCGCTTTGAAATTGCCACAAAGGGATAAAGCTGGGAATTTAAATGATGGGAACATGAATAAAGATCTGTCCGGGTGCAGCTTTCATCTGTGGCTTAGCGTGGGGCGCCGATCGCTGGCCAGCGGAGGGGGGGAAGGAAAAATGACGGTCATAAATATGGTTTTGATTTTCTAACCAGGCGAAACAACAAAGTTACGGCGAGAACATTAGCCGCATTGATCGCGTCTGGTCGATGGAATAAAGCAGGCGGTGACCTTTCGCTCATTTGGAGGCATAAAATTCCTTGTTGAAAGTCTCCAAGGGCTCCGGCTGAAAGCATTAACACAAATTACCAGCCGCCATTAAAGGCCTGCATCAATTCCACCCTGCACCATCATTACCAAACGGCCGATAAAATGCTGGAAAGCCATCGTCCTGCGCTCTCACACACACACACACACACACACACGCAGACGCTAACACACACTCCGCCCGGGAGACCGCTGTGAAGCCTATTACACACGGTCTGATTTACAGCTGAGCTGCCTGTAGCCAGGACCATCAAGCCACCGGCACACCAACCTGCCGTGACAGTGCAACTAATTGAGTCCAGATATATCTGTCCCCCCCCAACTGGGGCCTGAAAGGGCGATAACACGCCAACCTGCACAAAACTCCCACAACATTTCTTATAGCGCTGAGGAACACACTTTAGGTTAAGTTGCCTTTGATATGACTCATCCGTTTTTTTTGTTAGAAAAATATCCAGTAACAGAGACAATAGATAGGATTCATCAAACTACTTCATCAGGTCAAACTTTCTTCATACTCAAACGTTTTCAGTAACACTTTTCCGTGTTACCCTGGTGTCTGATGATGTCCGCTGTAGATCTTGTTGCTATAGGCTCTGTGGTCGTAACAGACTCCAAATCAATGTCATTAAATTAAGTCTATTCTGAGTGGATAATAAAGAGCCTGTCACCTTATGTGTGCTCCGATAAAGCTCTAATCACGTTAGCATTACAACACCGTTCTGCCAAAGACGAGCGAGCGAGGTGGGAGGATGGGATGAATAAAAGCAACATCCCTGACTAACAAGCTCAGTGTTAAAGCTGCACCAGGCAAGACTTTCATACAGAAATACACCTGTCTTATCGGTCTGAGCACAAAGCATGTCCTAATTGTGACCCCGTAGATTCGCCCTACTTTCCCAAAGGAAGTGCCGGTGTCGGGTTCGGTCTTCCCTGTGCACAGGAAGCGCTGATTCACATCGAGCAGTGGAAAGCGTCTCCTAAACGGCGGTGACTCACCAACAATGGCCGAACCTCTTCACCACCCTCTACCCCCACCCGTCCCTATGAAGGAGACGTTTATAGTTTTCTGTCGGGTTACGTGATTTCTGGGTAACGAGGTCGTCGGAATGTAAACAGTTACCTCTCGCCGCCACTTGGGGCCGCCAAAGTGCGAAGTTGCCTATTGCAGCTTTAAACCTGGTAACCGTTACATACATACGCTGCTCGTTATCTGGGTTAGCCGTGACTTGATTCATTAACACTAAGCTCCCAGGTGTTGTTTCTATATTCCCTTTCTCTCGTTTCACTTGGGACGTGACCTGACGCGCGTGGGATCTCGAATTGGATGGTTGTTATTGCTGTTGTGTGAGTAGGTCATTACCACAGGCACCTCGAGGCATGTCCAGGCTGATCAGTGTTTTTGCATGTTTTCCCGTGTGTGTGTGTGTGTGTGTGTGTGTGTGTGTGTGTGTGTGTGTGTGCACTCATGTGAATGCGTGTTCGTGCGGGCGATGCTCCGCCGGCCCCCCCTGCTGACTCGCTAACCTTCACGGAGCACAGGGAGGGGGTCGAGTTGCCCGGCTTTCCTTTCCGCCTTTCCCCCACCTCTCTTCACTCACACAGTATACCACCAGAGCGGATTTTCATTTGCGGACAGTGACAGGTGGGCAACAAGTTATCTGCAGGTCAAGTCATGTTGAATTAACGTCAGCGGAGCAGTGTATGAAACCGGTTTGTAGCTTCACACAATATCCCGGAGCATGCATTATTCACAAAGGAGCAGACCCATCTGCCGTCGCTCTCCGGCGGGGAGGAGATGTGGATTAGACAGTTGGATGGAGCGACGGGAAGACGAGAAGCTGAAGCCCATTCTGGATGGACTATTACACCTTTTGGTTCATCACACGTACATACATTTAGGATCATGAAAAGTTGGTAATACTTGAATCGCACTAGAAGCAAGTTATCAGAACCATGCAAGCTTCATATAACATGTAAAATGCAGTGTAGAGGCTGCCAATCTTCTCCACGATGATTTTATACTTCTGTCTAAATAGCAGCATGGTATGATTGAGTGATGCTAAAAAGAGGAAGATGTCTGTGTGTGTGTTTGTATAATAAAGAAAGAGACAGCAAGCAAGTCTCATCCTCCAGCCTGGGCTCCCAGCGAATACTTACTCTGTTTCACACACAACTCAACCTGTGACTCTTGGAAAGGATTTCCAGGCCAGCTGTCAGCGCGAGGACCAGACAACACAACACACACACACACACAATGAGCCCGAGCACACACACCCCACGGAGGGCAGGGGGGACGGGGAGACAGAGATGGGGAGAAGAAAAGGGAGGGAGGAGGGATCCATGCTGGACCGTCCTTTGAACAGAGCTTTGTTGGTTGTGTGTTCTGCGCTTTGCCTTTATCTCCTGTCCCCCCCCCCCTCCCCCTCTCTGTGGGAGTATGGAAAATGGGTCCAGCCTTCGCTCCTGGATGCCTGCCCTTGGCCTCGAAGAGTGGACGACGG
Organism: Hoplostethus atlanticus; assembly: GCA_034670405.1. Classification (NCBI taxonomy): domain Eukaryota; kingdom Metazoa; phylum Chordata; class Actinopteri; order Trachichthyiformes; family Trachichthyidae; genus Hoplostethus; species Hoplostethus atlanticus. The sequence goes on from JAXDDX010000013.1 coordinate 2,934,767, forward strand.
GAAGTAGAGGAGGTTCCAAAAATTCCCACGGCGCCGGGCGCGAGCAGGTTCTGAGATAATCGGACAGCGGGGGGTCCGAGCTCCGGACAACGGGGAGCAATAAGTGCTGGTGTACATGTGTGTGTAGGTGTGTGTGTGTGTGTGTGTCCTCAGACACACTCTGTGAATGTGTCTGAGGAGCTGGCGTGAGGACTGCGAGTCTTTTGCCAGACTCCCTCCATATGTCCATCCCAGTCTGTCTGGGCCCGCGAGCATCCAGCACTCACAGGCTGAAAGGCATTACTGGCTATTCAAGCTGGCTGGTCCAGAAAGGATCATAGAAGGAGATGGAGCGGAGCGGAGGCTGTCTTTAAGGAGCGGCGGTACAGGAAGCGGAGGCGATCTAGCGCTTACCGTGTTCATTTGGTCTAAGACTTTCAATCTATGAACTTTGCAATACATATTTTCCTTTGTGTGCTTAAACACAAAGAAATACACACATACAGATGAAACTTTAACCATCCCTATGCAAAATTAATAGAATACAGCAGGGGATATGAAATACAAACATAAAAATAGAATATAAATAATTGGTTATATACGTATATGCAGCGATTCAGCACGTCAAGCACACACACACACACAGAGACACTACTTACTGTGCTTGCTCATAAGGGGATGTAACTTGATCTTTCTGACAGCTGTGGTGAATCGCCTGAGGACTTATTACATTTAGCTTCATGGAGGAAAGGGGAAAGGAACATTCATTTTAGGTTGCAACTCTCTCTCTCTCTCTCTGTCACTCTCTGTGTAGTAATACAGTAGCTGCATTTGGTTGTCAAAGTGGGGTTCGAGGCCCCCCGGGGGTCCTTGATGAGTGTTCCCAGGGGGTCCCCCGACAAAATGAGGAATAGTTTAATTTAATTTGATTTAATTTAATTGGAAATTATCCCAATTATCCCAAGAATGATTATTGTAATCATAGGGTTGAGTCTCACCACTTTCACTGGCAGTTTTACAACTCGACAACAACACAAATCTTCCCATATGGGTCCCCGGGATTGGAAATCGTAGCCAATGGGGGTCCGTGGCCCCAATGTGTGTCAGTCTGGAGTTGTCCTGCAAGTAGAAGACAGAAGAGGAAGAGAGATTAGAGCTCCAGAAAAAAAGCAGGGAGGATTCGTCAGAGCACAGATGGCAGTCAGCTCTGAGGGAAATGGCAAGGGGTGATGAGAGGGGCTGAGGACAGTGGGCGAGGGGGGCGGGTTGCATTTGGGGGTATGGTGATGGAACAAGCAGCCCCCCTTACCCCCCCCCCTTACTGGGTTTGGCAATGCCTCGCTCCTGTGTCGCCGAGTCGCCGTGGTAACGATGACATCACCGCGGGGACGGGCTGGGCGGGTCTCACACCTCCGACGCCGATGCAGGAGGTGATAATTGTCTTGGCAACCGCCGCCGCCACGCAGCACATTCTGTCAGCGTCAGCATCAGCAGCACCTTGCTCTCCAGTTAGGAGACCTAACAGCCTCACCCTATCTCTCAGTGGCGCTGCGCTTATCCTCCATGGTAGAAACAACTCATGGAGCAAGAATGAACAGGGGGGTTGTGGAGAAAAAGGTCTGAAAAAAGGACGGCGGCGAAAAGATGGTGTGAGAAGGTGTGTCAAAGCTGCAATATGCAACTTTTTCAGTTTGAAATAATAATAATAAGGATATATTACACATTATAAGTTTGTCCACGTTTGCCTTAAATTGGCTTTTCAAGGATGTTTTGGGGTGTATGCCATTTGTTGTGGGTATGGCCATTGGTGAGCTGGGGTGTGGCTACAACGGTGGGGCTAACAGGAAGTCATCGGTTGTCTTCGGAATGGGATACTAACATGCTACATACTTGTACTTGAATGAGTACACTGTTATCAGCAGACCATTTACACTGAAGTACTCAAACAGTACACCGTATGACCGGGCTAAGCTAACTTGTTGTAGGTTGAACCCATGAAGTTTATCTCATTTAAAGTCATTAAAAAGTATGAAATGTTCAAGAGGGTCTACATTGTATTTATTAGCACTCTTTCCACCTCCTTCAGCCGACGACGCCATCTGCCGTTTCTCTGTCCGCCATTATGGGTTTGAAATGACATCCGACTAAGGAGAGACTGATAGACAGGGTGTAGGGTGACTGAGCTCCTGAAGAGGGCGCTAACACAACATGGAAATGGATGTCAACCACCCGATTATCGCCCAGAAAACGTGCTAGAGGAATGAAAAATGTTAACGGTAAAAATCTATCTGAAAATATGCGGTCTGGCTCATTTCAGTCAACAGACTGCCAGTCGGGGCTGCTACGCGAAACCCCAAAAATGTCCCATGATGCACTGCGAGGAAGATCAGACACTTGATATTGCTACTCCTACTACGCTGTCAGTCAAGTTTAGATACCACGATATTCCTTGAGTTTGTTGAAAATATCTTACAATGCAACTGTCATTAAAAATCTTTCTCCTGTTTGGAGTTCTCTGAGGACAGCGAACTGCCCCAGATCAGCCTATTTCTGAACCAATCACAATCATCGGTGTCATTGGCTGGTGTCAACAGAGCATATGGATCCCTGAAGGCATCATGGGGCCTCTTCCCTCCTCCCCTGCCCTCGCCCAGGCCCACCCTCTCTCCCCAGAACGTCTAGTCCATCTGTGGAGCTCCCTGGGCATCCCTGGGCTGAGGGGTTGGCTTCCCAGGTGTTGCGCAATATGGTGCTCAGGCTTGTCATCGCTCCTTCTGCACTTTTGTAGTGTATTGTGAGCAAGTGTCGGGCTCGGGGACGACATTTAGTCCCAAATCGTTGAAAATGACTTGAGCTCACTCATTTTACCTTTCAAAGTATTTTCATGTCTTAAGGACTGAGTAGTATTACATTGTTCTATCTATCTATTTATCTATCTAGTTACATTTCAAAACATCATTGTTTTGGGCAAAAGCTGCACCTGAATTTCATCATTCATAATCGAAAATGAATCCTCGCTATGCTTTTAAAAGCCCTATAATTTGTTTTAATTTTATGCTTCAGTTTTTATAAGTAGGTCTCATTTGTTTTTTTGAGCGATGAATAGATACCTGAAGCGATACCTGTCTTTGCAATTAACAAGTGCTGTTTAGTTTTTATTCAGAGTAAAAAAAAAACCTGAACCAATATTCTTTTCATTTTTATTCAATTGTAATTATCTTATTTTTTCACTCATGTTAACCTAATAATATTGTTCTTTGGCTGCTTCATTCCTTGGTCAAATGGGTAAAAAAAATCTCCCTCTACCTCCTCTACTTGACAAGTGAAACTAGAGTGCGGGAAGGTATTATCATAACGGAGGGAAGCAGCAGCTATCGCCTCAAATTTGATAAAAAAAAATAAAATCCTGCACCATCGGCACTTGAGTTCTGGTAGCAGCGAGCAGAATAACTTTTTTCACCCTCAGCATGGCTCGTCTTGTCTTGACCCCGCCGAGACCTTTTTTGGACTTTTCGACAGAGCTTAAAGCTTTTCTCTTCTTTCTTTCTAAGCGCACTGGGGGAAGAGTGGAAATACCTACGGTGTGTACAGGGAAAGTGAAGCGAAGGAGGAAAAATAACAGAGACGCTCCTTTTTGAGCTGAAGGCTGTAGTGCACTGAAAAGCTGGAGCAGGAAGACGGCATGGTTCATTGTTTAGTGGCATTGACGTGCATGAGTTTCATATACAATTACATTCAGTTCAATATGATGCCATTAAACACAATATGTCCACACAATGTTTCCACATTATGTTTATATACTGTAGGAATCATGATGTCACAATGGGTTCATGAAGGGCTCACAATGCTTACAATGCCTTATGATGCCTTACAATGCCACTTCAAGTGATACCATTTGGACCTTCATTTTATCTGGTGAAAATACACAGCAGGGTTTTTTTTTTTTTAAGAGGAATAAAAATATTTCTTCACCACGCCAAGTACAGTGAATCGACATTCCCGCGAGGCATGAGATATGATTGTCACTCGGCGACAGAAAAACGAGATAGCAGTTAAGAGGAGAGAACATTGCATTCCCCGTCCCTCTGACTTGTCTTTTTTTGTACATTACATTATCCATTATCCAGTGTTTTCTTTCTTTCTTCTGATTCAAACAAAAGTGCAGGGACGAGAAAAACAACAAAATGCGAAGGGGAGAACATTTTGTCTCCCTCTTCCCCACCCCCTGGATGTTAATTTTCATTTTAATTGCGTCAAACCGCTTTCTCTCACATCTGAAAAATGTGTACGTGTGAGGGTGTTGATTAGAGAAAGTAAAAATACTGCATGTAGGATTTTTATGCTAATTACCCTTTAAACCTCGCTCACGTCAGTCGGTTTCCCTAATTAGCATGTTTCCGACAGGAGCGAGGAAGAGTGAGAGAATGGTGCGATGGGGCTCTGCACAGCTAAATTAATGGTGTGAAAACCCAGACATTTGATTATTTTCTCCTCTCTCTCTTTCTGTCCTCATCCACCCACCCACACCTGTGAATGAGTCTGTGAGTTTCTCTCTCTCTCTCTCTCTCTCTCTCTCGCCATGTCTCTCGCTCTCTCAGTGGTGGGAGTTGTGTGTCTGTGGACTCTGGCTGTTTTCCCACCGCCTTCGTTCCTCTCACCGCTCCTTTGCTTTTCATCACGTTTTTTCTTTTCTTTTTTTTTTTTTTCCCCTCTCGCCGATCTTGTCGTTCCGTCATGCTAGTCTTTGAGTTCACTGTGTACTTTTGTTGGCGACGGAACATTGTGAGGATTATTTGAGGGCACTTTCTAATGCTTGCTCTGTTTCAGCCTTTTAACCCACTGTACACAAGGGGCTCCCAGACCTCCAGGATTGACAACACCAGATATCTAATTTAAGGTTGTGGTTAAAAGCCAGGGGGTGCTTTGACTGCCAATTTAGATCCTTGAGGGCCCTCAAGGTTAGACATTTTCCATCCTAGGAGAGTGGACGATTTATGGCTACAGGTGGCTGATGGAGGGGCCTGTTCAGCAGGTCAGGAATAGAACAACCTTGCATTACTGTTTCAGCACTGAGAAATCTCTTCGCGCTCTTTGTGTGATGTAAGTTTTGCGTAAAAATACAAGCCCTATGTCAGTCTAGTTCATGAAGTGGGGCTGCCACAGAGAGGACTGGCCCCTCCCCCTTCATTGAGCTGCTGTAGATTCGCTCCGTCCACCTGCGGGAAAGTTTTCATAGGAAGTGGAAAATTGAAACTTACGAGCCGAATGCTCACACCTCGAAACAGCAGTGAGCGAGCTAGAGGAAACTAAGGGTAGTGAAGTCTTCAAAAATACAAACGGTTACCTCTCGCTGCCACTTGGGACCGCCAACGACTACATCACAGGAAGTTACATACCAAACTCCCAAAAAGTTTGGTCACCTTGCTCAATATGCGGTGAGAGGATTGGCACCAAAATCGTCTCTGTGTCTCTTGGATACCTCTGTTGGCATTTTCCTCAAAGCTAGAAAATGAGAACATGTAGCAGGTGCACTTTCAATGACAGATCTATCTTCTTGCAAGACCTTGAGAGTAACTTCAGGAAGTGAGCCAGACAGATAAAGTTTTGGAGCTGTTGATTCGTAATGGACTTCACAAAAAGATGAAGATTGAGATTTTTCGGAAGTTATGAATCTACAATCCACAGAATAAAAACACATGCCAATTTTGGATGACTAAAAGGTCTGTCTTCATACTTTGGATATTCTAAAGTCATGAAGTAATTCAGTAACTTTTAAGTAATTTTACTTTTACTCAACTAAAATTCAGTAAGGTAAGAGTACTTAATTTTGGTACTCTTTCCACCTCTGTATATTTGACCCTGTACACAAGGAGGCTTGCAACAGGTGTAGACATTTAATAACCCCGGTTGGTTGCAAGGAGCTGCATCCCACAACAGTGGTGGTCTGGAGTCTCCCGCAGTTCGACCTGTTTCACCTTATTACCAACTACACGGTGCCGATAATCTGACTGCAAGAGAAGAAGAAAAGAGCTTTTCAGTGCCTAACTTTCTTGCTGTCATCCTTTTCTAGGCAGGAGAAAATTAGGAGGTTGATCTTTTTTTTGCCCTTGAGGTGTTATATGAGGTGGTTGAAAAGTGTGTGTGTGTGTGCTATGTGCTTGATTGTGTGTTGAGTCACACTGTAGCTCTGACTTTCTCACTCCCCGCTACATCGCAGGTGCTTGCGTATGTGCCTGATGCAGTATTTTTTATTTTACATCATCCGCTCTGAGAAGACTCATCTCCTGAACACAGTGGTGGCAGTCATTCGATTTAATTAGTCAGTGGGGGGAAAAAAAGCTCCATGTAATTAGCTGATTTAGGCTAATGGGCTAATCCCTAACTCCACTAAAAACAGTTGGGCTGTCTATGTGCCTCCCGCTTTGATAGTCTTGTCATCAGAGAATATGTCATTACATCAATTTTAATTGCTGTCATTACGTAAGTGTACACGTTATACTTAAAGGAATACACCAGTTGTTTTTTGGCCGTTGGACACAGACGCCGAAATCTATGTTTCCCCGGTAGATGGTTGTCTAGCTTTAGCATACACTATGTTAAATGCTCCATGCTAACACTTTAACGTACATTATGTTAAATGCTCCATGCTGACACTTCAGCGTACACTGTGTTGAGTGATAGTAGGCTCCATGCTAACACTTTAGCATACACTATGTTAAATGCTGCATGCTAACACTTTAGCGTACACTGTGTTGAGTGATAGTAGGCTCCATGCTAACACTTTAGCATACACTATGTTAAATGCTGCATGCTAACACTTTAGCGTACACTGTGTTGAGTGATAGTAGGCTCTATGCTAACAGTTTAGCGTAGTCTATGTTGAGTAGGTAACTAACATCTCAAAAGTGAGAAAATTAAATGGTAAGTAATCTTAAATGGGATAAGTCTGGTAGTGTTGTGCAGGTGCTTGGTCAAATTTGCACAAAATATGACACAAAAATAACTTACTGTTTTGAACTTCCAGGGACTACTTGTGAATGTAGTGGGTGTGTGTGTAAAAATCACTGCGCAGCAGATGAATATGTGGTTGCTCATCTGAAATGGTTCCAGAAATAAACCCAGCTATACCAGCTATATATTTAAAAATGTATGAATCTACATGCCATATCCGACATGCAACATGCTGAGATTGAACATTTTGAAATGCACATGCCTGGAGGTGTGGCTCATCCAGTGGAATAGGCCTCTCAAGTGTGGCGTAATTGCATGACTGAGAGAGAGACATTACTGTTTACTATGACCCCAGCACAGGTAGATTTCTGTCATCTCTACCATCATGGGCCCCATAGGGCTCCGAAAGAGAAAAGTTAAAATTTAAATCTTGATGTTAAAACTGTTGGCAATAATGTCTCTTACCAGTTGTGACACAGAAGCTCAAGGACTGCTTCACTTTCATGACTAGATTCAGAAAAAGGAAAATGTTTCATGCTCAACTGTTGCAATATTTAAACAGTCACTTTCAGTCACATTTGAACGAGTTGAACTTAAAAGCACATGCATGTGGAAGTCTGAACATGAAACATTTGATCTGCATCTGTGTATGCATGAATCCATTGCAGTCTTACTCCTCTCCCACTGGTTTCTAGTGTTCTGTGTAGCATTCCCCACTACCAAAGTGCATTAGCTAAAATCTGCTGTAAGAATAAGAGAAAACCTATTCCATTAGCCACACACCAGAAAGGCACCTAGCCTTGTTATTACTGCAAGGTCAGTCTTCTTACTTTGGATAATGCTAGTGGCCTACTATCACTCAACATAGTGTAAGTGTTAGCACGAAGCAGCAGAACCAACGATTTCCCAGACACACGGGTGATTTTAGCGCCTGCGTTCTCATTACTCAACGGATAATTGACCAACGGGACGATCTCCCAAAAAAAAAGCTCTGTGTGTTTTTAAGCAACATAAAAGCACTAGACTCCATTTGCTTTTTCACGCCCGCGAACAGCTATTTCATCAAGTGGAGATAGAGTGGTTTGCCCGAGATACCGATATCGAATGCACTTTGCACCTTCATGCATTATTCTTGACAAGTTCAGTTACAAAGAGAGCGAAACATATTGTATGAAACCTTAGGCGCTGGCTGTTGTTTTTTCCACCAGCCCAGTCAGATTAATAGGCTAGGATACTCGCTGGAAAATAGCGGCGTTATTGATATTCAGTCAGATATGTTCTGGTCAGTTGCATTAAGAAGTCTTTAGCGGGAGCGGTTGCTCGGCGGCCCACGACTTGTTTATTGAGTAGGAAGATGTTATGTCCCTTTTGCTCGGAGGCCTTATGAGGGACACAGATGGAGACTGCATATAGCCCTACTCCCCCGTGGGGGAGACTGTAAATGCATCTCGGTGAGGCCTGTGGGGGGGCTGGATGCTGGATGCTCTGTGTGTATTAGCAGGAGCGTGGGCTGCTTCTGTGTTTCCAATTAAACGTCTAAAACAACGGATGATAGCTGAAGGCAATCGCGGCCGTTACATGCACGTGTGTGTGTGTGTGTGTGTGTGTGTGTGTGTGTTATCACAGTAAGGAGCCCCGCGCACTTACTATTCATGATATTCAGCCCCCTCATAAGCTGTACATTCAAGCTACTAGTGATTTCTTGATTCAAACAGGCAAATGTCCCATACATATTAGCCTTGTTGCTCACAAGCTGTTGCCATGAAGGGATGGAAATGGAGCGAGGGAGAAAGAAAGAAAGAAAGAAAGAAAGAAAGAAAGAGAAAGTGCCTACGGGGGCAACCGATGCCAATAGAGGCACATTGCTAGATGGAGAGTAGGAAAAAAAGGAGAGAAGGGTGGCTGGCTGAGCTATAGAGAAGTGGAGAAAAGCCACGAGAAGTGGAAGTGTGAGCGCCTTGCCGAGCGAGAGGATGGTCTCCAGCAGCTCCATTGATTTCCTCTCCGTCTCCTCTGCCGGCGTCCGAAGCTCTCTCCTTCCTCCCCGCAGCCCTGCGAAGAATGGCCTTTAACAAAGACCTCAGCAGACACCCGCCAACCGTGACCCCTCTCACCGCTCTCCAGCCTCCGTCCCAGACCTCCACCGCCGAGCTAAAAGCACCACCCCCCCAACCCCCCCCATGTGGAGCCGCTGACATTTGACTCGACACAAATTACTGAGGTCACCTCCATCCATCCTTCCTTCTATGTTGTGTGTGTTTCCTTTGTGCAAGCATCCCTTGTATGCTCAAGGCTGTGCGTAATTGGGTCCAGCCAATATGGATTATTTGAAGGCCGATATCGATTTGTGTATTGAATCATATTTAATATATATTGATATTTTGTATTTATTAACTTATTCATGCATCACATCCATCATATCAGAGGATGACACTGACTGATACCCAATTTTTAAAAGCCAATATCGTCCCCATATAACCCTAGACCGATATCACGTGTGTTACCAACAGCATGTACTCACCTCATGTCGGTGTTTTTGTCAAACCTACCATCACACCATGCAGTGCCCCCCCCCCCTCCACATTAAAAAGCATGTATCCATTAAAAAAGCATGTTGGATGTTGTGTATGAATCAACAGCAATTAGCCCGCATCACGCCCAGGGTGGGCCATCTGCTGAACGAGCATCTCCACCGTCTACAGACATAAACAGGTGGGCCCCCGCCGCCACGCCGGTTGCTGTTGTGAACACCAGAACGGCAGCGCGGTGATTAATAGGCGCTTATGGAGTACGTTGGCATGCAGAAACGCAAGATATGTAAGCACCGCATGCCTCAGCTACTGTACGGTTCGCAGTGGCTTTGTCTACCGAGCACACACTCAAGCCCACATTTGTTAATTAGGGATTTTAACTGAAGTCGTAGTGAAAGATAATTGCTGGTAATAATGATATTCGATTAGTGAATCAATTGGCTGTGGTGCTTTGACTGGTGTGATGGATGCAGCCTTGGGCAGGGGCTGTGAACGGCTCACACACTGATGGGAAGCAAAAGGATGAATAAAGTGACTAAACAGAGGGAAGAATAAAGAAACCATGGTGGGAAACAATGGGTAACATGAATAACTGATGAGTGGAGACTTGAAAATGGATTCACTAACATTTGGCTGGCTGAGAAAGCCGCGTCGTGCCGTCACATCCCAAAGCTTTTCGATCGCTTTCCAGATACACAAAAACTCGCATCTGTGCCGACGGCGTCGTGTTAACAGCAGCTGGTCCTTTGGAGTCAGAAACCGCGGCAACAGTATCGATGAGAGCCTATCGATTCCCAACATCCAGTCTAAACACTTCACGCACGTGTGTGTGTGTGTGTGAACGTGCAAGTGTGTGTGTGTCTGTTGCATGCTCATAATCTTGCCTTCAGCAACCTGATGATCCATTGTATTCCAGCTTCATGGGTCCGTCCTCTGAGTGAATGCATGGTGTTGCAGTGGTTTCTAGGGCAGCAGTGTTGGTGCTGCAGATACAGAGAAGCAGTATTTAGCTACAAGCATTTCTACATTTCCTTTTTTCAAATCGCTCTATTGTGTGCATTTTGCATACGGTCCGAAAATAATACAACAGTTTGTAATTTGTCCGAGAGCGGAGAAAAAAAAAAGAAAAACTCTTATTTTGGAGGTGAAAATGAGTTTAATTCATGTGCCAAAAATAAAAGTGCACAGTGACAGAAAAAAAGTGGGCCGACTGACACATTGTTTTGGTTACCGTCATTGTCGGTGTCCTGCCGACAAAGAGCTCCGCCGTTTTCAAGGCCCGGCTCAGTCATTCAGAGATATGCCTTTTTCAATTTCTCTGTTGTTCACTTCTGAGAGACAATCTGTGGTGCGCTGTGCTTGCATGCAGACGTTCAGATCGTAGTTTGGAAGTATTCTGTAAATTACAACTATTCCAATTCATTTACCACCGGCACTTTCATTTATTTCTGATCCAAACGGAGGATAGAGGCCGAGGGAGTCATAATTTGTAACCGGGTTGATTTTGATGTAATCTAGCCGATCTCTGACTGCAGGTGTAATTGAATGGTTAGTTTGTCTCCGGGATCCCTGGTCCCCGGGGCTGCCCTGCGGCCATCTCATACACTCAGCACACACTAATCCACCTGACAGCTTGACAGCACAATGCTATTTATAGAGCCAAACACCAGCCGCGTGCGTGTGTGTGTGTGTGTGTGTGAGAGAGAGAGAGTGAACAGGGTGGTCGTGTTGACGATGTGAATATACAGCAGTGCTTGACCTGCGTCAGAGGGAGCTGACCCTCCTCTTCTCTCGCCGCCGGTTTATTCCCGTAGAATTCACTTGCCGTCTAACCACTGTCCCATGCCGTCATCCGCTCTGTGTGTGTGTGTGTGTGTGCACGTGGACCTCCTAAGCCTGTACGCGCATCGTCACCTTGAGTCACCAGCAGGCACATGATATAACCACTTATGAATTTACTTTTTCCACACGCCGCCCGTAGCACTGCATTAGACTACTTCACTATTGTGCTGTAATTGAATCAGCCAACAGACACACACACACAAACCCAGACCGAGGCCAAGACTCATAAGAGAGTGCTAATAACTGCCTCCCTCCTCTCTGCATGATAAGAACATTTGTTTTGTTTAGCCGACATGGAGGGAGAGAGAGTAGCACTGATGTGTTTAGTTTGAGTCAAGGCCAGCCGGTTCTGATGGCGGGATGAAGGCTCTGCTGCACAAACAAATTACTGTCTCTGTTTGTGTCGCTGACGGAGAATAAGAGCAATCTCTTGCTTCTTTTTTTCCCTCCTGCCATGCTGATTGTGATTCAATTTGATTCATTTGATGCAACCTTGACTGCAGAAGTTGTCTGTGAGGAGTGTGTGCCACAGTATGTCTAAAACGATGGAAGGACGTGTTAGCCGACGGGCAGTAGCAGCATATACAGTTAGATGTGTTAAGAAATGTCGTAAAAATAATGTAAAACTTGCAGTAACTAAATCAGAATTACAACACACAAGTCGTGGTAAGCTGAATGTGCTGTTAAAGAGGTCTAACGATCTCCACTTTCACTTCAGAGTTTTCAAAGCAGCATGACGCGCCCCGAATTGCAGTAATCGCAGAATTGCAACGGAGACAACGTGCAGCAGAAGAGAGGAACAGTGGTTGCAAGTCAAAGCCCCCCTGACAGGGCACTTACCGGGGTAGTTACTACAGACTCAAAACATTCCCACTGAACTGAATCAACCCCTGTGACACAGTCTTAACGAAAACGGGGCTGCCATTCAGAAACCACCGACCGACACAGAAAGACACATTAACCAGACGTAAAGAGCAGAAAAACTGAGCCCGGGGCGATGGGCGATGAGTCTTTCACCCTCCTTCCTTCATCCAGATGGAAGTCAAACTCCTTCCAGGGCCTCCCCAGTTCAGCATCACTCAACCCTTATGGGAAGTAGATTTCCTCCCTCCTTCATCCCTCAAAAAACTGGAGGCTTTCCTTCTTGAAGAGAGGTCCAACATCCCACTACACATAGTTCAGCCTGTAATGGCAGCGCCCCCCTTGGGTCAATCAGTGTCATTTTTAAAATGCAGAACCCAAACGGTGAGAAGCATCATTTCCCCAAGTTTGATCAAAATCCAATCAGCGGTGTCTGAGATATCTGGTGTAAAGAATGGAGACCAATCGATAGCCCCCCCACATTTCATCATGGGGGACAATTACATTGCATTAGCATGTATATGATGTGATACCACGGTACTGCAACGGACTGCAGCAGTTCTCCATACGCTCCATAATGACTGACCCCCCTTCACCCCCTTCTCCTCCTCCTCCTCCTCCTCTTTCGTTGAGGTGTTGTGTGTACCCTTCGCCTACCGGTGCCATGTCAGTCTGCAGATAATCTGAGATGACAGCCATAACCCAGCGCAACCCCCGGTATGTACAGGACGCACCGAGGGAGACGGCACCAAACGAACGGCACGAAAACACACACACACACACACATCTCATCCTATCCCATCATTTCCAATCCATCAACAAACAGAAAACAGAAAAATGACAGGTCCTGGAGTGATCAAGCCTCAGCACAAACTGCAAATAACCCCTCCCGACCAAGCATGATTGTCAGTCTCTAACCACTCGATAGATTCTCTGGCAGCGTGGCCAGCAGAGCCATCCAGAGCTTTCCAGGAAACCATTAGGCTCTGCATATTGTTCCTCTTCCTCTTCATCCTTTCCTTTGTCCGCCTGCATTCCCTTTCAAATCTTCCCTCGCTATCTTTGTGTCTCTGCACCCGGGTTCAACCCAAACCAAAATGAAGGCCACTGTGGAAAGTAGTGCAAAAATAAGTAGCTGTCAGGTCGTGAATAAACTGAAAATGAAATACGGCACGTGTCGTTATCGAGTGAATGTGAATATGTTGAGAAAAAAGTGCTTTCGGGGCATTGGGAGTATTGGGAGTATCATTGGTACCAATAGGGAATTGCGGCAAGACGTTATGTCGCTCTATAGTGAAGCAATTGAGATTTTGGTCAGAATCAATCGGTATGATGGGAAATTATACTTTAAACTGAATTTAGACCATTTAGATTATGAGATTATGAGGTGAACAACAACTGATTTCTAATAAAAGCCTAGTACCGGCCCCAGATATTGGTCTAACCTATTACACACAGGTAATCTGTAAGCAAGCAGAGACCCGTCTTGGCTTGTATTGAGCCAGGAGAAAGAATTAGCGGCGGGTAATGCCACCGAGGGTAGAACTGGAGGACGCGCTGACAATTCGCCAATCTCTCCACATCAAGTGGCCAGACGTTTAGCCAGACAATCCTCCGCTGGCAATCATCCACCCCTGCCACCATGAGCAACTGAGCTCCAGGGTCGCTGTTCTGGAGCTGACCCTGACCTCTGACCTCCCCGAAGGCAGCCAGGGAAAGGATAATTTCCCTACAGGGCTCAGTAAAGCATCACATTGTTATTAACTGCGTTTCCACGTATAGGTTTCAGAGTAGAACAGAGGGAAAACCAATCAAAAGACAATACAAAGTTGAGCATGTGCTCTGTGGGCCCCAACATCCATCGTCCTCATGGATTCATTCTCTGGATTGTTTTGGTATTACTTTGGCGTGAATTGAACCGTTCCAGTGAGATCCGGCGGGACGTCGTTTCGCTTTTGACGGGAGAAACAAGTGAGGGAATCTCTCTCTAAAAACGCTGCAACACTTTGAGTTGTCGTCCTTTTTGTGGAGAACTCTCATTGCAGTTTCGGTTTGAAAGTCGGTAAAAGAGCGAAATAAACATTTGATTTGTGGCCGTGTCCTGTTGTACGTCTTCACTGTTAATATTTCGTCACATGAAACCTTAAACCCTGGAACTGTTGGATACTGTTCAAGTGATGGTGGTATGATACTGGACTTTTAATGTACAACGTTCAAACGATGAGCAAGGTGCTGCAACTTCCAACCAACTGAACCTGACTTGGCCGTGAAATGATAATAAGAATCCACAAAGTCAAAACATCTGTAATTTCCTCTTCCTGGTTACTGCCTCTCACACACATTTACACAGACCATGTCACTCTTTTCTGTCACTCTTTACACTCTTATCCCCTATCCTCTCATTTTGCAGGTCCCACAGTTTTTAAGAGGCAAACCTCGATGAAATGATGATTATCTTGCTTCTTAAAAGAAAGCATCCCTTGTCTCTTTCTCTTTTTTACATCCCTCGCTCGCCGTGTCTTCCACCCTGCCATTACCTCGGCCTCCCTCTTCTGTCTCTCACCCACTGCCTCCCTCCCTCCAGCTCCCTTCCTCTGAGCATTAGATGAGTGCGATGGTCTAATTGCTTTCTTCAGGGAAAGAATTAGCATGAACTGTCCTGAGTGCTCTGGTGTAATGCATAAAGAACAGGCATGTGGGGGGGGGGGGGGCAGTCAGGGACACACATCCTCCATTAGCCAGTCACACTGTATGGGTGAACAAGCAGAAGCTGCATGTCGTCGGTCATACCTAAAAGGGGACTTACATGTTGTTGGTCATACTTAATGGATGACACACCAGATTCTGCATGTTTTTGATGCTATTTTTCACCTCCTGTAACTCTAAGAGGCTCTACATTGTCGGTGATGTAAGAGGTACTCACCAAGAGTAGTGTGTGTGTGTGTGTGTGTGTGTGTGTGTGTGTGTGAGCAGCACGCAGGACACTAGTGGTCCAAAGAGCACAGTGCTGTTTGTTTTTAATAACATGCCAGAACAGAGGGATGAGCTGGGTTGAGGGAGGGATGGTGCAGGGTAAATAGGGGGTACACTGGTCCTACCAATATAGTGACTGGTGACACCGGCTCCCTGGCGTTACACTCCTATACAGATGGCAGCCGTGAGAAAACATTACATTTTTCCACTTCTTCTGTAGATGAGGGTGTCCTGCTGGGCGACAAGCCGCGTCCTCGTGATATCCCGGGTTGGGGTTTGACCTATGACCTTTGCTCCTTCTCCCATCTTTCTTGTCACTCCCTATGGCATGCAGCCAAGTGAAGCAGAAATACCTTAAATAAAAATAAAATAAAATCTGAGGATGGCGCAACATCTGCACCATGGTTGTTAGCAAAGTATTTTTTTTTTAATTCAGTAATGCGTTCAAATTTGTAATATCTGTGTCATTTGTCATTTATACTTGTATTATTTCACCCATTTTAAGAATGGATTGGCTCCTTTGTGCTGTAGGTCAATCCTCCATCATTCACAGGGACTCGTACCCGGGGACACATTAAAGTAGAAAGCAGCTCATATACAATAAACCAATTTTCTCAGCGATGGTTGCATGTTTCTGCAGGCATTACAATGCTGTCAAAATTACTTAAGGTAAATATTCTACACAACTTTAAATCTCAAACAGTTACCTCTTACTGCCATTTGGGGCCGCCAACGTGCAAAATCGAGTGCAGCTATTAAAAAAAACATAAATTTTTGTCAGTTTAAGCTAAAGTGGCGAAGAAAACCTATGCTATTATCCTACATTGTGGCCGAGTGGGAACGCTTGTAGTCCTGTGCATGCAAGTCTCTGCACATGTGTGTGTGTGTATATTTGTGCTTCGGAGGCTCGGTGTTGCTTGGTTGTTGTTGAGCAGAGCCCAGGTCCAATTGTGCAGACATGAGACTTTGATTAATATTGTTGATGAGTGCTGCCAGCAGGGGTGAAGACACAGAGAGGAAGAACTGTCAGACAAACACCCAGGTAACATCCTTCATTCCCCCCCGCCTCCTCACTTCCTCACCTCCTCTCTCCCTGTACTAATACTCTGAACTCACAGGAAAGGATTCAGTGCCCCACTGGCTCGCTGTTGATTACACCATTGTCTGCTGAGTCTGCTGCAAGTCTGCCGCTGCTCAATATAGAATTTACCTTGAAGGGTTTGAGCAAAGGCAGTTCATTTCACAGCTAAGGTTGACTATAAAGAAATGCCGTCAGTCAACAGGTTGGCGGGAAAAGCATTTGACGGACGGTAACGCGCAGGAGACGACAATTTCAACGTCAACCCTAAACGAGCACAAAAGTTTCACAATATGATTTTATAGCTTTGCAGTTGCGTCACACGTCTCCTAGCAACCACTCCGTCCTCGTGGAGGTCCAGTGGAGAACCGGCTGTGCACAAATGGCTAAATATATAACAACCAGGCTGGGAAAAAGAGGGATATCTGAAAAGGATAGTTGTGCTGTGGGTGTAGGTCCAATCAATAATGTTATGAGTGAAAGTGAACAGTGCGATCAGGTAGATTTGTTTCAATATGTAGGTTACTGTGACTCAGTAAACTGTCTTGTCTTTTTCCCTAGTCTCTACTCCAAAACACTCTGACTTGTAGCTTGAGAAGAGTCAGCTCTGTTAACATGAACACACTATTAGCTAGCTAACTAGCCAGCAGGCCAATTTAGTTCATGTTAACATGTGACTACTAGCCACTGCTAACGCTAGCTTCTACTAGCTACGTTAGCTAGTGTGCTAATTAGATGTGTCAACAACAAGACAGCGATGGTTAGCTGACAAGACACAATGGCTACTAGCTACCAAGCTAACGTTAAATAAACACAAAATCGATAAGCGGCAAAACGATCAGTTCCCAGTCGAAAACAGCACAGGAACGACCCACGCCTTTTGAATTCTGTGGCGACGGCCAAGTCGTACATTTAGAAAACACAATGGGGTTCGCAGCCACTGTTGCCCAGGAGCTGAGGACCTCCAACATGGCCGCCAGTGCCATCACCTAAAAGCCTCTAGGGCCCAGTAAGGTGACTACAGATGTTGGCTGGGTTATGCAGCATACCATGTATGCTTACTGGTGTGCTACACATTTAATCACAATCAGAATGACTTTATTAATATGGATACGATAAAGCGCCTGATAATACCTGATTGCCGGTTTTACTCAGAGTCACACTGCTGTATAATAATGTTATTGATTGTAATTCCTTTTAATATGACACAGAGGGCTTCCCATTAGAGAGCGATTCAGAGGGATTTGTGTGTGTGTGTGTGCGTGCATGATCATATATGTGTATGTGTGTGTGTGTGTGTGTGTGTGCGTGTAGCATAGCTATCTCTGTCGGCCTCTTGCCTGTGTGCGCTTAGTAGTCTTATCATATAATTAAGTGGCATTTAATCTACTGTTCTTAAACCCAGTGAGTGCCTCCACAAACTGGAGACAGGGGCTTTACAGTATATAATCAGTTAAATTGTCAGTGGATATTAACATTATGTGTTTTCTTTATTATGTTTCAAATTTCATTAAATGGCAATATCTGAGCTCCAATAATTAAGCAAATATTGGCCTAGAGATCCTGGAACGCCGGCGTTTATGACACCCAATAAAAACATTATTAAAGGGATGATTCTTGTTGAAAGAAGGTAAACATGGAGCCGTGTCACGTCGCTCTCAGACGGCATATGAGCAAGTACAGAGGGATCAAGGAAGAGGAGAGGAGGAGGACGACGGGGAAGGGATGGGAAGAGGACAGATTGCGTTTGACAGACAGATAAAGGGAGGAGAGAATAGGCATGATGAGGACGGTTGTAGAGGGAAGAAAGGTCATTGATGAATGGATGAGAAAGGGATGGAAAGAAAAGAGGGATGAGGGCAGTGATGATTGGATGATGACAGGCTCGGGTGGATAGCAGTGATTGGAGGGAAGAAGGGATAGGCGCACAGGGTTGCAGGGAGAAGAGAGGCGAGAAGGAGGGGAAGAAAGTGGCGACACAAGCAAGGAGGGAGGAAAGAAGGAAGGGTGAGACGGAGGTGTGAGAAGGCAGCAACAGCGGCAGAGGAAGAAAGGGAGGACCCAAACCCGAGCGAGATGAAGAGGATTAAGGGATTGCACACATCAAGGGGGGAAAAAGATGTGTGGGGGAGGAAGAATGAGCGATTGAAGATGGGGAGGGGAAGAGGGAGGCAGCGAACGAGGGGAAGGGGGAGGGAACGACAGAACCGCCGTGAAGATGTAAAGCAAACGGAGGAGGCGGCGGCTGGAGAGGGAAGAGGCCTGGTAAACCTAGATAGCGCGGCGGGGATGGCGGCGGAAGACGTGGAGTTGAGGTCTTGAAGACTTCCTGGGTATCTCAGGTTTAACTCTCCCTATAGGTGCTTGAAGATTGCCCCCTGAGGGACCAATCCCACCCACATTATGTGAAGAGATCCACACAGGTCTCCCCCCACAGACGCAGGCCAATGGATCATGCTTGGCTAGCTCCCTCTCTGGCAGACCTATATAGGAGGATGGCAGCGCCGCACAAGCCAATTAGAGGAGCTCCGAGCCAGTTTTTAGTGCGAGATAAAGCAGAGCTCTGCCTCTGCTGGCAGATTGGGTGATGGATCACAGATGACACGCACACACACACACACACACACATCACACCCAACATGAAGTGAGAGGGCTAGCGAGTCTCCATCTGGACTGTCCACAGCTATCTCTCATCTTCCCTCCTCTCTCTCTCTCTCTCTCTCTCTCTTCATTTTTCATTTTTATCCATGCACACTGGGATGTACGCGCTCTCCGTCCAAATTTGGCTCAAGCTTTGCCTCGACTCCCTCTTTAATAAAACCGAAGCTGCACCCGCGGACGGAGAGGACGGATGGACGGACGGACGGACGGGCGGCTGGGCGTGTGAGACATCGGCGGGCTTTAATATGTGCTCTTCCTCTCATATCCTTGCTTGTTTTAATATGAATAGCTACTTGTGGAAGGGAATGAATTCGCAGCTCCGGCGTTATTGGCTGCTGCGTTGAGTGGCAGCCTCTATATGTGCGAGAGCAGCTTTGTAGAGGATATAATAATAAACCCCGGTTTGAGTGGTGGCAAATAAAAACAACAGGGGAAAGAAGTACATCATATCATAACCTGATTCCTTTGAAATTATTCCCCCCTCCTCTTCCTCTCCTTTGAGCATTTTTGCATTCTCCCTGATTCTTCTCCACTCTCTCATCCTTGTCCTCCTCCTCCTTATTTCTTCCCTCACTCATCCTAACAAGTGCACTTTTTCATCACATGCTATAACCCTGTGAGGATGCCTCTCCTCACCCCAGGGGGAGTCAGAGAATACTTTCGCCTCGCTTTTTTTCTGCATTTCTTCCTCCTCCTCTTCCTCTACAGGTGCTGTTTCTATACTCAATCTCCATCTTCCTCAACCGTTGCTCTGTCGGTGTAGCGCTTTCCATACCCGCGATTTTCCTAAGTCGGAGCACTTCCATGACCCAAAAAATACTATTCCTTCCTGGTTTGTCGGTGTTGTTTTTGTGGTGAACCGTCTAGTTTCCACTGCAGCTGGACTGGAAACATAATATATATATGAAACGACAGATTCTGCTCTATTCCTGTAAGTGACCCATTTCTTAAATTCTTACATTCCCTTACTTTCCCTGTCTGACATTCCTGAAATTGCATGACCAGTGGCAACCAAATTGGATCTTGTAGCCCAGAATTTTATTTGAAAGCCATATATATTTAAAAGAAATCACATCAGGGGAGGATTCAGGACTAATGTTCCCTCTAAGATGACAAGTTATCACCAAATAACTGGATCTTGTCAGTCATCAACTTTGTCCACAGAAATGTAGTGGATATACGTCAGGGTGGACATTTTTGTTGTAGGTGATATTTGACGCTGATTCGATTTCTCCTCAGCTTTGGATTAAACGTGAAGTGACGCCCCTTCAAAGTCTCCCAGTTTGTGACGAACGGCAGGTATCCATGCAGAGGCGTCGTTGTCGAAAATGGATCAACATCGAGCCCCGCGATGGATCATTTTGCTCGTCACCGGGCCCCCGATGGCTTCATAACGTAAGAAAGGGCGCGGTGCATTTTACACATCTTAAGGCTTTAATTAAAGCAGCGACTTCGCCGGGGGACACACAAAGGGCTGCTCACATCGTCACGCCCACACACACACACACACACACACCTACACACACGCACAATAATTGGGCCTACATCTCGTGAATCTGGGTCACAGGAACGCGGAGCACGGGCGTCCTTTGATGTGTCATTTGGCTTCGCGGTTTCCTCGACTGCGACGCTATTCAGGAAGGAAACTCGGGTTGGCCACGTCACACCGGGAGGATAACTCGGCACGAGCATAATGCCGACGCTCGTTATCGGTTCGCACAGGATTCTGCGTTTAGGAAGGGGAAAGGATCTGTCCAAACGTCTGCGCTGCTTTATTGTTGTTCATCGAGATTCATTAAGTAATGCTAACGTTTTTCATTCTTGTCTTATCCACTGTAATCAGCAACATTTTGAACCATCAAGGTTCTGATTACAAACACACACACACACACACACACACACACACACAATATACCAGATTTGTCTCATCTCTGCTCCCTTCTTCGCCATGTAATCAAACATCTTCATTCATAATTGAAGTGTGCGACGGTGGGGGGAAAAAAAGATGAGGTAATTGGAGGCGAAGTCTATCGGGTTTCGTTCGTTTTTGGAGTGCGAGTCCCACGGAACGGAGCTGGCTGGCGTTTCCCGGCTCCGGGACAAACGGCGGCGAGGAGACGGCAGATGAACACATCCGACTCAACGGTATTGTAACTCCCTGCTCCAAGCCATCGTCTCCTCCATTAAACAGACTCCGATGAATATGGGGAATTTTTTTTTTTTTTTTTTTGACGATGAGTGGAGGTTGGGATCGGAAATGAATTGGTATTATTCCGGAATCAATCATGTAAACACTCATAATTGCCAATTTAATTGCTAACAGAAGAGGAGACATTTTAAAAAACATTAACTCAAGTGTCTGAATTATTACGACTTTGCCCTGTCGCATCAAATTAGTTTAATGACTTTTTTTGAGGAGGGAATCTATTTTTTCATGTATTAAATCATGCCATCTCCCTGTTTAATGTCATTTATATGGTGATTTGGGTTTTATTAGTGGAAGAGAGCGAATCTATTACGAGGGTAGGGGGCCCCCCATCAGCCGAAAGCTAGCCCCGTCTATACAGCAGCCTGGAGAAGCTTCACAAGATGGTACGTCTCCAACCAGGACAAGCTGGTGTAGTTCACACACACACACACACACACACACCGTCAGAGATGGAGAAGATACTGTTGCTTTATCCCCCCCTCTGGCCTGCTCTCAGCCCATGATGGCAACTTAACCACCCACTGTATCTGCCGCTGAGCCAAAACCGCAAAGCAATAATGCTGATATCCAAGGTTAAAGGTGCAGGATTTTGACAGGCTATGTCATCATTATCGGCCTGTTTCAGTGTGTGGGGAAGAAATAAAGGCGGCTCAACGTATTTTCTTTAACAAATCCTCGGCTGAGGCGCAGCAAGCGTTTCAGTGTCTGAAACTCTCCCTGTGATATAGGGTGTTAGCTTTAGGTTTTCATCTAAATCTGCCTAAAGGGCAGAAATACGGCGCATTTTTTTTTGCTGCAAGTCAAAACCTGCAATCCTAATATAGCCGGGGGAAACTGTGTCTACCATAATCAGGCGCTGGCACCATAAGTCCCTGGAATCTGAAATGCGTTTCACCTCTCTCCTCAGCCACGAGATTCATTTCGGAAATACAACTCTAAAGAGAGCAAAGGGTTGCGGGGGAGAAAAAAGCACCCATCACTCCGAGGCTCTATCAAATCCATCTGCCGAGGTGTATTATTTGAGACATACTCCTTATCCTCTCTTTTCAAGTGCGCCTCTTTGCATTTTTTTTTGCATGACCGGGTTGTCAAAGGATCAAAGCGCCGGCGGAGCAGCAAACCGGGGACTGTTTAACATCTTAACAGGTAGAGAAAAGGATATCTCGCCTGGCGTAAGGCTTGTCTGATGAGGCAGAATAGGCTGCTGTGTGTGAGGAGAGAGGAAACCCAGTGATATCTGATAGCGGAGAGCAGAGATACTGTGGACTATACAATTTGTAAAGGTGCTTCGTGTACCAATTTAACATCAATCAATTACTACTAGATTCACTTTGAGACATTAGTACAGTTGCCATGAACAAACGAGACTGGACTGGGTCAAATCTGCTAGATAACTTTAGCATCAGATTTGGCGGGAAATGTGCTAGATAACATTAGCATCAGATTTGGCGGGAAATGTGCTAGATAACGTTAGCATCAGATTTGGCGGGAAATGTGCTAGATAACATTAGCATCAGATTTGGCGGGAAATGTGCTAGATAACGTTAGCATCAGATTAGGCGGGAAATGTGCTCGATAACGTTAGCATCAGATTTGGCGGGAAATCTGCTGGATTGCTTTACGGCACAAAACAGAGCATTTATTTATTATTAATATTATTAATGTATTATTATTTCATTTATTTATTATTTAATACCAGTTCCACTATTCTATTCTAGTTTCAGTTTCACGTTAGCTTACCTGGAGAATACCCAGAATGCATATTGTCTGTTATCGGCTCTTGTCCTTCTTCATCGTGAAAACAAACCAGAGCAATATCACTTCCTGTCTTTGCAACATGAAACAACAGTTTATGAGAAATGCCGTCTTCATATTGAGGAACACAAAATGCTACACCTTTTTAGTGTACATGTGAGCTGCGTGCGACTACGGAGGGGGTGTTACGCAGGCATGTGTTGGCACGCTTAAATCTGTTGTGTGTTGTCAAATCTTCAATCCAGGCGTCTCGACAAAATAACATCTGCTCCCTCCAAAGATGTCTTCAGATTTCCCCCCCTTGCCTACATCTACAGTCTCTTCCTCCTGCTCTCCTCCCCTTTGTCTTAAATCCTTTTTATTCCACCCTGTGCCTTTGTGTTTCCACGTCAGTGTCTTTATCTTCCCCCTTAAAGAGGCTGATTCCTCCTCCTTTGTTAATGTGACAAATCTACTCTAATGACTCTGCAGTTGCTCTAGGCGCCTCGCGCTGAAAGAGTACCCCTTTCTTCAGACCCTTCAGTCACTCCCGAACATTATTCCGCCCTCTCTATGGTCTTTTTAAGTCGGTCTGAACTTTTTTTTTTGTTGAAGGAGAATTTCATGACAAACTTGTCCTCTGAAAAACAAAATGAAAAGCCGCCGCAGAGTGCCTTGGTCTTATTCATCCCACCCCCCTTCCAGCCCCCCGCCGCCGCCCCAACTACAATGACAGACTTTGTGCGTCAGGGCTGCTGTCATGTTGATGTTGCTGTCATGAAACAGCGGCACAGCTCAGTTATTGTGACATTCATGAGTGACACGAATTCTTTGAAACATCCTCCTCATCCTTCCGATTCAGAGCGCTCTTAAAGCTATTTTGCTGGCTTTTACATTCTGCAGGGTGCCGGCAGGGCGATATTGAGTTAGTCTGACCGCAAAGAGTTGAGCTACAGTATAATGGCACTGCCTGGTGCCTACTTTCTCCTCTGTCAGTTCACACCTACTATCTCTCCATTTCTACATGGCAAGATATGCATCACTGCCATAGCAACCACAGCCTCCCTCAGCCCACGGGGGAGAGGAGAAGGGAGGAGAGGATTTGGTCCATGACAGAAGTTTGTCAACACCTTTGAGACGGGGAGATATAAAGGTGCACTTTGTCGTCAGCGGGAGCGCGAATGTGGCTAAATTAAATAATGAAATGCCTTAACCTCAGAGAGAGAGAGAGAGAGAGAGACAATAGAGGAAGGCAGAAAAAAGTAGGAGAGAGAGAGAAGAGAGAGAGAGAGGGGGGGATGAGAAGAGAGGTGGATCTCTCCTCCTGTCAGGGGTGCCGGTGCATTGCGTTTGATGCCTGCGATAAGACTGTGTGGCTAATGAGGAAAGCGCAAGGCACACTCATTAAACTGTGTGTGTGTGTGTGTGTGTGTGTGTGTGTGTGTGTGAACAACCTGCAAGTGAGAGAGAGCGAAGGGAAAAAACTCATTAGAATTCTCTCGTTCTCAAAGGCCAAGTTAGTGAGAAGAATGGAGCCGTGGCCAAGCAGCCTGTTGCACCCTTTGCCAGCCTGTGGAAATTATACCATAAAACACACACACACACACACACACAAACAAGGGTTCGACTGATATGGGGTTTTGAAGGCCGATACGGATATTTTTGGATTGTCAAATTCTTTAAATCTGACCATTTTCATGCCCAAAAACTGCAAACATTCAGAGTTTCCCCCAGAATTGAGTTCTTGTCGGGGTGGAAAAGCCTCTGAAACAGTATTGAGACCCTGACGGGACACTACAACTCTCCACTTCAGGATAATAACAATAAAACACATGCATTCATTCATATCCATCATATGAGAGGTGGACAACTCTGACTGGCCGATTTTTATTAAAAACCGATATCGGCAAACCAACATATCGGTCTATCTCACACACACACACACACACACACACACACACTTCCCTGTCACTCATGTAAATGAATGGGTGATCCGCCCCCCCCCCCCCCCACCCCCCCCCGCCCTCCATCCAACTGACTGATGTTGTTTAATTAAACCTGGCTTCTCCACACATCGTTCCTGGCTATAAATACGGTGTGTGTTGTTCAAAGCCTTCTTCTTCTTCTTCTGCTCCTGTAATGAGCGGGGCTGATCCCATCGAGAGCCTCCTCCCGGTGACTCCGTCTGCACTGAACTCTCTCCCACTCCACCGAGCACTTCACAGCAGAATGGAAAGTAAATAGTCTTTGAGGTGTTATATCTTGGGGGGGGGGGCGGGCTTTCCAAGTTTCCAAGTTACTGTGTGCATGCATGCATGTGTGTGTGTGTGTGTGTGGGACTATAGGATGTGTCTGCAGCTGGGGGATACACAGGGTGTGTGTGTGTGTATGTGTGTGCACAGGACATCTGTGTGCATGTGCGTATGTGTGTGTGTGTGTGTGCATGCATGGTGAAGGCAGCAATGTGTGTGTGCATTAATTTGTGTTTGCCTGCATGTGTGTGTGTGTGGTGAAGAAGGTATTAGATTGTGTCGTGTGTGCTGCAGTGATAACTCCAAATAGAGACGATGTGTGTGTGTGTGTGTGTGTGTGTGTGTGTGTCTATAATCAGTATCCTATTTACTCAATAGCAGGGATTATTCCTTACAGAGACGTTACTCCTACCAAGTCATGCTCCGTGCACGCTGAACTAATTTGAAAGAAGAAGATTGTTCTCTCAAACGCAGATATATACTTTTTTTTTTTTTTTTGGAGGCGTCTTGTGAATTAGTTCGTTTGAAAAAGCAGCACGTCCCTGAAACACAATATCTGTCTGGTCCTCGGAGTCCGCCTCACATTTCAGCTACCGAGAATTTTCTACTTTCCAGATTTTTCAAGGTTCAATGATCACTAAGATATGGAGAGAGAGAGGGGGGGGGAGAGAGGGGGAGAGAGAGAAAAAGAGAGAGATGAACATTTGCCTCAGTGCAAGTTTGTGTCAAAGCCAAACAGTTACATTAGGAGCGTTGAAACCCGGTAAGAGGAGAGACACTGTTTACTCTGCGGCAAAGCAAAGCTCAGCGGGTCCTGCTAACAGACGCCCGCACGGCATTGTGGGAGGCTTTTTTTTTTTTTTTTTTCAGGAAGCGCATGGCGTCACGTGTTTGTACATCGCGCCATTCATGTGAAATATTAATGAGGCCGGAATTAATTTTTAACACACGTTCTCTTCATCATCCTCCACACACACACACACACACACTGTGACCCACACAAGCTCCAGCGAGTATGTCATCCCTCCACCTTCAAAGATAGCGGCTTTATTAAAGGAGTAATCATCAAAGGGGGAGAGGCAAAAAAAAAAATAAAAAAAGTAGCGCCGCGCATAACAAAGCAATCAAAGGCGGTCGACGAGGGGGGAGTTGTTGACGACGGCGACGGTCAGGTGGTGCTCTACCTTTTGAGTGTGTGTGTGTGTGTGTGTGCGTGAGGTGTTGTAAACGGCATGTGTGATGCGAGGCGCTCTTACACACTCGCGGTGTGTTTTGATTCTCCCCGTCGAGCGGGGTGACCTGGCATTTCAGTGACTTTTAGAGGTGCTACCACGCTGACATATTGCTCTCTCATTTTCCCAGAGCACTCCCCCCTCTCTCTCTCTCTCTCTCCTCCCCTCCCTCTCGCTCTCTTTCTCTCCTTCACTCACTCCGCTGCATCTCTGCACTGTGTTTTCTCTGTATTTCAGGTTTTTGAAGACCTCCAGTAGCTGATAGTAAGTTATTAACCAACAAGCTTAATATCCTTTCAAAGTAAAAGCCTCCCTCTTACATTGTTATACATCAAGCCGTGATGTCCAACGCATTCCAGTAGTTTCTTTTTGTGATGAAGTGTTGTACTTTATTTTTTTGTTGTACCCACTTTCCCTCAACCTACTTCAGTTAGTGATTTCCTCCATTTACCCTCACCAGCCCCCAGAGAGCGTCTGTGAACGTTGAGCTGTGGGTTATACACGCTGAGTTGTAGCGGTAGCACAATAAGAGAGGGAGAGTTGTTCCAGTGGGGAAACGGCGAGAGTGGCGCCACTTACTCAAAACGCGTTGTGTGGCTGCATTGCATTCTGGTCTACCTTGGCTACTGTCAATGGAGAAATTGGCGTCTTCTCCTCTTCTACAATGGGTTTCTCCCTGTCGGTCCAGACAGAAACCCTTTGCTCTTTGATTCTGCGACACCAAGACCCGACTAACTCCTCCTCCTGTAGCTGGGTGGAAATATCTCAACCTGACTTCAACCTCAACCTCAACCTGACATCAGGTGGTAGCCAGTTCATCACGGGAATATGAAAAATACACCATTAAACAACAAAATGGACCCAGAACTGATAAATGTTGCATTAGAATCAATTTGTGTTGAGAGTAGACAACCAGTAGAGTATTGATCAATCAATAAATATGTAATCAATCAAACTGCATCATATCCATAATATCAAAGGAGCTCTACGCTGACTCAACTATATCTAAGGCCCCTTACATCAGTCCAACCCGACATAGGCAGACATAGACATCTCCCTCTATCTCCCTCTATCTCAATACATCATACAAATACATTTCATAAAGAACCTCTCCGTTCTATCTGGTGTCATCTTGTATTATATATATAAATAAATATAAATAAATATATATATCTCCCAATTATCTGTGCTGACGGTCTTTGCGGATCCATTGACCTCAACCTCCTTGTAGCTCAGCAATTTAATTTAACCTCGGCTATGTGCTATACGTGCTAATTAGAAAGCATTTCAAAGAGAAACTCACACCGGGGGAGGGAGGGAGAGAGGGAGGGAGAGAGAGAGAAAAAAAAGAAGTAATAGCTGCGAGTGTTTTGAAAAAAAAAAAAGCACAAATATCTCAAGAGCGAGGCAGGAAGCTGGAGTTGAAAAGAGAAAGGATGAGAGGAGAGGATCTATGTAGCGAGATGACCTCCAGTCGCTGATCATCACAAGACATGCAACATGTATAGAGACAAATCGTTCACATTGATTCATTATGTACTATCAATTTATACCATGAAGATGTAGTTGAGCCTACAATGATGGGTTTTCATGGGGGGGTAGATGCTGGAGAATGAGATTGGAGGGGGAGGGGGAGGGGGGGGGGCAGATGCTCCCCAGCCAAAATCCATTACTTATGTCTGCAGAGCCGAGCAGGCCCATCTCCAATTAGCTGTTTTATCTCCAAGTGGAAATGTGACTGCTGGGAGACACTACCCAGTAACCAATAACTAACAGCTATCAGGAATACGACTCTGTGTGTGTGTGTGTGTGTGTGTGTGTGTGTGTGTAAATCCTGCAGCACTGCTGGTTGTCAGATAGTCCCATTAATAAGACTTGGCCTTTATTACCACTTAGCAAGCACTGTGTGTGTCTCTCTGCCAAGTCTACCACCTAAGCTTCTTATGCTACCTCCCGGAAACTGAAACAAAAGTGTGTGTGTGTGTGTGTGTGTGTGCCTGTCGTGTCTATCAGTGTGTGTGTGTTTGCTCGTGGACCCATGCATCCGTCAGCGTGTCAGATTATCTTTACGGAGGATTGCCATATACATGACTTTGCATTTTCAGTGCCGCTTTGAAGTTTTCGCGAGCGTCTTTTTGCATCACCTACTGTAAGACGTCTGTCTGTGTGTGTGTGTCTGTCTCTGTGTGTGTGTGTGTGTGTGTGTGTGTGTGGATGCACCTGTGTGTGTTTGCGTGTGTTATTTACTTATATATTCATTTCGTAGCATGGCGTGCACTTTGTTTGCGGGGATTACAGACAGTGGGAGCTCAAGCCTCTTAGCCCTCGCAGGCTGCCACAGCTCCCTGCCACTTCTAATGACACTTCAGACTAAGACTGGCTAAGTCCATAGGCAGGTTTATTAGTTTAGAGGATGCTTGAATGCATACAGCCGCTTTTTGTGTGGAGGCTGCAGCGTGCATGCGTGTGTGTGTGTGTGTGTGCGTGTGTGTGTGTGAGATTGCCTTGTTCAGGCAGCTCTGACAGGCCTGTAGAGTTTAAGTGAGAGGGATGCTGTACATGGGGAACATAAACGTCTGCTTTGGCATCGACGACGTCCTGACAAGACGCGTCAGCCCTGAAACAGCTCCATTAACTAATGAAGGATGCAAATGGAAATCTCTCTCTCTCTCTCTCTCTCTCTCTCTCTTCCATCTCTCTCTCTCCCCCTCTGCCTCTCCCCGATGACTTGAGCTAGTTTCATATAATAATGTCATTTAATTGCGTCTCATTGTTTATTTGACAAGGCCTCCCTCGGGTGCCGTTTACTGCTGTTAACTTTGTAGTCTTTGCTTCGTCGCAAGCGTACGGGTGTGTTTGTGCGCGTCCTTCGCAAAAAAACAAAAAAAAACAAGCCCGCTTTAGTTCCAACCCCTCGCTCGCTCGCTCGTTCTTTCATGTTTTTGTTTTTTTTTCTTCTGCAGACACGCTAAAGCCAGAGGAGATGGATGTTCGGCGTCTCCTCTGCACCCGGCTGGGGGAGTGAAAGCCAGGAAGGCTGTGGGAAGAAGGAGCTGGTGGTGTTTGACGCCGGTCGTGCAGCGATACGGTGAATAAAACAGGAGGGGGAAACTATGACCTTCAGTCGAAACAAAATAGAAACAAAAATCAATGGTGTGTATGCATCCAAGGCACTCCAGAAATCTTTTTAAAAGCCTTTCTAAGTTAAAAAAAAAAAAAACTGCGTCAACGCTTTGGCTCCCACGGCCTCCAACGGGGTGGAGGAGCACACAAACAGAATATGTTTTCAACTCACAGTGAACACTAACCCAGTAGAAATACAACAAAAAAAAAGATTTTATTTTTTGCAGGGATCTCTACTTTTTCTACAGTGATTACCAGAGGAGCATTTATCTGATTTCCCCCCAAAAAAAAACAGCGTTGGTTTGTGTTTCCGTCCCCCTTGCATCAGTCTGACACCACTTACTGTGATGTATACTCTCCATTCACATCCTTCAGGGCTCGTGTCTCGGCTCAGCCTCCGCTATTATCCCCGCCTCGTGTCTTGCGGAGGCTATTGAAGTGGAATAAGCCTGCTAGTATATTTACAAGTGGAGATATTGTTCGGTGATAGTATGAATCATGTTAAGACCCCTGACTCAGAGGGGAGCGTCGGTGTACCTGCAACGTAGTACTGGAGCACACAGACAGCACCCAGTCAGTCACAAGGCAATGTCAAGCTGATGGGAGTTGATTAGTGTTTATTTTCTTTTTTAGCCCTTTTGTTTTTTGTATTTTGTACCTTGCCTTTGTATTTTGTGCATTTGTTGCTGCTGCAACCCAATAATTTCCCCCCAGGGATCAATAAAGTATCTCTCTATCTATCTATCTACCTCTCTATCTATCTATCTATCTATCTACCTCTCTATCTATCTATCTATCTATCTATCTGTCTATCTATCTTATTTCTATAGCATTCACACGCTTCAATGTGTGCTTTTGTAATACACATTTTTCCATTTCTATTCAGCTTTCTTTAATTCGGCAAAAAAAAAAAAAATCACATGGAAAGCCAGCTAGTGTGTGTGTGTGTGTGTGTGTGTGTGTGTGTGTGTGTGTGTGTGTGTGTGTGTGTGTGTGTGTGTGTGTGTGTGTATCCCCGTGGGATGGCACATCTAAGTGCAGGGATCCCAGGCAGCATGTTCCCAGAAGCGTCCCAGTGGTTTGATCTCTCCACATTAGCCACATTCCCTGCTAGGCCTGCCTCATTACTTGAGCCAGTTCAGCAGCACTCTGCATCAGATCAGCTCCTTCTTCCACTCCCTCCATGTACCTCCTCTTTCTTCTGTCTTCTGTTTGAATGATGTTATCCATCGTGTGTGTGTGTGTGTGTGTGTGTGTGTGTGTGTGTGTGTGTGTGTCCACCCCCCTGCTGTGGGTCTGGCCGGAGCTTTCATTTAGACGAGAGACGGAGCGCCACAGAGGTGGAGGTGGCATCTGCTCGCCTCTAATAGGGATGTGCTATTGATTAACATTTACTGGGACCAGTCCATCTCCCCTACTGGGAGGACTGACGGATGCGGAGACAGACTAGTTGTCACGTTGTCAGGAATTATGGGCGGACAGACCTTGTTCGTCAACCGTCTGTCTTCAACCTCTGGATTCAGACCGATATATATCAATCTACCGATGCTGGTGCTTGCAGATTTATTGTACAATTGATCCATACTGCTTGTCTAATAGCACGTTTTGATCAGTTTGTATGATTTAATTCGATTAGATTTGATCAAAATAAACGTTAATGATCCCCATGGGGAGCAGCAAGTGTTAGTTTTTCTCAGTCGCTTTAGTACATTTCTTGAATCATCCTTAAGATTTGCGAAACAGTAAACGCATTTCTCGAAACAATTGGTACAAACAGCACCACATAATGGATTACCTGCAAAAGCCCGTAACTTGCTCAAAATCCTTAGTTCATCTCTCAAAAGTAAATCTTTATGTCAATGAACACGTCAGTCCATCAGAATGACAAGTCCTTGTGTCACTGAGTACAAACAAGAGAGTCAGAATGTTTAGCCATGTTGTCAATAGAACAGTTACTCTGATGGAAACTATGGTGAAGGTTTGATGACAATGAAAATGCACAAGGCTGCACTTTTTCTGTCTGGCACATATCAATTCAAAAGACATACAACCAATAATTGTTCAAATTGTCATAATTGTTAGTCATTTGCCTAAATTTGCTAAAACATTTGCAAATGGTAACAAAGAGAAATGCTCTTTCTGTTGTGCACGAGGAACAAAATGTTGTCTTGACGACTTCAACTGTAATTCGAGAATTGAGCCAAATCAACTGAGAAAAACTGGAGAGCAATTCATCAATTCAGGACACATTTACAAAATAAGTTTAATAGAAATGTATAGAAAATATGCTTGACAGATTATGACAACTGGTTCAACCATTTTGCATGTAATGACCTAGTGTCTAGATGTTCTGGGGGGTGAGACGATTCAACAGAGAACCAATATAATACATTTTGATCAACATGACATAAACTATTGATAATGTAGGAAACAGCAGACAGTTGGACATAACCATTTGCATGAATGTGCCAAAGCATTTGCAATTTGTTCAAAAGAATGAGAAAATACTTTTATGATGTGCACAAGTGACTAGATGATGTGGAGGTTGAACAAGTAGTTTTGAGAATTTCAATTCTGATCTGAGAAAGCGACCAAAGCGACTGAGAAAAACTGTAATAGGAGAGAGCAACTCCAGCACCTGAATCAAACAGACAAGTATAAATTAATGAAAATGTGAGATTTGTTTCTGCTGCTTCTCATCCTCATAGTGTGTTTGCTACTGAAAGGAATCCAATTCAGGGTGAAACTCTGAATCCTTTTTTTTGTCATGAAAATGGTGAAATGTAAAGGTAATGAGTATTGGATTGGCAGCTTCAGAAAATATGGCCTCGGCCTTCAGACGCCGGTACCGGTACCAACCCGCCTGCCTCCCTGTATCATTACCAACTCACCCACCAATCACACCGTCCGTTCTTTCTATCCATCAATTAACCCGCCCTGCCTGCACTCTCTCATCAATCTGTCAATTAACCCACCAATCAATGCATCTGTCTGTCCATCCATCCCTCCATCTCTCTCTACACCCCCCCCCCCACCATCTCTCTGTATTAATCCCGTGCTGACTGCTCCGTCGAACCAATCGAGGAGCTAATGCATGTGACTAATGAGTGCTAACACTTCTCCATTGATACAACAAATGGCATCAGATAGCGCTGGCTCGCTAATAGCGGGGTGTGATTAAACGGATGAGTGGCTATCAGAGCCTCCGTCGCTCCTCTCTCCTCCTTCTGTTTCCTCCTGTCGCTAGGTGGAGGGGGGGGGGCATTTGGGTCCATTTTTAGTACCTTGGCGGTGAAAAGGGAAGCGGATGTTTCGGAGGGGTGGAAAGATTTCAGGAACAAGTTGAAAATAAACCCGGGCTGGGAGTTGAGGTGTGCATTCGGTGTCACCGAGAAAAATGGAGGAAGAGAGTGTGGAGAAAGAGGAGAGAACGAAGGAAGAGAGAGTAATTGAAATAGGAGAGCGCTACAGCAGCAAGCCAATGTGTCCATCAACAGCTCGGCACAGCGGGTGGGAGAGTTCTACGTGTGTGTGTGTGTGTGTGTGTGTGTGTGTGTGTGTGTGTGTGTGTGTGTGTGTGTGTTTCTGTACCCTTGGAGAGAGGAGAGGCCAAATGCCGTGGCTGTTCCAGTGTGAGAGCAAGATTGACAGCAGAGGTAGGGGTGCACTTGGTGCTCTGCCAACCAGCACACACTCACACACACACACACACACACACTCACACACACACACACACACACACACACACACACACACACACACCCTGGCTCTCCATAACCTGTGGCAAGTGTTTATGTGTGACAGGTTGTCTGGTAAACCGTTTGGTGTGTTAGTTTATGCTCTGTGACAAGGTCGGCCCGGTGGAAGGCCTCCTGTGTGCCGGTGAGGCCGGGTCCTGTCGGTCTCTGGCTCTGTTTGGACCGACGGGGGCCAGAACAGGACCCGTGAAGCCAAGATGGACGCTCTATTGCCCTCTTCTGATTGGCTGAACTAACTAGTCTTGTTAGACTCCGTTAGCTGGCTGATGGATACCAGCCAGACCTCTAGACCTGATCAGTGCAGCTCATGGTCTCTGAATGTGTAATGTTTGATTATGATGGAGCTCAATAGATCAATGGAGAGATTTAGTGTCACATGGTCTAAATGCTTCAGAGACTTTTCTTTTGGCATGAAAATGTGCAAATCAAATAGAAACAAAATGAATATTGGCACAAAATATTGGAAATCGGCAGCTTAAATCCAAAAATCAGCATCAGTCTTCAAAAACCCATATCAGTCTAACCCTGATCCATAACAGTAACGATGACAATAGTGATGATCGACAGTAACGTCAGTCAAATAGCAGCGAAAAGCATGAATGAAAGAGAGAGAGAGAGAGGGAGAAAGAGAGAGAGAGAGAGAGAGAGAGTTTGGAGGTGTACTCCACCAAACATCAGTCTCAGCTCACAGACGCCTCCTCTGCAGGGAAGCGCTGATGTCTGGCAGCGCCGAGGCCAATCAGTCACGGAGAACATATGCTGGCTGTGTGTTACAATCGCGGGCCTCATCTCCATGCCTGTCAGGTCTTCTGCGGCCCTGATCACAGGATGCTTGCTACGGGGGTTGAGGCCCAGAGGCCACGCTTAAAGACCCAAATCCTCTACAGCACCCGGTAATTAACCAACACGGTTCTGCAGCCGCGCTCCTCGCTTTGATCCGCACACTGATCAATGGCAAGATCACAGAGGCTTGATAACTAGGGCTGTGTGTGTGTGTGTGTGTGTGTGTGTGTGTGTGTGCGTGTGCACGTTTTAAAAGCTCGTTCATGTCCCGCGTCCCTTCATGTCTGCGCTTTTAGATCTTTTACGTCTTGCGGATGTGCAGGGCTTGTGGTGGCGGTTTCTACGTGCCAGGCTGGCGGCGCCCGTGAGACCCCCCCTCCGAACAGGAAGATGATTTCCCCCGTGGAATCTCACGCCACCTCTCCGCTGCGTCCGTCAGCAGAAACAATTTATGTGTTTCCATACGAGATAATCAGCCGATGTGGTCGTATATGAATGGAGATAATGACCGTGTCTTTGAGGTAATTTGCTGTCTGTCTAGGGAGAAACACCGATATCAGGCCGATATCGTGTTGTCCTCCTCTGGTATCCAGTTTGTTTGAGTCCATATTGATTGTATAACTGGACATTTTGATCAGATTCCCAACAAGTATGAGCAAATATGTATTATTAGTAATATTATTACTATTGTTGTTGTTGTTGTTTTCCTGAGTTTTAACGCTTTTCCAGCCAAGATTAAAACTCGAAACGCTGCACTTTTATTTTAAATTGTTCACATTTAAAGCTACAGCATGCAACCTTTCGCCGTGACGCAGACAAAACCCGTCTTTTATTTTTTTCGCTGTACTTTCTTTTCTTACTGCTTTCCTCCATCGTTGTTGTTGCCAAGACTTCTCTCACCTTGGTTGCCATAACCCTGCTCAGCGCTGGCCACGCCCACATATGACACTCAGTACCAAAATGTCCCAAACATCATTGAAAATGCATATAGTACATATACTATACTATACTACATATAGTACACATACTGTACTGGACTAGATATAGTACATATATGTAGCATATCTTATTTATTTATTGGTATTTATTGTTAGTTGAATGTGAAGAAAGTTGCGTATTGCACCTTTAAAGATATTGAATATCATCATCGGCAGCTTCAAAACAAAAGAATATCGGTACCCATATCGGTCAAACCCCCTCCACACACACACACACACCACGGTCTCATATGCCACACATCACCAAGCAGCACGTGGCTGACAGGCGTTGGATGCAGATACGTGTTTGTTTAAGCACTTGGAGGGAGTCAACAGTCTCTTAATGTCGGCCTCCTGATCTGCTATTTGAGCAAACACACACTGTCGACTCTGTCAGGGGAGATAAGACGAACACAGAGAACACCGAGCCCTCCAAATGATTGACTGACATTTGGGAGAGCGAGAGAGAGAGCGAGAGAGAGAGAGAGCGAGCATGTGTTTGTGTGCGAGTGAGTGAGAGGGGGAAAAGGGAGTAGGAGGACAGAGAGAGGAAAAAACACTCTTTTTCACATCTGAGGAATTACAAACGAACAATCCTCTCCTCTCCTTTTGCCTCCTCTCCTCTCCCCCTCTCCTTGTCTCCTCCCTCCCCTCCCCCCTCCTGGTATTTCTGGCTCATTGAAGTAATAGGAGTTTAGAGTTATGTTGATGTTGTGGCTTATAAAAACCCTATCAGTCCTCTGCGATGGGGATGAGATCAGAGCAGCCGAGCGGTGAAAACAGACTCTTCCACGCGTTGCGCTTAACACACTCCGAGCCAAATAAACATCTCTCGCTCCATCACGGGGAAAAAAGTCTGGGAAAAAAATCCCCCCATCCTTCCATCCATTCCATCATCCCCTCATCTGCAACTCTTGCCGGTATTACATACATCATTTGCGTGGTACACAACAGCGCTGAGGTCAGAATTTGAGCCTTTACCTCGTTAAAGGTCCTAGCTGCTCCCGATGAGCTCGTTACGCCTCAGGTGCAACGTGATTCGCCGGAAGAGGAGGAGGAGGCGGCAAAAGGGCAGCAAAAACCTCCCCCCTGTGCATCGCGATCGTCGTGGAAATGCGGCGACCGCGTGGCGTCGACGACACGTCCTCCAATCCCTCCGCGAGAATTAACTTTAATTAAGGTTTGATTCTTGCGAATGACGTCGGTTGCGACGAGTCTTCTTCTGCATCACGTTGCCGGGAAAGAATCGCTCGTCCAATTTGAAGGCGGCGGCGGCGGCGTGTTGCCGGGTGGTGGTGACTAATTGCTAGTTCATGGCAGCTCTCCACTTGATTCGGCTCTGTGTGTAATTTGAGCTCATCATCACCATTCAGGTAAACAGCGCCCCTCTACCTCCTCTACCTCCTCGTCCTCCTCGTCTCAAGGCTTTTCTGGCTCCGCTGCTTTTACTTTTCTCTTATTTTTTTTATTTTTTTCTTATTTTTTTCCCCCGATTTCACAGCCACCTCAGGAAGTGTAATTACGATTTCCTTGCATTCGCTTTCTATTTGTAAAACAAATGATAGAGAAAAGCTGTTGCACACACACACACATGCTCAAACACACACACACACACACACACACACACACACACTCGGCATGTGTCATGCTGGGCCCGGATAGACTAACTAATCATCGCTCGCTCACTGTAGCTTGATGAGGTGTGTATGTGTGTGTTACACGCGTGGGTGGTTGCATGTATTCTTTTCTCTCTCTGTGTGTGTGTGTGTATGTGTGTGTGTGTGTGTGTGTGTTTTTTTCCCCTGCTTGGACAAATGTGCGTGCAATTTCCTGGCAACTAATTGACAGGAACCGGAACAGTTGTTGGAGTCTGAGGCATTTTTGATGCGGATGTCTAACAGTAGATTAGACACTCCTGCCTATTCAGCATGGAACTGTCATCCCCTCCTTGTCAGCACTACTGCCTTCTTTCTTCTCACTTCCTATGACATTTTTTTTTTTTTTTTTTGCCACACACACGCCATCGCTTCATTCAGCGGCATACCTGTTTCTGCTAATGAGAGCTGTTTAGACGAAGGGAGAACTTTCTTCTCATCCCGTTCTTCACCTCCCTTTCTTCTCCATCTCTGTTTTGGGAGTGAACCGACAAGCTTCTTGCGCCTTTGGTTCGCCTGCCACCGCTATTCTCCCGGTTTAATGATCCACTCTGGGACCGAGGTTTCTAAATGTGCTAAAAAACATTAGTGGAGCTGCAGGGCTCCTGGGCCTGTCACCGTCTGATTGTACCTGAGCTCCAGTATCTCATCTGAGACTACTGAAAACAGGTGAGCAGCTTCGACTCCTGTATTAGTGGCATTAGATTAACAATCGCACGGGGGAGAAACTGGCAGGGTGAGGGGGGAGGAAGGGGGGTCGAGAGGAGAAGAGGGGAGAACAAAAGGGCTGAGAATAGGAAAAACATTTTGACGGTGGATAGATCATCGGAGTTGAAACCCGGGTAAATAAAACGCCAAAATAAAAGTCCTGCATCATCTAGTGAACCTGAATATCACCCTGACATCGGTTCAGTTTTGAAAGCAGCTTTAATATGATTTTTTTTTTACAGTGCCATAAAATGTTGTGCTTGCTTGGGTTGACGATGATGTAGTTTTATTAGGTCGGCTTCGCTGTGGGTAACGGGGCAGGACAGCCTTCTCCCTCCACAGCAGCCTGGGCTCTTCAAAGCCTGGGTTCAACAATGTGCAGGGAGCGTTCCTCAGGGGTCCTGCTCCACGCTGTTCCACCTCATCCCAAAGGTCTCTGAGATCTGATGCCTGAACCAACGTCGCTCTGATGCTCCCCCATCTTTATTTCTGTTGGAAGTACTGACGGACCGGCGGTGAAGCGGTACGCCTGGTCAGCAACAATGTTCAGCAGCTGTGGCGTTCAAGTGATGCTCAGTCAGAACTAAGGGGGCTAATGTGGCCAAGAAGTCGACGTTTTTGATTCTTCAGTCATCCAGTTTTGGTGATCACGAGCTTCATCTTGTTGTTAGCGGACTGCACGCTTCATATTTCCGTACTATTTCTACACCTCTCACCGTCTGGAGGGGCCAGGAGGTGCACCTAAAAAGTGCACAGTGAGGATATTACCCAACACCGTTGAGGGGGCTTCGTTTGTTGACTCGTCAATGAATGCAGTGCGCTCCGCTGTTGGCCGTACACCACCAATCTAAGGGTGTAGTGATATCAGACAACAAGGAGCTCTGCAGCACGGAGCAGCTTGCTGTACTTTAGAATGAGTAGTAATGTGTGAAAGAACAGACTGTTTCCCCCTGAGGACTATTTTCAATGGATTTGTTGAGTTCCTGAGAGGATTGTGTGTGTGTGTGTGTGTGTGTGTGTTCACAGACGGGGCCTAGTGGATGTGTGACGCAGTGTGTGTTGTGTAGGTGGAACCTTCTGGAGTGTTGGAGGAAAACCCAGAGGAGACGATATGGCCGGGCTGCAGCAACAGGCTCATGTCTGGCTTTTTCATCCTCACCAAACATTTTGTTTCTTCCTTCGCTCCTTTTTCTTTCTCCCCCGCCTCCCCTCCTTCCTGTCCTCTCCTCTTATCCTGTCTCCTTTTCTTTCTCCCCACCTTCCATCCTTCCTGTCCTCTCCTCTTATCCTGTCTCCTTTCCTTTCTCCCTGCCTCCCCTCCTTCTTGTCCTCTCCTCTTATCCTGTCTCCTTTCCTTTCTCCCCACCTCCCCTCCTTCCTGTCCTCTCCTCTTATCCTGTCTCCTTTTCTTTCTCCCCACCTCCCCTCCTTCCTGTCCTCTCCTCTCATCCTGTCTCCTTTCCTTTCTCCCTTCCCTATCTATCTTCCTTCCTGCCTTCCTCCTTACTTTGTTTATTCCTTTCTTTATCCCTTCAATGCTTCCTTCCTTCCTACTTCCTGTCCTCTCTTTTCCTTCCTCCCTCCTTACTTCATCTCTCCTCTCTTCCAACCCTTTCTTCTCTACCGTTTCCAAGATTCCTTCCCTCCTACTTTCTGCCCTCTCCTCCTTCCCATCCTCTCCTCCCTGCCTCCTTCCTTACCGTGTTCCTTCCTTTCACACTCCCCGCCTTCCTTCTTTTTTCCTCCCTTCCTCCCTTCCTTCCTTCCATCCAACCTTCCCTTACTCTAGGGCAAAGATGAAGCATGTATCTCCTTCCTTACTCTTCCCTCTCAGCTGACAGTTTAGTGGCCTAGATCTAATAATTTATCACATTTACGAGACAATGAAAATATCATTCAGTCATCAGTAGGTATTGGCGGTATTTTGCCTTACCTCATACCTCTTGACGCCCCTGCTTCCTCTCCTCAGGTTCTCTGGCTTATCTAACAGTGAGCGTCCGCTAGCCGATGCGTGACACACACACACACACTCTATAGATTCACACTCAGCTAGGCTGCATCCGCCGCCAGCTCGTAAGCATAGCGGCATGTCATCGCATGGTTCCCAAACATTCCCTTTCTCCCTTTCACTCTTTTGCCTTCTCTCGCTCTCTCCTGCTGTCATGTTGTGTGTGTGTGTGTGTGTGTGTGTGTGTGTGTTGCAGTAGCAGGCAGGCAGATGTCTGACAATATTCTGACGTTCAGTCCTGCTGTCTGCCTATGACTCAAGGATAGTCCCCACACACACACACACACACACCACTTGTTCCTAGTCCCAACGGGCCTAATTGGCCCAGCCTGCTTAGTACATCACTATTATTCAGCACTTCTGACAAAAATATTGTGTGTGTGTGTGTGTGTGCGTGCGTGTGTGTGTGTGTGTGTGTGTGTGTGTGTGGTAAAGCTTCCCGGTGACACTTAAGAAGTCCCTAGAGAGCTTCATGCCGTCTCTAGCTCTGACACATCTGTCGCTAGTTGAGGAAGGAACACCTTTCTGGTTTTAACACCGTCCGGTGGATTTCACTCACACACACACACACACACACAACATGACAGCAGGAGAGCGAAGGGAAAGATATGGAGAGAAAGTTTTCAAACGACCATCACAAGCTCACACCATCCAATATCGTGATTGTGTTTTCCTCAGAAGACTTATCAAAAACAGTCTAACCAGAAATAATTCTCCGTTCCTTCCAGCCTGCAGATTGATTGCTTTCCCTCTCCTCAACAACAAACCCAACCCAGTCGCGTTTGGCTTGGCGCCAGCAGCCCCCTGTCGGAGAGAAATCAGGACTGTGGCGTCTCCCCCCCTTTCCCTCCCCCTGCCAACACCACCTCCCTACCCCACCGGCTCCCCTCAACTCCCTTTCCTCTCTCTCTCCACCCCAATCATTACCCCAATCAGCCACCTAGCACCGGGAGAATGATAATTCCCTTTCCTGTGGCGATTCATTGCATTAGTCATCAGCCGGTTTGTTGAAAATAACAGCTTCACCTGGCACCGGCCTTGTTTTAAAAGAGCTCACAGCTTTTTGCTAGGACGCCCTACCCGCCACACAAAGGGGGCGGGGCCTGAGCCAGCTGCTGTACGCTGTGCAGGATGTGTGCGTGAGCGTGTTGTGATGCAGCAGTAAATAAAAAGGTGATTAATTGTGAGGCAACCAG
This sequence comes from Hoplostethus atlanticus, assembly GCA_034670405.1. Lineage (NCBI taxonomy): Eukaryota > Metazoa > Chordata > Actinopteri > Trachichthyiformes > Trachichthyidae > Hoplostethus > Hoplostethus atlanticus. The sequence continues at coordinate 2,975,278 of JAXDDX010000013.1, forward strand.
TCACATAAATACACAGAAATCATGTATATCTTCCTTCAAAAGCCCTCTCCTCATTTAGCTCAGGTTGGTACCGTTCACTATGATGTATACTGTGAATTTAAACTAACCAGGGGACATGAAGCATCCTGTAAGCTAGTGTATGTGCAGTTTGAAGGACAGGTATCCATGTGTCTGCTGTTACCGAGCAGGGAAAAAAAAAAAAAAATTCAATCAATCTGCACAAAAGCGGTAAAATCTCCTGTCTACTGTCACAAGCAGTAAACGCCTGCTCAGCGCCGCCGAGTCGCACTTTCAAACTTTTTGTAACTTTTTTTTCTCCTCCCGTTTGGTTTTTCATCTGTTTGGCTTGTACAGCTGCAGCAGGAGCTTTGAGTTTCACCCTCTTTCTCCCCCCCCGCCTCTCCCACCATGCCGATTTATTTCCTTTATTTTGCCGGTGTGTTTTCCGTCTTCGAGGCAAGCGGTGCACCGTGTTTGAATGTGTTGCGACACCTCTTCTTCACAAGGCCTGATTTCCCAGGGGGGGGGGGGGTGGCGGGGGGAAATGGGCGTTTGGCATGTTTACATTTTGTTCCCATTTCTCTGTCGAAACCTCTCTCTCTCTCTCTCTCTCTCTCTCTCTCTCTCTCTCTCTTTCTCTCTCTCTCTCTCTTTCCCATCCGCGTTGCAAACTAGACGTTTGACTGAGGGGAAAACAGATGCTGACCCATCTCTTACACCTCAAGAGAAAGGAGAGCTGACAAACAAGAATGGCCTCAGGAGACGACGGAGACCCCCCCCGCCTGCCGCCCACTCACTGGAAAGTATAGGGCCACGCTGTGTTTGTTCAAGAGTGTGTGTGTGTGTGTGTGTGTGATGTTTCTTTAGAGGTTCACCCTCACAATGCAATCCAGCGTGTTCCTCTGCTCTGAGAAGATGGATGCATTTTGGCTCTTTCCCAAGGTACCAAGATCCTCCGAGGTGAGTGAAAGCTAAACAAGTTTGTCTTGAGGGTCCGTCCGTCCGTCTGAGCTTCTCCTCCTCAGGGATCGTTTTCGTTTTAATGGCCTCTAGCTCCTCGCTGCGACACAGTCAAACGGATGGGAGGTAAAAACGTGGTACGCTTGGACTCGTCTTGGGTTGCAGTGTCAATCCGGCAGGTGAGATGGGAGGTGAAGTGCTGACATCCTGTCTCTTTCCTCTCCCTCTTCTCTTCTCACTCTTAAATTTCAACCCATATGTGAATGTCGGGCCACTAGAAGGTGTCTGGACCATAATGTGATGCCTTGTTGTCTTGCCAATCTGCTGTAGCTAGAGTTGTGAATTATGTTTGTGTGACTAAAACCAGTTGTCATTGGCTGCCAGTCTAAGAGCTGGAGCCTGATCATGCATTGATAAGGCTCCAACTAACAACTAACTGAGTTGTTGCGTCCTCACTCAGGTCCTCTGAGTAGGGCCGTCTGTTTCAAGGTCCAACCTTAAAGCTAAACCAGCCTTTGTTAGTTGTTAGTTTTATCGGCCTTTCACTCCATTTCCACCATCTGCCGTTCCCAGAGACTCTTAAAGCTTCAGCTTCCTTTGCACTGGAAGAACAGCGCCCTCTTCCTGTTTGGTGCGGTAAAGCAACCTCTACACGGGGCTATAGGGTCAGAACTTGTGTACATGTATGTAGGCTGAGGGTTATACTACATGCACCATGTCAGGTCACCAAGAGTAAGTGACTTGCAGAGACACACAAATGGGCACAAGCATACTTTTTCTTTTAAAGGTCCTGTGTGTGGCATTTTCTGTTTCTCAAAATTAAGACCACATTTCCCATAAACCCTGTTGCTTCCTGTCACAAAGAGGATGCTGCTACTTGCCCCCCGGTGCCGCTCCATTTGTTCTGAATAGAAAGAAGAAGAATAAGAGCCGACAACCCTTGAAAACAGCCAATATGCATTCTCGTTTTCCCTCTCTTGCTACATCCACCTCCACCCCAACCACCCCTCCACCCCACACACACACACACTTCCTCCATCCTAGGTGTTCTCCTTCCCTTTGACAGGTACATGGGTGTGTGAACAGTGGGGCCTGCCTCAATTGGCCTAGATCATTTGTATTGGGCTGAAGGTGAAAGGGGCCAGTCTAACTCCCTGTCTCTCCGGTAGTCTATATATGTGTGTATGTATGTATATGTGTGTGTGTGTGTGTGTGTGTGTATGTGTGTGTCTGAGCAAGCCAGTCAGGTGAAGCGAGGGAGAGATGGGCTGCAGGCTGTCAGTCTGATCAGAGTTCAGGATTGGCTGAGCAGTGGTCCGGAAGCTCGGATATTACACAGCACAGTTCACCTGGAGGAGGACTTTAACCTCAGCATGCGTAAGAGACAGAGAGTGTGTGTGTGTGTGTGTGTGTGTGTGTGTGTACACATTCTGTGTTTATGTCAGACAGTCTCTCTTCCTCAGTTGGCTTTCTCCTCATCTTCATCTTCCCTTGTATGGAGGACCAAAACTGACTTAAGTATAAATAAATGAATTAATGTCTATTAAATAATTATTAAATAAAATCAACTAATCAGTGTATGTATATATATAAATAAATAAATAAATAAATAATTCATTAACACACAGTAATAAATAAATAAATAGATGATTTACAAGTATATTTCTGTATTTTTTGTCCTATTTATTATTGTCATTATTTTATTTCTGTTTATATTTATTTCCCTATTTGCTTATTTGTGTATATATTTCCCTGAGAATTTAATTCCATATTATAAATTCCTCCTTTTATTTATTTCCTTATAAATTATTTTCGCTGTTTATTTATTTCTGTATTTCCCTATGATAATGAGGGGGCGGTCCATCAGAGCTGGTCATTGTTTTCCCTTACTCCCATTGGTTGATCGGTCTCAGATTGTGTAGAGCTAGGCTAGGCTAGCATGGGTTGCTAGCTATTTATTTATACATTAATTCATTTATTTATACTAGTCAGTTTTGGCTCCATACCCTCCATCTCATTCAGTCATCCTGTTACCTCAGTCTTCCCCTTCAATGTCTCCACTATCACTCACTCACTCTGTCTGCCTGTGTGTGTGCGTGTGTGTGTGTGTGTGTGTGTGTGTGTGCGTATATTTTTGTCTCTGTAACTTTGTCCACTTTTGTCTCCAAGGTTCGACCGATATGGAATTTTGAAAGCCGATATTGATATTTGTGGATTGAAGCTGCTGACAGCCAATATGTGAAACCATCTTTAAACCATTTTTACACCAAAATTACAAAAAGCATTTAGCCCACGGGACACTAAAACTCTCCACGGAACTGCATCATATCCATCACATCAAAGGTGACGTTGAGTGGCCAGTACTCGATTTGTAATTGAAGGCCACATATCGGCAAACCGAATACATCGGTCTTCCCTCTTTCTCCCTCCCCCCCAGTCACTTCCTGTCTCCCACTAGAGGTAAAATCCTCTCCTCCTCTCATTAGCCCTTCCTATTCCTGCGGATTTATTCCATTCCCTCTCAGCCTCCTTTTCCTCCTCTGTCACCCCCTCTAATTTGAAGTGCAATAGTTTCCCTCTGGCGTGAAAATATTGCGTCATTCATCATGTCTCTCTAATTCGTCTTAGATATCAACACCCTCCCTCCCCTGCCCCCACCTCCCACCCCACTGCACCACTTAGCTGAGATATTGCCCACAGTCAACCAACACCAGGCGAGTCATCTCCCTCCGTGCAGTGATTTTTGATACATTTGTACAGACACACAGTTCAGGCATGTGCTATCATTTGGTGAAGGTGGAAGCACCGTCTCTGCCTCCATGTCTCTCACCTTCTTTCTTACACACACACACACACACACACACACACACTCACACACTGACTGTACGCTGGCCGGTGTCTGTCTGGTCTCATTGCGATGGGTGTGGGCCATTTCTGCGGCTCAGTGCTCAGTGCTAAGCTGTTTGCCGCGGTGACTGGCCAGCGGTATACTGGGCAAATTGAACCGGCTGCTGATTAGATGGCCAGCCATCGATAAGGCTGGAGTGGAATTTTCAGCTTCAGCTTGTGTGTCCCGGAGAGTCGAAATGTAGCCGGAGGCCCGGCTACTCAGCCTGCCAGTCTGTCAGCTTGCAGGGAAATATCGGAGATGATGTTTGGTCTCCGATTCCCAAGAGACTGGGCCTTGCGCTCAACATCGCCCGACACTTTCTCCCTGTCTACTCGTTCTCCACTTCTTCTCTGCCAACTTATGAAAAGTCAAAGCTAATATTTCTTTACAATGTGCGGCCTTCGCTGGATCTCTTCACAAGGGTTGATCCCAGCAACAATTTGTATGCTTTTTTTTCCTCTTCTCATTTTTTTCCCACAGAATTCTCTCATCTTATTTCTTCAATAGTTAGCAAGGCGATGCAGAAATGCAGGAGTCATTCATAACTAAACACCATTGATTATATATTTGTTACATACACAGAAACGCTTGCAACATCCTCCGATGTCTTTTTTTTTTTTTTTTACTTCTGCACCCTAGACTCTAGTCTGAGTAGCAGGGGAATAAAGATGTAGATAAACATAGTATTTGACTGCTGCGAAAACTGAAAATCAGGCCATCCAGTAATGTTTGTATTGATGTGTGAGGTTTATCTCCAAGTCTATCTCAGACTACATCATAGCTCGGGTTTGTGCCCATTCAGAGCTCTCGCTATCATTAGCTATGAGAGAATAAAGCTGTATTGAGCGAGGAGCATGAAGTGTATCTCGCTCTTATTTAATCATGTGTGTTTTACATAGTGCTTCAGCTGTTACTGCCGACTGGGGCAGGTTAGGAGACTGGATTAACCCTGACCACATCTTCTTATTGCTGTGATCACACATATTCTGCGATGTAAAGACTGGCTGTGTGTCCACTTTTGTGAGGACCAGTGAGGATCGGTCGATGTCCTCACTTCCACTCAGCCCTGTGAGGACATCGACCCCGGTAGATCATTCCCTCCGGCACTTCAGCACACACTATGTTGAGTGATAGTAGGCGACTACCATTAACAAAAGTAAGAGACTGAACCTTTTGTAATACAATTTTTTTTCTTTATTATTATTTTATTATTATTATTTTATTATTAAGGCCATACATTTAAAAAATGAAATTTCATTAACTCAGTATGAGCGGATGTAGCCAGGTTTATTTGGAACAATTTCAGGTGAGCAACCACATATTTATCCGCTGCACTGTGATTTCTAGCTGTACAGTCTCCCAACCCCCACCACCTCCTGCTATTGAAACAGGGAAAGTAGTCCCTGGTCACTATCCTTTATTTAAACAGGTAGTCTCATTGAGATCAGAACCTCTTTTTCAAGAGAGACCTACAAAACACACAAAACACATATAAAACCAATTACAGACATTGAGAAAATCTGAGAAAATCTTTTTAAGACTTCTAGAATCTTCCAGAGGAACAACAGATTCTAATCTAAGAGTTTATTGAATTTCATCCCATCTATAAATGTGCACAGTATCTAAAACCAGTCTTCCCATGTGGTGTATGTAAAACTAAGCAGTCCTGTGATCTGGTAGCATAGTTACGGGATTTAAAAGTAATTAGAGGCTAGAGATAAAGAGAATGTTTGTCAAGTAGAGTCTTGTATACGAACAGAATTCAATATATTTCCCTTCTTTTAGTTAAAGAGGACCATCCCACTTTTCATATAACAGACAGTGGTGAGTGTGAAATGTGTCATCAGTGATGAAACGCAAGGCGCTATTATACACTGCATCAAGTGGCTTTAGAGAGGAAGGGTGAGTACAGAATGTCTCCATAATCAAATACAGACATTATAGTTGATTGCCCAATGGTTTTCCTATCAGCCAAAGAGAAACGATGCTTTGTTTCTGTAGAACAATGCAATTTCAGACAGACGTTCCACATGGGTCTTAAAGAACAATCTGCTATCAAGCCAAATTCCTAAATATTTATAAGAATCTACAGTTTCAATTAGGGTGCCATGAAGAGTATGAATACCAACATTAAGAGCATTGACAACATGATGTGTGATTAATGAGGGATATTTAGAAGGCATCAAAGGCAGACTGTAAGTTAATAACAGCCTGGGTAAGCATGCCAGTGGCATAGATTATTATATGTCTTAAAATGGACCTTACAATGTTATGCGGACCAAGAATAGAGCCCTGTGGGACACCTTTAGTCATTTCAAGAGAGCTTAAATTAATACCATGCAAAGATAACTTTCAATCAACGATCGAAAGTTATTGATCAACAGTATCAAATGTCTTTGGTAAGTCTATAAACAGTGCAGCACAATGTTGTTTTTTTTCCCCATCTATTAGTTGCAGCTGTTACTGTGCTAAGGCCTGGTCTAAACCCTGATTGCTGCTGTGTTATTCCCCTCCAAGGCTCGTAGCCAAGAACGTTTTGAGATTGGACGTTAAGTCACTGGTATCACCACCTTTAAACAGAGGTATAACCTGTGCTGCCTTCCAAATGGTTGAAGTTCTACCTGAAATAAATGTTAGGTTAAAAATGTGACCAAGCGGTGTGGCAATTACAGTAAGATGTAAAAGGCGAGGATCAAGAGTGTCCTCACCTATCAATGCATTGTAGATTAAGCACAATTCACAGGTCTAAAAGAAACTGGATTGGACAGAAAAATGAATTGGATGAAGTTCCTATCACTGGGCCAGGGGTGTACTATCAGCAGACAGTCTATCAAATAAATGGCCACAGGAGATGAACTGACGATTAAAAGCTTCACCCATATCTGTTGTGTTTATGATTTTAAAAAAAAACAACATTTTCACTGTTAATCTGAGAGGGAAGAGGAGTGGTGCGATTTCACAATTTTCCAGAAGCTAGACGCGTTTTCATTGCAGTCTGAAAGAGAGGTTAAGTAGCAGTTAGACTTTGCTTTCCTAATCATGCTAATGCAGCGGTTCCTCAGCTGCCTAACGCTCTGCCAATCAGCCTGAGTGCCAGTAGTTCTAGCTTTGCACCAAGCTTTGTCTCTAGCATGAATAGCTGCAGAGAGATCAGAATTGGATCGCTTTTTTGATTAAGAAATTCTTTTATGGAGCATGTTTATCAGCAATGCAATTAAATCCATGAGGAAAATGATCCAAAGCCAGGTCAGGGTCAGGGTCAGGGATGTAACCAGTTCTTTCCAAATCATGAAGACAACCTTGCTCAACAAAATGTTTGACATTTCATTTGATGATACTGGCTTTGTATTTTTGTTTTTTGGCACTTCTGACACATGCAATTGGGCAGTGATCACTGATGTCCTGCACAAATGCCCCACTGGCTGAGTATTTGTGTGGCCTATTAGTCAGTATAACATCAATTAGTCAAAATTTTGAAGGATTTTTAGCATTTGGCCTTGTGTGTTTTGAAAGCAGCTGTGAAAGATTTAATTTAAAGTACGAGTAGAATTAGTAGAGAGACCGTCAAGATTGGCGGTAACGATTGGTCCCATAACAATTAGTTCAGAGGAGCCATATGATGACATCAGTTTGCCAATATCCTCCAGTACTTCACTATTTGCCGAGGGAGGGTGATAAATCCCAAAAATAATAAGAAGAAAGATGTCCAAGACAATGTATTCAGATTTCTTAGGAAATGGCAAGTTCAGAAAAAGTAAAGTTTGCTTTTTCTATCACATCTAAATCAATTATATTATAACTATTATAATAATACTAACTATAATATCCATCTATAGTTATGTCTTAGTTAGATACTTTTCTTGCGAGCAAAGTAGGCATAGTAAGGATGAAGATGTCTGGGGAAGTTTCATTGATCATAACATGAACAAAGTCCAACTTAGGGATCAGGCTTCTAGACTGTGATGTGTTTTAAAATCTGGCGGAGATTCAAAGTCAGACGTGTCTATATTAGTAGAAGTACATTTAATCTTGGGAGGTTGCGTATTGATTTGCACAAGATTTCTCAATGACGCACCGGTAGGTCTGAATTTCTGCCAAGGCAATCGTTTAGCGCAGAAGACACTGGGAACGATTTAGATGAATAGGACGTGTGACAACCGTAAGCCTGTGGGGGGAGCTAGAGGGTCTTCAAGGACAGCACACTTAGGACGCAGGCCGTCTTTCTCTTTTAAAAGCGTGAACGATCCCAGAAGAGATTAAAATTGTCAATATAGGCCAGATTTTGAGCGCTACAGTCTGACAGGAGCCAGGTATGAAAACTGAGGAGTCTGCTGAAACGTCCCATCCCACGGCCGAGTGTGGGAATTGGCCCAGATAAAAGATAAAAATATGCTTCCCACAGCCGTTCAGGGCGTTACAAAGATGGACAAAACCAGATTGCTGACGAGCGATGTCATTGGCGTTGACGTGGGGATTTCTTTCTAGGATACCAGGGACTTTTTTCCAGAGTATCTAAAACTTAAACCCATCGCAGACAATACGCGGTGCCTTTCATACTCTGAAATAAAAACCTGTCCGTTCTGTAATAGCGTGTGTTGGGCTAATCGTGAGAAGTAGTTACACTGATGGAGTCTAGTGGGTTTGATTGTGTGGGAGAGTGACATCATTAGCTTAGCATGGCCATTTTGTCGGGCCCTTCCACAGTAAACCATCATCACCCACACACAAGTGCCAACACTTTCATATGCAGACCCTTGGGTGTCACACTCCATTAATATAGAGGAGTTGGAGAGAGAGAGAGAGAGAGAATGGCAGCTAGGAGGCTCTCTCAGTAGATCACATGTGAAGCTAATTTAAGTTCACCATGCTTTGTTCATGCACACAAACACATTAGGTAGTAGTGTGCACCTGTGTAATAGTGATTTTCCTCTTTTGTCCCACCTTTGCTCCTCATCACAGTTCTAACATCAGTATTTCATCCTCACAATCACATAGTGGAAGTTGAAAATGACAATTATTCTTCTGCTGTTGATATGAAGCCATAAACATCTTATTCAGCAAACGATATAAAGGAACATAAAGGGGGAAAAAACCCACATTTGAATTAATTGCTCATTGCGGTACAACCTCTCCTGTCTTTCCATCTCGCCCACTCTCTCTCTCCTCCTTACATCCATGCTGGTCTCACTCCAGTGCATCAATGGAAACGTGACGACTCTGACAGGAATACTTGTAATTATCCTCCCACGCACTTGTCTCTTGAAGGCGATTGGACGGCAAGTCCCTTTGCAAAACGCCACCGCCCACGCCAGGTCTGTCAATCTTCAGCGACGCCCCCCAACCTCCATCTCCCCCTTCCAATCCACCAAACGCTCCGCCAGGCACCTCTCACCTGGGATCCTGCAGGAACCCACATCTCATATTAAATACAGCTTAGGTGAGCTGACAGGTGAAGCAGACACATGTACTGTATGTTGTGCGCACTCACACACACACAGATGTAGATACACAGCAAAGCATGTCAATGACGCACATTCACTCACAAAGGTGACTTTTTGTCTCCCCAGTTCATGCATGATTTTTTTTTTTGCAAATCCAATTTACAAATGCAAAATTTGTGAAAAATCAACACTTGTGTAAATGTTGCAAAGGGTTTGACACGCCACCAATTCTGACTCATCCCAGCGCCGCTACTGTAGAAGGAAGCCATTGCTCTTTGATTCTGAGGGGCTGACACCAAAACCTGACATTTACCGTTAATGCTTTAGAGAGCTGAAAAATATTCTGCCGTCTAACATTGTAGCTGTTGTCTACGTTTGGCCAGTTATCCACATGAATGAGACAAATACACCATCAAACAACAAAATGGACCCAGAATTGCAAGGAACATTGGCAAGAGCTGCTTTTAACAGTGTTACATTTCTGAGGTGGACTTTTCCTTTAAAGTCTTAAAAGAATACCTGGGGGCTTCAATGTCCACAGATCATCTGAATTTCTGATCTGAATAGTTACTTTGACCCAATATTTCATATTTCAATCTTGGCACAAAACATGGTTGCTTTGAAACTGTGCATGGAAAAGCACACATTGAGCTCCACATTTTTCATGGCCATAGTGACTGAAATACCAATAATTGTTGGTGGGTCTGATGAATGAACAAAGTCACAGCCATGAATAAGGTAGTTGTTGCTAAATGGGCAATGTGTTAAGACTTTTTGATGCTCTTGAAGCTTGATGCTTTTTACCGAGCTCCCTCCTCACAAGACCCCCCCCCACCCCCACCCCAAAAAAAAGCTAGAGAAAAAAGGCTTTAGCTAGGAGGAGACAGGAGAAAAAAGCCTTCACTTACAGCTCTCTCTACTTCACCTTTACAGAGAAATAACTTTTTCTTCTGCCCATATCTGTGCTGTAATGGCAAGTAATTTAAGGGAAATTAACATTTTGACATCCTCCTCGGGGGTTGAGGGAAAGTGGAGAGGAGAGGATGAGAGAGAAAAGAGGAGGAGGAGGAGGGAGGGAGGATGGAAAGGAGATGGAAAAAGAGGATGAATTAGTATTTAATTCAGAATGGTGGAGTCTTTGGTCCAAGGGTTAAGTGTGGCGGAGTTTAAACTGTCCTCAGCGGCCCCATTGGCCTAAACCCTTAACAGTCTAATGGATTTAAAAGCCAGCAGGGAGGGCTGAGGCAGATGGTGTACAGACAGAAGGCATAGCGGCCATCAATCTGAAAAACACCAGCGATAACACATAACTGTGACAAGAAAATAGAATTTGTTGTCAAGATCAACGTATAATGTCTCAAAAACATACTTTCATGTCAACGTTCACCATTTTCCCGCCTGAGTTCTCTGACCCAGCGTTGCCTCTAGAACACCAAGAATAACATTTCAAAATAAGAGTCTGTGGACCAAACATGACAATCCATATAAAAGGCCATAATGCTGCATCAAACAAGTTTATTATAGCTCACATATGACTGACTCACTTCAAAAGTGTCAGGGCTGAACCGGTGGACCCAGGAGCAGACATGAAACAGGAGATGGGAGTATACGAACAAGGTTTTACTAGGCGAAACAGGAACAGAATACAGGTAACAGAAGCTACAACAGGTAGCACAGAACAGGGGATAACGGACAGGTAACTACAAACTGACTGGAACCAAGGCTACGGATGAAGAAAGACAAACTAGCAACAAACAGGGCTTATATAGGGGATGATGGTGTGATGATGATAGACAGCAGCGTGGCGGCAACCTGTGACACTCCCACCATCCTGCAACAGAGGGAGACAGAGACAAACACAAACCACAGACCGAGACAGACAGAAAGAGACACTAGGGAACAGGGGGCGGAGGAGGATGCAGGCTGGGCAGGTGTGACAGGTGTGTGACAGGTGTGTGACAGGTGTAACAGCGTTGATGTCCAGTGTTCTTGTCATCCTTTTGCTTCAAATAATAGAATGAAAGAAACCTCATCTCGTCTGCTGATATCCGCAATTTCATTTTTTTTAGTCACTACTCAGAGCTCGTGGCCAAATTGAGAGCTTCTCTTTGTGGCTCAGCTCTCTCTTCACCACTGCGGTCCAATACTGCAGCCAAGGCAGTCGGCAATTTAGCGATCGATCTTACCCTCACTCCCTCACATGAATGAGCCCACGAGATACCCGAACCCCTCCACCCCTCCTTGGGGTAGCTGCTCACCCTTCACCTGGATGGGACAGACCATCTTCCTTTCCGAGAGACTCAGACTTCAGCCATGTCGCTTTTGTCAAGGTGGTTACAATCTCATGACACCCAATATATGACCTAGTACTAGTTGACCTCTGACCTCTGAGGTTTAAAGTACCGTTTCAATCTGCACTACATATGGGATATAGCGCTTGGACAATTAAACTTCCATCTGGTATTTAGAGGGGCTGATAAGAAGAGAAGAAGAAGATTTTTTTGGTAACACTTTTACTGAAATAGTAACTCATGGGGAGAAGTAATAGTAGTAATATAGTCTGCAGGTAAACAGGCCAGTTAGGAGCTTCAGGTGTGTGTGGTCCCCCGGAGTGAAGCAGCTGTGAATGATAACACTGATTACCAAGGACTTGGCCCAACTGCACTCTGCCTACCCAGCGGTGCTGTCCATGGTCCTGCCGGCCTCCCGCGGGCCCTGGGGAGTGTTGAGGGTGTGTTGGGGTCCATTAGGATGTGATTACAGTCTGGGTTCCCACTGGGCATGGAGGAATCTAGGGATTTTACAAATGGGTCACTATTCACTGTATAGCAGAATCTACTTGTTTCACACATTCATTGCATTAGATCAGCCATTCCCAAACTTTCAGTCAGGCCCCCCTTGGGTAAATGGGAGTATTTTGGGCCGCCCCTCTACACCCCACTCCCCACCTAGCTTGGTAGAGTGAATTGTAATCAATACATATTTGCAAAAACGTGGCATTTCTGTCTAAAAGTAATGATGCAACTACATTTTATTGTATTGAACATACAAAACAAGTGCAGTTGATAAGCCAAATGATCCCCTGCCACAGTGAAGTAATGAATTGGAAAACTATTAATAACATTTATGTACTCCTGTTTAAATTCACATTTTATGTGTGATCTGTATTAGAAAAGCATTATATCCCATGACAAATTGGAACAATTACACACTCAAAATGCCAAGGATACCACGTCCCCTCACTGAATCATGGCTCCCGTTCAGAGAGAAAACCCACAGAAGTCCCCACACTTTGGGAAACATTGCATTAGATGATGGTTTTCAGCCCGACTGTAGTGGAAAGCAGACTGTTCACCCCTTTACGAAGACAATGTTAACACACCGGGAAGGAATAAAATGTGTCGGTCATGGAAGTGCCCCAACTTAGTTGTGGATAGTGATGGAAAAGTCATGGGATGTTAATGTTGGGGTGGTAATCTTTATTTATACAGCACAAAACAGTTACAAGGCGTTTCACAAAGGAGTAAAAAAACAAAAACGCAGAAGCGATGTTAGCAAAGCAAGAAATATAAAAGGCCAGAACAGAAAAGTAAAGGGAGTCAATGACCATCAAAGCTTGTACTGATTTAGCCAAGCTAACCTCAGGCAGGTCCATCCACAACAACCTTTTGTTTTTCATCTAGACTTTGGAAGTGCTACTCTGCCATGACTTCACCTTTCCTCCTCCTTTTCTTTCTCTCCTTCCTCCCTTCCCTCGTTCCCCCAGCAGGGCCATGTGGATTAGCGCTGAAAGCTAATGAAATGTAATTACCGTCTTTGTCGATAAGAATCGATCGGCTCGGGTCCCGCAGATCCCTTCCCAGAGAGGGTCCCAGAGGGGCCGCCATGGCGACCGCGATGGCTACCATGCCCCCCCCAGGCTTTATTTCCTGTCTGGTTGCCGTGAGCGATGGAAGATAGCATTGACACGGCGGTATGAAGTGGAGTCAGACCTGTCGGCTCGTCCCTCGGCGTGGCCTCGCAAGGGGGAATGAGATTCCTTATCAAATCAGTCGGATTAGAGAAAGGGTCTCAGGGAAACGTCAATTCCTACATCAGGCGCAAGGGAGATCAGGTGTTGCCGTTTGTGTGTGTGTGTGTGTTAGAGAATGAATAACAGAGAGACTTTTGCCAAACTATGTGCCAACTCCTGTCCTCTGCTTATCCCCGCGTGAACCCGTTTAGTTTTTGCGAACGTCACATTTTTTGCATCCATTTTCATGTTAATTTCATTTCCAATTATGATTTCTATTTCAATTTAGTTGTCGCGTTCAGATGGGGCTGGCCAGTTTGAGATAAGTTTCCTTTTTCATCCGGAAGCGTTTCATGGTGACGGGCCAAGTTTGTGTCTGAAATCGCCGTTTTGAGTCCAGGGTGAGAAGAAAATGATGTTGGTGTGCATTTTAATCCAAACAGTTCATCAACTATGTGGCTCACATCCTCTTCACCGCTGAACCGATCCCTCAGTTTGGCTTCAGCTTTTCCACCCACTTTGTAGTAGTTTCACAGTTCCAGTTGTAGTGTTAATAATGGCTGTGCATTCTCCCGTCCATGCTTTTCTGCATCGGTTTCTGTATGGGAAAACGGTAGTGAACATGCTAGAGGTGGAGGTGAGTTGCGTTGCACCCCTCCCACACACACACACACACACACACACACATCGCCGTGGTGATGAGGGGAGGGGCAAGTGTGTGGGAGAGATGGAGGCAGGGATCGATAGAGCAGCGTAAGAGTGCTGTAAACCATGAAAGAAGACAAAAGCCTCCTGTTTCCCACAGAGCATCAGACTCTGACTGTTAGCCTGGGAGGAACAGCGCTACCACACACACTCTTCACACACACACGCACATCTGGTTAGACTAGAACAATAAAGAAAAAATAGAGTGTACCCAGGAAATATCAATAAACATCCATGGAAATCAACGCTGGGGGAGGACTGGTGTTCTTCTTCTTCTCTCCATCAGAGCGGTCTGCGGGGGATCGCTCTTTATTCTTTACGTCCTACGGCGTGTTGCGAAACTTACTTCATGTTTCACCTTAAATGCCCACTGTGTCTGTCTGTCTGTCTGATTTCAAATGGCTTTGGAGCTGTGTGTGTGTGTGTGTGTGTGTGTGTGTGTGTGTCTAATGTGTGACTTTTTTCATGTGTCTTTCTTCTCAACCCTCGGCGCTCTTGGAATAAATGTGCATGGCGGTTGGTATTTGTGTGTCTGAGAGCATCTCTCTGTGTGTGTGTGTGTGTGTGTGTGTGTGTGTGTGTGTGTGTGTGTGCGCGCGCATGTGTGTGCACGTTCTATGCACCTCGTGTCACTCCTCATTCTGTGACACTGATAGATATTGGAGAGGACATTTTTCGGTGTCATTCAAGGGCCCCCGAACAAACCGAAATGCTCTGCTGATGACACACACACACACACACACACACACACACACACACATTGTGAACAGCAGGCCCACTTTTGAACGCAGTTTTTTAAGGAACCATAAAGCAAATGAGCACAGGGAGTCTTTTTTCGCAGTAGTTAGCACAGAGACCAGGTTTATTTAACAAGGATCTGAGCAGAACCAGCAAAGCCTTCAGTAATAATATCACAAACAAATACCCTTCAACTGTACGAGCGTAGTGGGAATACTATTAATACTCATGCAAATAGCAGGCTATTTTCAGACGGTTGCTGTGCTGCTTGGGAGTTTTGCAGCAACAGATCATTTTTTGTGTTGTTAGAAAGTGACTGTTCATCGGCGAGAGAGAGAGAGAGGGGGTGGGGGTATGGTGTTGACTCGAAGAGGACGTTTTTGCAGGAAAACCTGTTTTAGCTTTTTATATGTAGCATGTAGCATTTTAACACCGATAAATCACGACCACGTTCATTTTGAGGTCATTACAAACCACTGCTGCCAACTTCATCGACTTTATCGATAGTGACTCCTCACACTCCCCTAGTGACTTAGTTTCTCTAAAGCAACTTTTTAAGACCTTTGGGAAAAATTCACCTACCTCACCAAGAATTTGGTGCCACACACACACACACAGCAAAATGTCCTTTTCATCATTTCTCTGTCCTTGTGGGGACATTGGGCTTCAAAAGTGGAAGATCCCACACACACACACAGTTATTGAGACCTACTTCTTGTCTCTTTCCCCAGCCCAGTTCACACACACACACACACACACACACACACACACACACACACACACACACAGAAAGTTAAATGAAATGGGTTTAAGGCTAAGACAGCCCCAGGCAGAAAGAGAGAGAGAGGAGGGGAGCATGTTAAAGGAAAAACCCTCAGATCCTCTTAGTTAGATATCATCAATTTGTGATGTTCAATGTTTTCCAGGAGTTATTTAATAATGATGTGATGTCATTTTTTGTTGCACCCACTTTCCCTCAACCTGCCTCGTCGACTCCTGCTTCATTTAGTAATTGCCTACATTTCCAAACAATCCCCAGAGAACATCCCTTAACCTGTTGCATCCAGCCGCTGGTTCAAAACAGGGTGGTGCCCCTTACTCAACACACAGCATGCCTTGTGGCTGCATTGCATTCTGGTCTATCTTGGAGGCTGTCAGTGAAGAAATTGGTATATCTCTCTCTCTCTTCCTTCTCCGATGGATTTCTCCCTGCATGATTTCTGGATGATTGTTGAATGTCTCTTTGATTCTGAGGGGCTGACACCAAAGCCTGATGTTTACCGGTGACGTTTTAGATCGCGAAACATTTTTCAGCTATCAAACTCTTGTCGTCGCTCCGTGGAAATATCTTGTGTTGTCGTCACGCCGTCACGGGAAGAAGAAAAACACACCGTCAAACAACAAAAAGGACCCAGAAATGCAAGTAACATTGCATTGGGGGGGGGCGCTGAAAGCCAACCAATTAAGACAGCCTCCCGCCTGCCCTGCCGTCGCCATGGTAACTGTCAGGTAGATTTCCTGGTTGGTGCAGGAAGGAAGTTGAAGCGCTGTGGACCAACGGAAGCAATCTTACTTCTTTCTTTGTTTCTATCTTATTTATTCATCTTCCCTGTAGTCCTGTACAGTCGCTCCATGAGTTAGTTGAGCAAGGCACTAGCGCTGTCAGGGTTGGGGGTTTGATTCCCACTGAGGGACGCCACCATGCTAAAAATGTACTGTAAGTGACTACCTCTCTCTTCCTGTTGTGATGTCTCTCGCTCTCTTTCCTCGATTTCCTGATCTTCTTTTGTGCCCATCGATCTTTCCTCACTTTTTCTCCCACCATTTTCCTATTTCATTCTCTCTCTCTCTCTCTCTCTCTTTCTCTTTGTCTTTCACTTCATACCTCCAGAGTGAAAGGATTCCTGCAGAGGAGTGGCATTTAGAGAAACTCTCTCTCCTATTGCTGTCTCTCCACTGGGGTTAGAGAAAATCAATCCCACTAATTAGATCTGTGTATCACTGTTATTTTGTGTGTGTGTGTGTGTGTGTGTGTGTGTGTGTGTGTGTGTGATCTGTGTGTCCTGTAATCTATATTTAATGTTAGGAAGCAGAGCTTTAAAGAGAGCCACAGCTGGCCTGTTTGGTAATTAATGACATTTTCCCCTTTAATTACCATTCATTGGAAGCCTGCACTCTCCTCTCTTCCCTCTCTTTGTCTGTTTTCTCTTTCTTTCTTTCCTGTTCTTACCCTCTTTTTCTCATCTCCTCTGTCAGGCACATCCTTCATGTCTTTTCTTGTTGCTTGTGAATGGGAAGGTCGCCGGTTCGAATTCCTGGACCGTCGGCAACTGCTGTCGAGGTGCCCTTGAACAAGACACCGACCCTTCAGCTGCTCCAGTGAAGCTGCTCAGTGGCCACCAGTAGGAGACTGTGGTCGTACTGGGCAGCTCCCAGTGTGAATGTGTGTAACTGTATGAATGTGATGCAGGACGTTGCTGGGAAGGAGCATGGGAGCATGTTGACTTTCCCTGGTTAATAAAGGTTAAAAAAAAGCATCTTGTTTCCTCACTTTCTCTTTGCATTTCTTCAAAATGCCCCCCTCCCTCTTGCTTTTCGTTCTGTCTTTCTCTTTGCAGCTCAGATCTTGGATCAGCTGTTTCTCTCCCCGGGGAGAGAGTGAGAGAGAGCTGAGTCTCCATCTGCCTCTCGGCCTTGTCATCCCTCCATCCTCACCCTCTCTCTATCCCTGGGATCTTGGTCCGTCACCACCTGTCACATGCCTCTCTCTCTGTCACACCAGCTCTTGTTTCCATCCAACTGTCAAGCCATTTTTAAGCAAACTTTTGAAATGTCACAAAAAATAAAATGCGTACTTAATGTGGTTTAATCAGCTGTGTTGAAGCAAATAAGCAAATAAATCTCATCCTGAACGTAAAAAAAAAAACATACATCATTATTTATTCAGCAACATTTTTTTTTTTTATCTTTACTAGGCAAACGCCATTTCAAGACCAAGACGCACAATGTCCCCTCCCAAGTAACCATAGCAACACCAGGCTAACCTCAAAATATATCAGCTAGCCAATACTACACTCTTCCCCTGTAAGTTATCATCCTATCCCCATCTGTAAACAGATGTCCAATTTAGTAGTCCAACTTCTGTGAGCTATAAAAAAAACACTGTTGAGTCCAGCGACATCCAAAAAGAACAAAAACTGACAGAACTGAACAGTCTCCAAAAGGAAACTCCAGATGTCCTCTAGAACATGATAGGTTGAGCCTCATGGGTGCTCTTCTTCCCCAGGTGCCAGCTCTTGTAGTTGGGGCTCTCCACAGCAGTGGGAGGAGGTAGTTGTGAGATAAGATTTGGGGTGGTCTTCGGGGCATGTGTTTCCTTCACTGTCAGGAAAGGCCTGAGCTGCCGCCAACAAATGATCCAGATGGACCAGTCTTAACCAGTCTTAATCATTATCTGAAACTATCTCCTCTGGGAGACTGTAGGCTGAAAACCACTTCCTTAGGCAGTCAATGGTGTTGGCAGTTGTTGTTGATGCCATGGGCATCAATCCATTTTGACTATCAATCAGCACAAGAAAATTCTGTTGATCTTTCTCAGCAAAGTCAATGTGCTCTGGTTCCCACACACGGCTGGGCCGTTTCCAGCAGTGCAGTGGAGCTGGGAAGGTTCTTTACTGCCATACTGGTACCACATTGTTTGACTTTCACTTTGTAAATTCTTTATTAACAGGATAAAACCCCATCTCGTTTACAATGGGGGCCTGCAATAGCAAGACCATAAAATGGGACAAGACAGAAAAGATAGTCAAAAACACCATTAATCAAAAATGAGAAATTAAATAATTTAGACAAGAGTTACACAATCTTGTAGAATTATTCAAAACATATACAGTATATTAACAGTACATTTATAGTAATGAGTAGAAGACAAATGATCTTTGATTACAAAAAGCATGAGCATTCACTTTTAAATTCATTGAATAGTGCAGTAGTTATTCCAGTCATAAAAGCCCTTTTACCTATCTCTTTTGAGACTATATGGACTGTAGAAAGAAGCTCATCAGTGTCTCTTAATGATTATATTGATTCATATGTCACTAAAATTTGTTTTAAATAATCTGGGTAATTGAAGCAAATGCTTTTAAATAGATATCCAGTGGAAATGTCTTATATGCTTTAAAAATAGCCAGTTGAGTGATTCAAACATATCACAATGATGGGCTTGGAAAGGACAATCCAAGATAAATCTGCAAAGGCTGTCAAAGACTGGAAGTCACCTATAAACTCAACACGGTACTGAAATGATAATTCAGAATCAATCCACAGTTCAGATATTTTAATGAGTAACAATTTTCATGTTGAATCCCATCAATGGATTCGTTTTGAGCTTTTGTCAATTTTCTGTCGGGTGCCTAGGTGCATAACATATGACTCATATTAAGTAGTAGTTAATAATATAAACAATAATATAAACATTTCTGAAGTTTGAATTTGTGAAATGTGAAAACCAGATGTGTAAATAAATGTATCATCGGCATAAAGTCGGGTTGTACAGTATGAGCAAACTGAAGGGAGATCACTTATAAATATGGGGAAGAGGAGAGGTCCCAGAACTGAGCCTTGTGGAACACCCTTCCTAAGAGTCAATAAATCTGACCTTTGCCCTTGAACAACAACACATTGTTTTCTATTGTGAAGATGAATTAAGCCATGTAAAGGCTTTTTGTGAAAAGCCAATAGCATGAAGTTTATCTGAAAGAAAATATTGGTCAACTAAATCAAATGTATTGATTATTCTAGCTATATCTGGTTATTTTCCCAATGTCAGAAGAGGACAATACATCATTAGTACATTTTAGCAGTAGTAGTGTAAAAGATGGGTCTGAATCCAGACTGTATTTTGTGATTAACCAAATAATGATAAATTTGCTTGTAAATTAACTTTTGAAAGACTATCTGTGGCACAGATAATGGAAACAGGTCTACAATTATTTAGGGTAAGGGTTGAGGGTGGGTTGTTGAGGGTGACCCTGGCACATTTCCATGTAGATGGAAGTTCACCAGTGGATAAAGACAAGTTAAATAGATCAGCTAGTGGATTTATTAGAATGTGAGGAGACAATTTAATGGATTTTGGTTCGGTCCTATCTAGTCCTGCTCCACTACTCTCCTCCAGTTCCTTAATACATTATTTAGAGGCACAATATTATGTCTGTATGTATTAGAGTCAGGGATCAATGTTGAGCAAACAGAGGTAAAATGCTTGCACAATAAGTTGGGGGTCATGTATGACTGTGTTGTTGAACATTTGGTGAATACCTTTATGAGAGGATTTACAAAGCACATCATTGATTCTTTCCCAAAACTTTTAAAATCATGGGAAAAAACGGTCTTCATAATTGTGGGATTTGGCATTCTTTGTTTTAGTCTTAGTCAAATTCCTTAGGTGCCTGTAAGTTTCTCAATCAGCAGCGTCCCTTGTCTGGCTATATTTAGCACAGGCTTGTTTCTCTGTCTAAAGAGGGTTAACAGATCAGAGGTAATCCATTGCAAATGTCTACCTTTTACATGTTTAATAAACTCGGAAGGAAGGAAAATCCTGTGCATCCTGGACTGACTGTATCAGCTGAAATCTATACCAGCCAGTGTTAATTACGTCCTAAATGAACATGTCAACATTAAGGTTTTTTGCACTGTCGAAATTTTAATAATCTTAGGAGGTAATTTAATCTTCCAGACACATAAAATTATCTCTAAATCAGTCGGAGAGAACCCCAGGCTTCATAAATCTATTGGGGTGTGTGACAAGAATCCAGTCTGATAAAGACTGACTCCTGAACTCTTGTGGGCTCGTTTATTAACTGGCTAAGGTTCATACCACCAAACAGATTTCGATCCTTAGAAGAAGAGCCTTCTAACAGGTTTCTGTTAAAATCATCCAATATTATTAACTCCTTTGTCCATTCAAGAAAATTAATGGTGGAAATAATGCAGTCAGAAGAATCAGAAGGAGCATTAGGAGGTCTATAGATGTTGCCAATGGTGATATGGAGGGTTACTTTAACAAACAGGAGCGTCTCTGAGGGGTCTTGGAGGATTCCTCTCCTCAATGTATCCGCCCATCTCCAGTCGGTGGCTTTAAAAACAATTCTGCCGACTAGGCCCATACAACCCTTAAATCTGCGATATTTCGTTACCGATCGGGGTGGAGCTGTCAGTGCAGCAGAACTGTAAAAAAAATAAAAATATAAATAGCGACAAGGATTCAGGGTTACCACCAGAATTTTATTTTTGACAGGGTGGAAAACTCAGATCATGGGACACTAAAATTCTCCACTGCAACGTCATACTAATGACATTCCTTTAGGGTTAGCAGCTCTTTCAAGTGGGGCGATCCACCCTGCCTATCCAAGGGTATGGGAAACTCGGATATGTTAGACCCTGAAGTGAAGAAATAATTTACAAAGAATATTATTAAATGTATCTATAAAATGTGCAAAGAAGGGGCGAGGTGTTCTGCTGTAATCCATTGTATTTGTAATCTGGCAGGAGCAGCAAAACAAATGCAGCGGTGAACATGATAGATGATAGCAGTGAGAAGAAGAGCATCACTGGGGCGTTCGGTAATCTGACTTCTATCGACCCGTTATCAGCAACCAGTAACAACTGCAACAACATCAACCAGTCTGTAGCATAGCCCACCCACCCCTCTCAACCCCCCTTGTTAATTAACAACAATGGAGCCAATTTTTCTCAATAGAGACGAGTAAGTTAGCTAATTCGAGAGTGGTCCAACAGAAATGTCTAGTGAAGAGGTATATTACCACGCACATTACTGTAATAATAATAGTTGTACTGTTTTTTATCACTGTCCTCCATCGGTCAGCTGTTGAAAATGCTAGTAGGCTCCTCGACTGGGATTGTTGTGAAACTCAAATGGACATTTTTGATCCAAAACGGAGCACAAGGCTGGAAAGTGAGTAATCATTGAGTCATTGGTATTGATCAACAACACTTTCAACCCCCCCCCCCCTGCAGATATATTATGTTCATTTTGTACTATGGGACAGTAAAAATCTTACTTAGTGCCCCTTTAATTGAGCCAATCACAATTAAGCTAGTCCATAACTTTACCCACTCTAAGAATTCATGTCTAACTTACATGTTGTCAAATATCTACAACACATTTGGCCACCGCCTGACCAGGAGCCCTTAAACCAAATGAGTGCACCCTGTCTGTCTGTCTGTCCAGCGTGGTGTGTGTGTTGGTGTTATGTAGCCAGACCAACTGCACCTCAGGGTGCAGCAGTTAACAACTGAATCAGACACTCTCTGGAGCTCCAAGGCCCCTCAAGTACAAGGATACGGTGATAAAACACACCAGTCAGTCTAATTCTGTCCCTCTCCTCCTGCAGATGTCCCGTTGCCAGTCGCCTGAGTCAAATCCCCCCCAGTCATCCAGCCGGTGTTGTGGGACGTGGGCTGTCTGTGCTGTGTCTCCAGCACTGGCTGTTCCCTTCGCCTTTATTTACGCTGTGTGTCTGTGAATATCCCTTTCGTATCCCACAGCAGCAGATGACATATCACATCCCTCTCAAGCTTTTGTCAGGCGGGCTAAATCCCCTCCCCATCGCTCTGGCGGGCCAACAGTGGAATGGGAAACCTTAAAGCCGCGGCAGACAGCAGCAGGGGCCGCCGGCTTCCGATCAATTCCACTTCCTGTGAATATCAGTAAATCAAGCGGCAGCGTGATCCCTCCCTTGGTCCGTTGACGCAGACTAATTCTGCCGGTTTCCTCGATAGTGATCTCACTAAGACCCCCAGTGAATGCTAGAGAGAGAGAGAGAACGAGAGAGAGAGAGAGAGAGTGTTGTAAAAAAAAAAAAAAAAGGCAAGCCAACAGGTCTACAGAGTAGGGATTAGTGGGTAAAGTGGATTAGGAAGAGGTATTCTGATATTCCGCCCAGGCTGCAGAGAAGGTCTTTAGAAAAGCAGAGAAACATCTGCTGGAGCTTAGCGAGGCAATGAAAACACCGGAAACCAGGATGGCGAGAAGACGCACTGCAATAGACGCACTGAGAGATTTGAGACAACGGAGACACGGCCCGGGAAGGAAGCGGTGGAACATTACAAAACCCCTGTCACACACACACACACACACACACACACACACACACACACATATATATACATATACACATAGCAGCACCCTGGTGTGGTTGTGTTCTTGGCTCTGTGTGTGTGTGAGAGAGAAAGAGCTCAACGGTTCCTGGCAAATTAGTACCATCATCCTGACTGAAGCTGTTGTATTATGAAAGCCACAGGACACACAGTCTCTATCGCTTTACCTCTCTCTCTCTTTCTCTCACCTTTATTTACAGCTCAGACGCGCCGCTGACATAATGAGGACATGAGTTTCAAGTGAGATGAAATGAGGTAAAACAAGGCTCCTGTCAGCGGCGTTTTCCGGACTGCCTCTATAAAAAAACCCAGCCGGCGCCGCTTCCCTAACTGGGCCATTAACTTAGAAGGAAGGCCTTCAAAGTCTCTCGCTCTGACTGAACAAACAGGACGTCCAACAGTCCAACAGGACGATGATGTGCAGCTGAGTGTGATGGGACGGGCAGGGACGTGAAGCAGAGATGGGTGGCAATGCATTACAGTAAGAGGATTACCTCTCCCAGTAGTGAGCGGTGTAACAGATTACTAGTAATCACATTACAGTTATCGATCAAAACAGATAAGTCGTTGCTTTTATTATCATCCCCTCTAAATATCAGATTGAAGTTGAATCCTCCAAAAACACCATCCCCCAATTCGTTTTCATCACAATTATTTGTCGTTCTCTTGTCTTATATGATACATTTTTTTTCATAAATTTTCCTGCAAATTTGAATTTATCAAGCAAAAAGATGAAAATAATATTGAACATTAACGCTAGTTGGTTTTCTTTGAACTGATTAAAGCCAAATTCTGAAAATTTGTGAATTTCTATTGTGAAAAAGCAATATAATGAGTACTGTCAATTGCTACTCCCAGGGACTAATAGATAAAGTGATACTAATACTTTTTAAGTGATAAGTAATGTATTTGTACTTTTTAGAGTAATGACTCGACATTGTAGCTGATGCGATGGCTTTGAAAAGGGGCGGTTCCAAATTAAAGGTCAAAAGAGGTTCACCCTGTCACCCTGACCTTTCAGCACAATGGTGTGTGTGTGTGTGTGTGCGTGTGTGTGTGTGTGAGCGTGAGCCTGCATTTGTATGTTTTGAGTGCGAATGTGTTCTCTTGCAAACCCCTTTTACGTGTGTTTTCAAGTGCATCCCTGCTCGTGTTTGTCTCGGTGTGTACTTGTGCATGTATGTCTTCCTCTGATGGGGCCCTAAGTCCAGTCACGGCGTATTGTGTTAAATATTGATGCCAAGCTGCGCCAGGCCGGTCCCCGGGGAGGGCGGTGTAAAGGTTGCGGCTCTAGCAGCAGGCTCCAGGGAGCTATATATCGCTCTCTTTCTTCCCCCCGGGGCCATATTTTCCTTCTTTTTCCCCCTGGCCTCTGTAGCCCTGCAGTAGCAGTAAATGCACCCTATAATATTTCTTTTATTTACAGCCATGAGGTATTCTCTGCCAAACCTGCAGGCTGCCACCCAACTCTGCCCATTCATCATACACAGGGGTGACTGTCTGCACGGTAGTAGCATGTTGTGTTTACACCCAAGAAAAGCCAAATAGAGAGGCAAAGATTTCCTCATCGTTTCTTCTTGACTTGTTGCAGACTATGGACATGGAGGGTCAATAGTCTAAACTTTATAGCTCTGGGTCGCAAATGAGCACTGACTATTTATTTAACGTAACAAGTAGGCAGTAGTATCTTAGGTCTAATGTCACCATGACATTTCCTGAAAATATCAAAATAACTTACAACAAAATATCATTCACTTGCATCAAAATACATTGTAGATTTTCCTGGAATCCTCTGGATGAAGAACATGTCGTTTCTAAAGGGTGAAATGTGACTTTACTTGAGGAGCCCTGATCTAAGACCTCGCTGTGGAGATTAATGGTAAAGCTGACAGCAGGCATATTCTGTCTGAAAGAACACTTTTTTGCCTCGCATTTTCTCACGGTGCTGTCATGGCGACGTACCCGGGGCTCTGAGTCAGGTTGTACTACAACAGGTGGCAAGTTGAACTCCTCTGTGTCGTACGTTGGTCCTCCTGGTCTTCTTCCTTGGTGTTTGAATGGCAACGGCAGAATGTTGGTCGTCGTGCCGTTCCCACGAGCAGCTTTTCTTCAAACTCAAAAACAAAAAGCAAATCGACGATATCCGGTCTGCTTTATTACCAACATCACAATCGCCATGTGCCACGGGCTTCAACAAGCATTTGCACACGATCTAACTTTGTCACAATTTACAGCAATAGAAATGTTTCTACAAATCATGTCTATTCTTTACTGAGCAGTATCTCATTGATAAAAGGGAGCTGGAAGTAAATCTTTGAACTTTTAACATGGCGGGACTGTACATAATCTGTACTTGTTATTGGCTCTAGCTATTTATTGTATAATTCATCAGTACTACAATGGTTGCCTATGGGAAGCTGATTCTAAGGTATTTTACTATTATCCTGGGCGTCAATGGAGAGTTTTCATGCTCCATGGTCTAAATGCTGTTTCAAACACGTTTCCACCCTGACAAGAATAACGTTGTGAGGAAAACACTGAATCCTTGTAATGTTTTAGAATTTTAGATATTGAATATCGGCACAAAATATCGGTTATCGGCGGCTTAAATCCGTAAAATATCAGCATCGGCCTTCTAAAACCAGAAGCCTTGGATGCAGCCACATCGGTTTTCGTCACATTAGGTCACGACAGATTCCGGCGCGGTGAGAAAAGGTCCCTCAATGGCTTCTGTCATCCGATTATAAATCATCTTGTTGTTTGCGAGATAGCGGCTGTATTCATGCTCGCGGCGCTACAGGGAGAACGAGAGTCTCTGCGCTCACATTACAAATGGCTAAATGCAATATGCCCTCCAGGGCTGTGTTGCAGCCAGATGTTCATTTCCTCTCTCATTCTTTCTCACCATTTGCCTTCCCTCCTTTTGCTTTCATTTCCAGCCTCTCCCTCCTCTCGGTCCAGATGTCCGTCTCTCCGGGGTCCTGCTCTGTGTACGCGCCTGACAGCTTGTGGCTTGCTCCCAACAGCTGGACGGGGCAGCTCAGGTGCGGCGTGGCGTGAGTGTGTGTTGCCTGGTAGGAAGCTCATCGAGTGTTTGTCTTTGCGTGCACCTGAGAGTAACTCGCGTTGTGTTTGCGGGTGTCTACGGAGATGTAATGGAGGGTAAACCTGTCTAAAGTCTTTACCCAGCGTTTTATTTGCAGAGTAGTTTATTCTCACCTTTCTTTCAAGGCTGACTTGAATCTTTAGGAGGGAAAGTTACATGGTGATAAAGTCTTTCAATGATTTTTCTGAAAACACTTTTGACAGACTGAGGTTTTACTTCTCAGAGGCAGAGCTACTGTGGAGGCAGAAATATTCTCATTGGTTGAGTTAAACTTCAGTGGGCGGGGCCAAAGACCCACAGTGTTTCTGCCTAACTAACGTGAAGTGAAGAGAGTGTAGTCCAAGTGCTCTACTAACTGATCTAGCCGTACTAAGTTTCTAGGTTAGCTAGTTAGCCTAGCTGCCCTTCCAAGTTCAAACTAGCCAAACTAGCCTATAGCTAACTAGGTAAGCTAGTTAGCTAGCCTGCTGACCATGCCGTGCTCATGAATGAATGAAAAAGACACCATTGCCATTTTTTTTTTTGAATTCATATTTTGACCAGAGTTCCTTCTTTGCCATTGAAGTTTGCCAGTTAACTTTCACTCTGAAAAACTGGTTCTTTGTCAGCTGATTTTTGTTTGTATTGATGGTTGTGATGTCTTATGATGATAACCCATCTTTTGATTCACCACTACATCACATTGTGTGTGTGTGTGTGTGAGTGTGACAGTGAGAGAGAATGGAACAGAGACAAAGTGTGCGAGAGTGTGTGTTGTTGTCAATATCGCCACAGAATTGAGTTACGCTGCTAAAGCTGCTCCTGCAATCTGGCCTCCTCCTCCTCGTCCCTCCCTCCTCCTTTTCCCCATCTACTTCTCACTCTTTCAATTTCTCTACTTCACACACTCTCACACACATTCTTGGGGTACGAGACTGTGTGTGTGTGTGTGTGTGTGTGTGTGTGTGTGTGTGTAGGAGGTGTTTTGGCAGCCTCTAGTAGTACAGAGTATAATAACAAGAACTGTCCGGTTGGCATTCACTCGTATATCCCAGTATGCCCTTCGTCCTTCGGCCTGTCCCTCCTCCTCATCTTCCTCCTCGCTGTTGTTTTTTGTCTTTTTACCATCCCTTTTTCTCTCTGCCATCATTTCACAGCACAGCTGAAACTCTCTCCTTCATACCGACTCCTACGCGCCTCCTTTACTCCTCTCTCGGAGTCATTTTCTTATAATTTGTCTTACTAATTCTCTGAAATATTTTCGCTCTTTCTCCGTGGTACTCTTGAGATGCTGCGGCTTGCGCTTTCATTTTGTCTAAATTGCATTTGTGACTCTCTCTGTGTGTGTGTGTGTGTGTGTGTGTGTGTGTGTGTGTGTGTGTGAGAGAGAGTTCTCACAAGATGTCCTAGAAAGATGAGTAAAATCCTCCTTGGGTGAGTAAAATCCTCCTAAGTTGTCCATAGGTGTGAATGTGACTGTGAGTATGTTTGTATGTGTGTGTTCGCCCTGTGATGGACTGGCGCCCTGTTCAGGATGTCTCCCTGTCTTCCACCCAGTGCATGCTGGGATAGGCGCCAGCCCCCTGTGACCCTGAACAGGAAGAAATTGGTAAAGAAAATGAAGGATTTAGTCTCCATCTTTGTCTCTCAGTCTCATCGCTGCACTTCCCAGAGATCACCTGTCAATCAAACAGTGTGTCCGGTACTGTGACGTCTTCTTCCTTGGATTTTCTGTTGATGTAGTTTGAGTTTCTGTAGGTGGCGCTCTTTTCTTTGTCTGTTCAGCCACAGTGGCTATCGCTGCTCATGCTAACTACCCAGTTCTTCTGCTATTTATTACAAACAAACCACTGTTGCTGCTGTAGGTAATGTCAAACGCATCACTTCCTGTGCGGCAGAGTTTTGGGGAAAGACCGATCTGACACCGGGTGTTTGGAACAGGAAATGGAAAAGCTTTTAACTGGCTGGAGGTTGAATCACTATTGTGTTTTATCAGTTGGTGATGGAGAATCGCAAAGCAGACGTTCACTGATATTAAAATGTGGTGATTTATTACTTTAAGGTCAAGCATGTACAACTATAGTCATACATTTGTGGGTTACCAGGTGTGTGTGTGTGTTCATACGTGTGCACACGTGTGAACGGCTGTATGTGTGTGTGAGAGAGACATAGAAAGAAATGTGGGATGTGTGTGACGTGTAGTCTGGTGCGGAAAGGTCAGGCTTATGTCTTATTCCATATGCAGGCAAAGGAGCAACTGCAGTTCCCTTTGTAATTAGAGTCCTGCGTGGCTGTTCTGAGACCAGCCTTGACTGGTCCCAAAATAGATGTGCGCCCTTTTATACTCAATCAGTAATTGCCGGTTATACTGGCGGCTTACACAGCAGCTCCATCGGCTCTCCGTTCTGTCGCTATTTCTCATATTCATTAAAAAAAATCATTTGATTGTTTGAGAAAATGTTGTGGTTTAGATTGAACAAAAAAGGAATTTCACAAGGAGATAATAGCCTCGTTGTTAACGGCTCCGCTCAGAAGTTGAATTATTGTTTCTTTACTTGTCTGCTGCCAAAGTAGAGTGGCATAATTTTTTTTTTTTACACACACACACGTGCACACACACACACACACACAGTCAGAAGAACAGAGTGATAATAGAATCATTGATGAATGAGCTGAATGCAGTTAGGGAAGCGTGAAAGAGAGAAAAGGGGGGGTTGAGATTAACGTAGCACAAAGCAAATTGGGTTTGCCATTATTACACAATTCAGACTGCAGAAAGCCCCTAACCATGAGAGACAAATGAGGCCTGAGATTCATAAAAGCTCCATTAACGAGAGCAAAGAGAGTGAGGGCAGACCATCAATGGGTCCGTTTAATACCAAGCATTTATAGATCTGTGTCCATGGCCTGTGGCGTGTAATGACTAGACTGCAGGGCTCCTGCTTTTCAGGGACATCCGGACCCCCGAAATAGGATCAAAATAGATTCTTTGAAAGCTTCCCCCCCTGCTCAACCCGGCTCCCTTCTGCTGTCTTGACGGCTCAACTATGATTCTTAAGACAGAAGGAAATCACTGTTCGCTAACTTCGTTTACCTTCATCCACGTTGGTCTTTTTTTTTTTTAATTAAACCCCATCCGATGGATCTGCTTCCCCCAGCAGCGCTCCGCCGTCTTCAACAAATCTCCGCCTGTTTTGTTGTTCACCCCGGATGTCGGCATTAGCAGGTGCGGCTGGAGATGGATGGAGTCGTCACCATCTCCATAAAGCCCATCGCCAGAACCATAACACAGCCGCTATCATACTCATACTTAACTGACTGAGAACACATCATCGCCCATTCAGGCTAATGCGCTAATACGTCTTAGTGCTAATGTCAACGCGACGGTGGGACTCGACGGATGGGGGCCCCCCAGCGCAAACCAGATTATCCGGTCGTCTGACTGTCTCTCAAATGGCCAGAGTGGGGGGAAATAGACGGTCTCATTATCGTCATCCGCGGAGGGCCTCGCCGCTAATCTCCAAGAAAACGACGCCATCAGAGTCTGGCGGATATTTGCAGAGCAGGCGGAGCGCTAAAGGCCTCGCGCTACCCGGCGCAGATCGGCGGTCGTAAGCGACACACACTCATCACAAGTAGTGTCAGCGCGCCGTACGAGGTGAGGGCTATCCGTCAGCCATTTATAGATACAGATGGTGGGTCAGGTTTCAGACTGAGAGCGGAGAGAGAGAGAGAGAGAGAGAGAAAGAGAGAGCAATGATCCGATCGGAGAATAGAGGGTTTCTGGGATTGTTTATTGCTGAGCTGTAATTGGATAAACCAGGCGTCTAACCTCTTTAGGCCTGTCACTTTGCTTCATCCTCAGGAGGCCAATCTCAGATGCCCTGATTGAGTTTGTGCTCAATTGAAACTTTATCGTTTTGTTTTTTTTTCTTCCTCCTCCTTGTTTTAAGAGTGCTGGAATAAAGAGGTAAACGTGATGCATTGAATCCTTTTTCTTTTTCTAATAAAGTCGGAATGGCTAACGTGCAGGAGCGGTTTTCTTTTATCTGGTTTCTAATGATTATTGAGATGAAGTGTGTTGCAGCCTGTGTAGTTGTTATGCTCTCCCATGAGTTGATGTGTGGGTAATTCAATGTCAACCCAGGTTTACTTCACCTCGGGGGCTTTTCCATTCCTCAGGGCTTAAAGGACGACATGGGAACTTTTGGGAAATTGGACTTTTCTGGGATGAATTACCCTCGATGTGACGAGAGGATCAGCAGAAAAACAAACAAGGTAGGTACTAACAGGTCTATCTTATTAGGCTAGATAATGCTAGTGGCCTACGGGCACTTTGTGTACTGTAAGCTAGGACAGTTCTCCCAACAAGGTGGTGCAGTCCTTTAACTTGGACTGAAATGGACCTAGGAATGTCTGAACCCAATAACGCCGCAGTAGCCTGCAGCCTACAGTAATTACTGAGAGCAAACATACTGTGGAAGGTCTGTATTAGAGAGTAGGCTTCTTCCACTTGTCTAATACATTTTGGAAGCTAATATACCAGTAGCCAGTTCCACACACCCTCGGCCGGATTCAGACACACACTCTACTATGTTGTGGTCTTGTAGGGAGATGTTTTCCCGCAGAAAGGCAAGTGGCGTGACAAGCTGAAGATGAAATTTCATATTAAAAAGTGTGTGTCCAGATTTGAAGGGTGTCTGGATTTGGGCGACACACAAGAAGACTAACTGATCTAGAAAACTCATTGCATCCCACACACAATGACGGATTTCACTGATTTTTGTGTCGCTCTGTCAGAAATATGCCAATATGACCATCAGACAAAGATGGGGTATCACAGTCTTAACGGGATTCACATGGAACCAATCAAAACCACAGACTCAGCTTGCTCCGCCTCACCGCTTTGCTCTCATTGGCTATTTGGCACTCTGTGCTCTCCAAACACCACAGGACTTGTTCAGGACCCTGCAGACGTCGGGTCGTAAAAATATCAAACATGTTGGATATTATCAGGAAGACTCAGATCAGGTTTGAGCATCGATTGGGGCAGTTAAGATTGAATCTGTAAACCCTTCACACTACGAGATAATCATTGGTCCGGATCAAGCCACATCTGGTGTAGATTGACCCAATAATCCCCTAGTGAGTCCCTAGCCTTACATGACCTTTTTTAGTTTTGTGAGTTTGAGTGTTGACCAGTTGCTCACTTTGCCATTGTTTAGCGAAGTGTACCCCCTTCCAAAAACAAAGAGGATAAAAGCGAGTCAATTCTGTGATCGTATTTGGCCTAGTTTCCCCTCTCCGACACCCAAAGCAGACCAACCCACAATGAATTCTCCTGAATACTGTTGGTTGGTGCCCTATCCTCCATTCTGAACATCTCTAAAAAGAGAGTAAAAAAGATCCTGCTGCACAGACACTCTCTCTCACACACACACACACACACACACACACACCTGACCTAGAACAGGTTCTTCCCTCCTGACTCGCTCGCTCTCACACACACACACACACACACACACACACTCTCTCTCTCCTGTGCAGTCACTTTCTTTTAGGCTCAGAGTCCATTCACCTCTCCTCTCATCTTGATTCATGCCTGTCTGCCTTCCTCCCTTCATGAGTTACCTTCCAGTAGCCAGGTGCTCCTTACATTTGAAAGGCCAATTTCTTCTATTGGATTAATTCATCAAAGTCTCCTCGGAGCTCACTGACCACTACAGCAGGAGCAGGGAGCAGGAGGAGGCATGAATGTGGGAGAGGGCATGAAAGGCCGATATCACTAACTTTCTGCTTTTGTATGAGTCTTTCAGTCAGAGCCATAATTCTGACTTACAACATTTCATGGAGCGTCCATGAAGTTTAAAACCGTTTGAGCTGGTTTATTTTAGCTTTAGCTTACCTCGCCTCTCCCAGAAGGACTGATTCTGTAAATGTGTACAAAAGGAAAGCTAAGGAGTTAACAATAATTGATTGATTGATTGTATTTTGTATTTTAAAAAATCGATGCTTTGCTTTTCCAAACTAAAACATAAATGCATTTCAGTATCAGCATATGACAAGCTGTAACTTATATCCCGACAACCCAAATAAATATACTGTAGGCATGTCACCAGTAGCACACATGGCCTTTTCAAAATAAGACCAGTAGCACACATGGCCTTTTCAAAATAAGACTAGATATAGAGAACACCACTTAACCATTGGTTCAGAGTGGATTTAAACCTATTTACATTTGTTATCATGGTAACACTTTACATTATGGTTCACTAATTAATGCTTAATTCAATTATGAGAAATTGTGATTAGTTACCATTATAAGTAAGGTAGGAGGCTTTTCCAATTACTAACAGGGGCACAAAGTGTAGTAAGTAATAGCTTTCAATAATTTATGCTCACTTTAAATACAAAAACAATAAAGTCTGATGAAAAAAAACAATCTGCTCGTGACGGAGGATGAATGACGATGATCAGGTCGGCTATTGGAAGAGAGGCTGCATACAAACATAGTAGAACAAATCTACAAGTAGCCACTCATCATTGTTTAGGACATAAGAACTTGCTCAAAATGTTCTCTCTATGTATACACGTATGATTAAAGATGTTTAAAGTAGATTTAAACTTTGAGTGGTTAAATTATGAGCATTTCAACCGGAAAGCCTCCCTTATTTGAATTGGAGGAACTAGTATCATGTTTATTGCCGCACTCACTTCTACCATCCATCAATGCTTTTCTCGAGACTTACTCATGTTAATGTGGGTTTTCTAACTCTTCTTCTTACGCCCCTGTGTTTCTAGACGGCCACGATAACTGGTCGGCATACAGAATGAATGCAATTGTATGAATCACTTCAACTTGTTCGCGGTGGACAGTGGACCGCTAATGATGATGGTCCAACTTCACAGTGAATCATAAACGTTTGCATGCAGCCAACAAGTGAAGCATCACAGAAGAGTCAAGATATAAAATCTTCCGTGTGCAATCACTTCTCAATTGAAAACTACCCACGCACTGTAATTTAATCAGTATTTTATTTTCCAATTTCCCCACTCTCATTGCTTGAATGACCACGTTAACTTGTTCGCCTCCGTCCCCAGCATAGATTAAGTTGTAATTGGGTTTTTCAAGAGGCTTGTGGGTTGAGATGTATCAAAAGGCCCTGATTTGACTTTCCTCTTCCTCTTGACCTGGGGTAGTTTGTCTTGGTCTCTCTCTCTCTCTCTCTCCCTCCCCCTATCTCTCTACAACCAGTGGTCGACTGCGTTAGCCCTGGTTGCATCCCTGTTCATTACCGAGGGGGAAATGAGCTGTTTGATGCAGCCCCCAGATGACGGCTCAGCCCCTATATTACTTCTGCCACTCGCCAGATTTAAAATCAAATTAGCTGAGCAGCTGACTGAAAGCCCTTTAAAGCTCCCTACGCACACACACACACACACACACACACACACTCACAAACAGAAAGAGAGAGAGCGAGAGAGCGAGAGAGCTGAGAAGAAGGCTTGATTGTGCATTCACACCTTAGATTCAAGTGTCTGGCGCACACACACACACAAGTACTGACACCAACCGTCTCTCAAGCAGTGTTAGGGGAGTTTTTGTCAAAGTAAACTATATTTATAACTGCACATGATAAACATAATAGTCTGTAGAATATGGATATCACCTTTGTGTTACTTCAGTAAACAGCCTCTAATGGTTCCCGCCATTGAGGCATGTCCATCAATTTAACATCTGACTAAAATGTTTTCGTTTTTCCCCTCAATTAACTTAAAGCCATAATTGGAAAAGGCTAAGTAGCTGTCGTCTGTCTCCACCGTGGGCTTTAAAGCATAAGTTCACTCAGCGACTTTTGCAATAAGTGCATGATGTGACGGTTGCTGTGTTGTGTCATCGGTTGCTATAGTACGATCCGACGGGGGGGGGATTTAGGCATGATTCATGCATGAACACACAGGGACACACGCTAGTAATCTACAATATATCCTATTTATTGTTAATGTCAAAAGAGTTGCATGTTGCAGCTTTGAGGTCTGACTTGCAAACACAAAACTGTTGCTGTAACACCGCGAAGCCGTTCTGTGCACGGTGGTGATCGGCAGCGTTGTAGCCGCAGTGTGAGGCGGCTAATAAGGAGGAAACCGGGTGACGCAAGAAGTCCCAATATCTTGCCCCCATGCTGCTGTTTTCACTACCCCCCCACGTCCTCCTGCAACCCACTCAGTGCTGTAATTAGAGTCCCCGGTGCGCCGGTAAAATCTGCCCTCCACACACCTTCCGTGGTGTTTGTTCCTCATGTGGGCAGCAATAAGAAACACACACACACACATACACACAAAAAATGCTTTCTTGCTCACTTTGTCCATTGACGTAGGTAGGAGTATGCAATATGAACATGCATTAATATTATCGTGCAACGTGGACCACACGGCATGAAAACATGTGAGAACAGAACATTATGCTTTGCCGTTTTTTTCTTTAATTGTATCTAAACCAAGGAGTTAACCATTAATGGGATTTTCCAATTGACTGATCTTTTGTCCTTTTCTAAATGTCATTGGGGGCCAACTACAGTAAAAACCCACACAAAGGAATCATTGAGGCCCATTACATTAGATGGATAGACTGTGTGGGTATGTGGAGGACTCTTGCATAGCCATTACTGTAAAGAAATAATTGATTGCATTAACCTGCCCTTTCACCATTTTACAAGTGCGATCCATATTCCTATGTAGTGTGGGGTTTTTAACCTAAGAGGAAAGAACGTAATGATTTTGTCAGGCCGGTATTGAATAGCTCTGTGGTGTTGTAGT
This sequence comes from Hoplostethus atlanticus, assembly GCA_034670405.1. Taxonomy (NCBI): domain Eukaryota; kingdom Metazoa; phylum Chordata; class Actinopteri; order Trachichthyiformes; family Trachichthyidae; genus Hoplostethus; species Hoplostethus atlanticus. The sequence goes on from JAXDDX010000013.1 coordinate 3,010,107, forward strand.
TACTCACGGCGCGCTGCTTTTCAAGCGTCTACACCACACGGAAATGTCAGTGTCATTTTCCATTGGGAGGAATCTACACACACACACACTCCCACTCATGTTCATGAAAAAATCTATCTAACTAACATTGCATACACGTGCACACACACACACACTGGACAAGGACTGACAAACATTCACACTCGGAGGGTGATACTGATATTTTTGGATTGAAGCAGCTGATAGCAGATATTTTGTGCCAATTGTCAATATCTTAAAATTTGATCATTTTCATGCCAAAAAATAAAAAAGATACAAATATTAGAGTGTTTTTCCCAGAATTATCTTCTTGTTAGAGTAGAAAAGCCTCTGAAACAGCATTTAGACCTTCATGTTACACTGAGACAACCAGTGTAGTATTGATCAATTCTGCAATAAATATGTAATACATCAAAGTGAATCATATCCATCATACCAGAGGTGGGCGACATTGACTGACCTATATATGACTTGAACATCGGCTTGATTTGGCAAACGGGTATATCGATCTAACCCTTGTTGCCACGTCTATTGCTTTGTGTTTCTGTGTGTTGTCTAGAGTTCGTGCCTTTTCGGTAATCATCAAAAAGCATGGGCTGTCGATAGGGAAAGACTACAGGGAGGGCTGCAAGGGCTCACATGGACGATATGACTACTATGACAACGGCACCTTGTACAAAAGGATGCTTACCAAATTGAATGATAACCTAATTAGGGCTGAAGGGATGAAACTGAAGCCAAGCACATCAAAAAGCATCTCCATGGTCAAAGGGAAACTGTCGTCCAAAAGATTGTACATAGATGAGGACGCAGTCCCCACAGTATCTGAGAAGCCTGTTAAAGGCTCAGAGAGATGGGAAAGGTGAGCTTAAATGACAAGGATCATGGTCAGGAGTTAAGACAGGAAGTAATAAGAGGAATAGATAGCATAGAGAAGTCAATGCTACCTGGGAAGCTAAACTTGTGGTGCCTGCAGTTTGGACTTTTTCCAAACTTGAGGGCCTCTGAAAATGAAATAACAAAGGTAGAGAAGCTAGAGAAATTGATTGGCTCATATGTTAGGAAATGGAGTCCCACGCTGTCTTAATGATGTAGCACTGCATGGGAAGGGGCTTCTTGAGTTACCCCTGACTAGCTTAACAGAGGAGTCTCAATGTGCTAAAGCGAGATTGGAGATGACACTAACAGTCTAAAGATAGAACAGTTAAAAGTTAGACTTTAGTAACGGGCCGAAAATGGAATCCCAGAGAGGCAGTTCAGCAAGCACAGTCAGCTCTAAGGCACAGGGATATTGTAGGACAAGTGCAACAGGGTCAAGGAGGCTTAGGGCTTAGTACAAACCCATGTGGTGCAAGGCAACACAATCAGAAAAAAAGGAAAATGGTAGTTGGGAAATGGGAAAGTGTAGAGAGGAGGCAGCTTGGCTGGAGGGATTTATGGAGGGATGGAGGCAACCCGGATTAGGTTCATTATAGGAACAACCTATGATGTGCTTCCCTCTCCTCAAAACCTCAGACAATGGCTCGGCGAAGACCCTGCATGTCCCCGCAGCTACACTCATATTCTGTCAGGTTGTAAAACAAGTCCCCCCCCCCAAGGATGATACACTTGGAGATACAATCAGGTGTTGAAGGGTCTAGCGGCCACAATTGAGAGTAAACGAATGGAAAGTAATTCTTGAGCTACTTGGAAGGACGATTCTGAAATTGTCTTTGTCCGCGAGGAAGAGCAGATTAGGAAAGAAGCAGTGCAGGAATATCGCAGGGCAACTAGGGGGAGCTGGAGACTGGGAAATGTCAGTAGTCTTGTAACTTGTAATCCCACGAGAAATAGCGAGCACTAGTTTAAGACTGGACTGAGTACTATGGTCGGCCACGTTGCGGGCCAAGATGCAGTCGATGAAGCATATGAAAGAAAGAAGCTCAGGTGTGCTGAGTTAGCAGCAGGGGTTGGAAGGCTAGGGCACGCCCCGTTGAGATCGGATTTTGTGGCAATGCCAGCTACCACGTTGCTTCGGGAGCTAGGCATCCACCGAGCATCGCGCTGTGAAAGCAATGTCCGAGGCACCGGAGGGGGCTTGTCAATGGCAAAGGAGGGACAAAGGTCGAGAGCTTGGCCTAGCAGATACATTGTGGTGGTCTGGAATGATGTACAGGCCCAGACAACCACTCTCTGGTTTGGCATTCATTTCCTAGGGTAGGGAATTGTTAAGGAGGCTAGTCTAGTGTTGAGCTGAGTATCTTAGCAGTGCTGAGGTTGGGTATAGAGGGGGGTCCCAGGACAACGAAACATCTATGATGGGACTTGATATGACATCCCTCCATTCCTTGTACATTTAAACCAGGTTTCTATTCATGCACTCCCCCTGGTCTACGGCACAAGGGACAACTACATCATGTCCCGCGTATTGGTAAACATCACAAGCACAATTCCTTCAGGTTGACTTGAAAGGCGATAAAGTGAAAAGTGCAACGCCTGATGCGCTACAAACGCCATTAAATTAATCCATTTGATAACCCCCAATCGCTGGTCTCCCCCTCTCTCTCTCCCTCTCTCTCTCCTCTCCCCCTCGCCTCTCTCCGTCTCTCTGCTCTCTTTCAAGGCGACACTGAGAGAGAAATATAGATTTGATAAGGCCGCTTGCTCCCGCCTCACATCCATGCAGAGAAAATACATTTCCCCCCTGACAGAGCCAAGTCTCATCCTTCCTCTCTGGAAAGATTACAAAGCAGGCAGGCAGGGACAGAGAATGACACAATCTGCGTCGCTATCCCTCCCGCCTCGGCAGGAGACTGTTTCTGCAGCAACACCGTCCATAGGTTATGATGACAAGACTCCCAACCTGCAGAATCCATTATGTCTCGAGCTGCATCTGTCTGCCACCTTGTGTATAATTCATTATTATGTACTTATGGATTCCTGCACAGCACGCCAAGTGCAACTCTGATTCATTGCAAAGGGAATAGAAGCGCTCTAAACTGGCTTTATTATGGAGAGTGCAGTTCTCCACCCCAGCACCTGGGATAGATGCTTTGTTATGTTAGGGCTTTATTAGTACCAGTAAATCATTTGATAGCAATGCGGCTGAAACAGAGATAATTATTGACGTTGTAGCTCGCCGTTTAATGGTGTGGTACCAAGACATAGCTCAACGAGTCGCAAAGGACCATTGCTCTTTTATTCCTTCTGCTTTTGCTCTCTTCCCCCCCCCCTTCATTAGATTCTCACACATCTCTTCCAACCTTTTGTTCGTGTGTTTTTCTTTTATCTTTTCCTTTTGTGCTATTCTCTTTAAACTGTTATTTTTTATTCAATCGCTCTTCGTCTTTCGTTGTCCCGCGTCTTCCTCCCTCTCATTACAGAGTTTAGAGAATGCTCTGGGTCTCTTTTCTTTTTTTCTTCTTCTTCAGATTTCATGCTACACAGTGCAGCTGCATTTAAGCCCCGAGTTTTAAAAATGTGTTTGTGTCGGCGCGTGGCCTGTTGCTGCTCTCCCACCTCCTCTTCTGCTTTTTCTAAAGCTGATGTGTCTTTCATTACCGGGGTCTGACAGCGCCGGGCCGAGTGGATGTCTGTTTGTCACCCTCTAATGGGGCTTGGCAGCCTACAAGGTGTGCACAACACCTCCAAGAGAGTGGCCTTCTCTTCCTGTCTCTCTCTCTCTCTCTCTCTCTCTCTCTCTCTCGGTGGAGGAAAAGACCAATAACGCTACCTTGTGCATTCAGCCCACTGTTCAATTTCACTTCATGTCCGCGTCAGTGCCACGAATTGGATCAGGCACCTATGGACAAATTCCACATCCAATTGACTTGATGGGAATTGACCAAACCAGGATCTCACCAAGCGCTACGCTTGATACTGCTCTTGCTGTCAATTGCAATATACCGCTTTAAAGTAAGGAAATCTAATCAATTTTGAGTAAATACTGCTTTTGGTGTTGGCCTATCGATCTGCTCTGCACTGTACTTTTGCTTATCTGTCTCTGTAGAGCATGTGACACGTTCCCAAATACACCCACATTAGGGCCACGGACCCCCAGACACAAGATTTTACCAGTATTGGAAGATTCTTGGTGTTATTGATTTAGTAGTGAATTGTAGAACTGTCTGAACTGTACGAGGAGAGTGAAGTCTATGAGTATGATTCTTCACTACTGAATGAAATTAAATTTGAGTGAAATTACACTATTCCTCATTTTCCTGGGGACTCCTGCAGCCCCCTCAATGACCCCTGAGGGTCCCCGGACCCCACTTTGAGAACCACCGCTCTACAGGACATCATTTTAGTGAGGATGTCCAAACTGGGGCAGTTCATACAGTAGCGAGATGGGAAAAGCTGGGAGGAGAGAAATGAGAGAAGAAGGAGGAATGCTGATGGAAAGGGAAAAAGTGAAAGCAAAGCCGGCAGTAGAGAGAGACAATAAGTTGATAGACAATAGGAAAGATGATTAGAAAGGGCGTCGAAGAGGCAAAGAATAGGGTGAGGTCGAGAGCAGAGGAGCGGGAGATCCAAATCGGTGTGTGGCTGTCACAATGAGTGGCCTATAGCCTGCATTAACACAGAGGCCACATCTTTTATTAACCCACACCTTAATTTGATCCCATGGAGGAGGTGGGTGATGGAGAAAATCAGTGGGAGGAGGTAGGGATGGGAGGATGCGGCTGACGTGTTGAAACATGGTGTGGGAGTCAGGAACCTACTTTTCTCCACTCGAACAGGAAAGGTTAAAAAGCCTGATAGATCGTTCCATTTTTAAACGCACCTCTGTGCTTGTGTGTGTGTTCTGTGTGTGTGTGTGTGTGTGAATGCACTTGCATGTTGCTTGCATTTCCATGCGTGCAGTCAGTGTGTTAGAACGGGATACGCTGGCTAATAACAAGATGTTCCTTTGAAAATCGCAGAGCATTCATCCTGGTGTGTTCTTTGAGGCGAGCGGCGTGCGGGGGGGGGAGGGTGGGTGTGGGAAATGTCAACCATTAGAAATAAACAGCCTTGTCATGAGGACAACTCATGACAGGGAGAACAATACAGAGACAGAGAGGGGAGAAAGGAGTGATAGATGTAGCAGGGTGAGGGAAGATGGAAATAGAAAAGGATGGAAAGGCAAGAAAAAAGAGCGAGAGGGAAGATGAAAACACTTCCTCGCTGCTGCTCTTCCCCCTGAGTCAGCCTGCCAGTCCCTCCCTCCAGAGCTGCTGAATCTCTTTTCCTATCTCTCTCGATCCATCTCCATCTTTTTTTTTCCTCTCTTTCTCTCCAAATCATTTTTCTCCACTGACACCATGGAAAAACCTCCCAAGTCTCTCGCTGGCTGCTCAACAATCCACACATCATTAGCGGCTGGGGATTCTTGTTGTATCCCTACCCCGGTTCCCGATGCTTTGCTGATGGGTAACAACAGTTTTATCATCGTTTGGGTTTGTCACAACTTCATTTCTCACTGTATATCCTAATGTAAAGGGATGTAACGCCCATCAAGGCCTGTCATCGACTCCAATCAAGTACAAACCTTTTCAAACCTTAAAGGAGTTTTGGGGAAATTGACTCAACGTCCTTGACCTTACCTATTAAGTGATAGTAGACAATAAAATGATCCATGTGTCCCTGGTAGATCGCTTGCTCCGGTGCTCCATGCTAACACTTTAGCATACACTATGTTGAGTGATAGTAGGCTCTGTAGTTACACTTTAGCATACACTATGTTGAGTGATAGTAGGCTCCATAGTTACACTTTAGCATACACCATGTTGAGTGATAGTAGGTTCCATGTTTACACTTTAGCATACACTATGTTGAGTGATAGTAGGCTCCATAGTTACACTTTAGCATACACTATGTTGAGTGATAGCAGGCTCCATATTTACACTTTAGCATACACTATGTTGAGTGATAGTAGGCTCCATAGTTACATTTTAGCATACACTACGTTGAGTGGTGTAGGCTCTAAAGCTACTTTCTGTGTTTACTTAGGAAGTGAAGGTGGTGCACAGCTAAAAAAAATCACTGCACAGCGGATGAACACAGGTACACCTTTTTATTACTTAAAGATCAGTGATACTAGTTGCCTACTATCACTCAACATAGTGCATGCTACAGTGTTAGCATGGAGCGCCAGAGGGGGTGATATGGGACAGATGCATGATTTTGGTGTCTGTGTTCGCGTCACGTAGCGGCTAAGGTAACCAACAGGCCAGTCTACCCACAACTTGCTGTATTCCTTCAACTGTTGAAAGCGTCTGGGCTTATTTTGGAGTTGACGACAGGCCTTGACGGATGCTAGCGTGGCGTTAGCGGTGTGTTGCATTTCCAAATCCTGTGGCTCGGGAGGTTCTGGGATGGAAATGCTGCAGCCGTGGAGGGTGAATTCCTCTTTCTTCCCCTTCTCTTGCTGCACACCGACTGGGACGTCAAACCTGATTGTTCCGAAGTGACACCCAGCACCCAGATTCTGCCATCACATGTCTGTGCTCACAATATAATACACCCCCCTCCCTCTCTCCCTCCCTCCTGTCCTATCTCTCCGTTCTTTTCGTCTATTCAGCTGCCTGTCTAGAGCGGTGACTAGTTCCTCCTCATTCGCTCCACTCATATCTCCCGACCCGACACCACCGAACCAGCAGTAGGGCCTCCTCTCTCTCTCTCTCTCTCTCTCTCTCTCTCTCTCTCTCTCTCCTGCCCTCGATCGTCCCCCTGCTCATTATTAAATTGTCATTTTGGGAGCGAGGGGACTGCTGATCGGTCTCCACGCGTTCGTTTGACCACCCCGTGCAATATCTCAGACACCACTGATCAGATTTTGATGGCACTTGGGGGAATGATGCATCTCACCATTGCATTCTGGTATTTTCCAAATTACACTAATTGGCCCGGGGGGGGCACTACGCTTACAGGTCAAAATTTAAAAAATTATAATAACCAGTAATGACATGAAAATTGGTGACATATCCAAATATCCCTCCTAATTTGGCTCCAACATTTTTTCCAACATGTTGAGTTTAATTCTCTTTAATTCTCCTCACTTTTTTTTTTTTTTTTTTTTTTTACTAATTAACCCAAACGATAATTTGTTCCACAACAGACTTGAACCTTTGACCCCTTTCGAATCTACGAAACTTGATTGGCCCAGAGGGTGACGGCATTATCTGTGGGGGCCGACGTGTTTACTGCCTTGTTAGATGTAGAAAGTTTTATTCTAAGTGCGGCGCTCAGTAGTGAACGTACTTAAGAGTTAATGGGCTGCTGAGGGAGGTTTAAGGCGGGCGAGAGGTAAAGACGGAGTGATGAACAGAGAAAAGAAGGAGAGCCGTGGAGAAAGAGTTCCAGGGGAGATTTTGATTGGCCCACTCCTGTCCAGGTTTTAATCTGCCTGGATCTGTAATTAGTGGTAACTGTGTCACAGCCAGACCTGCTTAGAGAGGGCGAGCACACACACACACACACACACACACGCGAAAACACAAAAGACATGCAATACCAGATGCACACATAAGTAACTCACTACACACACACACACACACACGTAGCACGGGAAACAAAAGAGGCATGCGTTTCAAGCGAATCAAACCTGTGCACTGCAAATTTTCATGCACATTTTAGCAGAAAGCAAACACTCCAACATGGAGGGATGAAAGCGTGTCTTCCCGCTGAAGCATATAAAATTAAAATATTACAGCACATACCAGAAATCCACTGAGGGACAAACTCCCACGTTCTGCTTTTATATCCGCGCTGCCTTCTGTAAACACTTAGAAGCTAAAAATCACCCATCGACACGTTCACTTACCACTGCATCGCTCTGCCTTTCCTCTCCAGTGGATCTTATGGTTTCTTGCTAGCCTCGGGCTACGTGCTGCTCCTGATTGCTACGCACCCGGACTAACGGCACATAAAAAATGGCCCCCGCACAGGGCTGGTGTGTGTTTGTGTGTGTGTGTGTGTGTGTGTGTGTGTGTGTGTGTGTGTGTGTGTCTAACATAGGTCATTTCAGCACTTTTTCACAGATTAAAAGGCTGAAGACAAATGAAGAGCAGCCAAGTAATCTCTGTCTCTCTGCCTCCCTCTCTCTCTCTCTCTCTCTCTCTTTCTCTCTCCTCCGCAGGGAGTGATTTAATAAGATTGAGTCTCAGAATAAATGACTGAAGAGGTTTTTATGCCTCTATTTTTACACCGCCGATGACAGCTTCTCATCACGGTGCTTCTTTAAATTATTTCTGCATCTTTTTTTGTTTGCGGGAAAATGTCCATTTCAGTGTGTTGTGTTTTTTTTCCCCTCCTGTTTTCCGCCATAGATCGAGGCCAATTGTGACAAATTGGTATGATATCGTGTTGTATTAAAATGGCTCACTATAACATCTCCTTATCGTGTCATCAGGATTAATGGGCTACTTTCTTGTCTTGGTCTGGTCTAATGCCTTCACCTTGACCTACAGTATGTGGGATGTCCTCACCGTGTTCATGTAACACTCCATCTGCAGATCAACCATCCGCTACTTACCCACAAATGAGCTTTGGTTACATAGCGTGGCGTGCAGAAGCCTTAAAATCTAAAGACAAACATTAGAAGTGTACAATTTCAATTAGAGGCGACGATCATACAGGTTTTAAGATGTGGTTGATGTGTAACGACTGAAAATATGAGCGTTTATAGTCTAAGAGGGCTAGCGGTTAGTCCACCTTCACCCCCTCTTATCAATGAAAGAATAGAATAGAAATAAAAACTCGTAAAAACAGCGTAGAACACGTTGCCCCAAGCCCAACGTATAGCGATGTGCTGAAAACATTGAAGATGTGTTGCGATAAAAACCCTTTATTGTGTGATTTTTTTCTTTTTCTTCTTCTTCCCCCGAAGCACTTCTGTGCTTATAGCTGGAGAAAACACACTCTGTGTTATTTTAATGCATTGTTGTTGTTGTTGTTGTTTTTTCTCAGAGTGAGACCAGATCTTGACCTCAGCCAAGCGGAGGAACATTGGCTTCAGGCTGAAGTCACGTACACTCGGCTGGCGTCTGGAGAATACACCTCATAGCGTGAAACTGTGATGCACTTTCTTTGTCCGGGATTTTACTCTCAAACGTGCACGCACACACACACACACACACACACACACACACACACACACACACACGGTAATATTTCCACTGTGTTGTAGCTGTGCTGTGAAGGAGAGTGAATGTTGCATCTGTCAGCCCCTGATTGTCAAGCCATGTCTTCTGCAGAAAACATAGACCGCACACACACACACACACACACACACACACACACACACCACCCATATTCACAAAGTGGGCGAGATGTTTTCCTGCTAATTGCCTCTGCTAATTTTATCTCCAGAGTTGCAGTGGAAGTAGTACAAAGCTTTTCTGTGTGCTTAGATGTGTTTTTTTTGTGTCTCTGAAATATTACCCTGTGTCTTTGAAAAAAAAAAAAAAAAAAAAGCTAGCGAACCTCAAAACTTAAACCTCGATTGTAAAAAAAAAAAACTTGATTTTCTTATTCATGAAAACGGTCAGCTCCGGTTGACGGGATGATGTTTTGTACGACAGCAGGAAGAAGGGTGTGAATGTAAAGAGTCACATGGGACTGAAAATCAAACAAGACACACAAACAAACAAACATTAGCGCCTCTTTACCTTCCACCTCCTCGTTCTGAGCCACGTCGCCCCCGGGGTCGCGACCTCAAATCACTGCGTGACCTTTGAACCCGCCACGATATTCCCCATTGGCCGGCTCGGTACCGACACAGAGGTTATTGGTTCAGCTAATTGCTATTTGCGTAGCTTTATTAGTATCCTACTCCTCCACGTCTGTGACATTTCAATCTTTCTCACTCTCTCTCTCTCTCTCTCTCTCTCTCGCTGTCGTGTTGCATTCTGGGAGAGGAATAAGACAGTGTTTGGTGTGTGATTAAGTATTCATGCTTAAAAGTAGCGACGGGCAGGTCTCGGGAGGGCGGGCCTTGGAGGAGGAGAGCAAACATTAATATGGGCTTAATAACTCTTTCTGTGCGCTTCCTCGTTCTCCCACTCCGGCTTTACCTCTCTCGTCCTCTCTCTCGTACCTGTTTTATTCCAAGTTATGATGTATCGAAGTAGAAAAAGGCTGAAGGGAACCGGAAAAAGTCGATGCAGTTCAGAGGATTTTGTGTGAGAAAGTGTGTAAGTAAGTAAATAGCAATTGAAATGCGTTCATGGACTTTCTGCAACATATAAAATATAAGTCCGCTACAATAATGCATTTCTACGTCTCTGCAGAACAGCGGCTTGCCCAAACACTTATCAGTTGTTGACATTTATTCACTTCAACCCAGCTGATATTTTTTTTTTTTCTTTTGCGACATTTCAAAAGGTTTGCATCAAATCCACTCGACAGTTGCATGGACACAAACCCTCTGTTGTTTCCTCGCAACTTTCAATTACTTCCCCTTGTATAGTTTCCTTGTACCTTTTGTCCCTGTCCCTCTTAACGGGGAGCTGCATGTTTGTGTGTGTGTGTGTGTGTGTGTGTGCATTTCCTCATCCATGCCTAGGCGTCTTTGTGTTTGTCCTGTGGTGTCTCAGCTCAGTGTGTGTGTGTCTGAGTGTGTGTGTGTTCGTGAGTGAAATGTCAGTCTCATTTTGCTGTTATTACTTGAGGGACGGAGAGGAGGGCTTTGCTCTGTAATCTCGGCATCCCTGTGGCCGCACCACAATCCCTTACCTGGGAACACACTCACTCTGGTTACACAGAGGCTTTTAAACACCTCATCTGCAGACTGTTCCATTATGGCTGTAAAACATTATGTTTTGAACTCGCCGTTTCCCGCTGTGCACAGCGCTATTTACTGAAACCCGTGCATAACTGGGGGTGAAGGGCTGACAAATGATTCAGTTAACAGCGCCACAATAAGAGCGTTTGATTGACTGATTGATTGTGATGGATTGGCCCGTGGGGGTGTGGGTCAGAATAATGAGCACCTTTGCAGCTCGGGTGCTTATTGAAAGCGTGACTTTCCTTGTTAAGGGGACTTCTGTCCAAAGCACTTCTCCATGTCAGGCATTAGCTTTGAAGAAAATAACAGCTCTGTGTGCACAATGCCTGCACACCAAACTATGTGCAGCGTGTGCATACTGCATGCACGTATGTTCAAAGTTTTACGAGGTTTCCCCCCCCCCCAGGTAGCTGACAGCGCTCTACCATGTTCACATGTCTGACTGATGTTATTTTCTGCTGTCAGGTCCGACCGCTGGCCTCTCCCGCTCTGAGCCAGCTGTGAATACGTTAGCATGTAGCAGCATCATACACATCTCCTCATGCCAACTCTGTGTGTGTGTGTGTGTGTTTGTAGGAGGAGAAAGCCGTGGCCCCCCGAGTCCCCCCTGAGCCTGGGAGAGAAGTTGCCTGTTGAAAACACCGCCGTGCGTCTCTAAACACCCGGCTCTAGATACACAGCGAGAGTTGAGCAGGTCAGTTTCATATTGCTAACGTGCCTCTCTCTTTTTCTTTTTCCCCCGGCAAAGGGAGACGGAGGGCGGGAGGGGAGGGGGAGGAGAGCCGGGGCAGCGGTGGCAGGGGGAAGGGGGCGACCAAATTGAAATAGAAATCCAAGTCATTGGATAAAGAAACAGGACTCTTCATTTTGTCTTGTTGTGCAACCATGTATATTTCCCACCGCCGCCATCTCTCTCTCTCTCTCTCTCTCTCTCTCTCTCTCTCCCTCTCTCTCCCTGCCCTGCAGTGTCCCCGCGATGATTGATACGCACCGAGAGCGAGGCTAGCTAGAGAGACAGAGAAAATCATGCATAAAAGATGAGTGCAGTTTATTGTGTTTTCCTGGGGGCCGAGGGGGAGCCGGAGTTATGGATTTATGTGGTGTGTGATTGGATGAGAGCCAGGACCCCTGGGACAGATGTTGGTGGGGGGGAGGGGAGGGGGGGGGGGGGTTGTAGGGGTGGGAGGAGGGTGTAGAGGTACAGAGCAACCAGTCATGTCGGACAGGTCTGGATCGCTTGCTGACAAGTGGTGGGACTCTCCGTGGCCGGAGGGGCCTGCGGGTGCTGCGGCGCTTCCACGCTGCTCGCCGCTCGCCTCTTCCTCTGCAGTCATAATTAGAGCGTAATGGCCGGTCCTCACCTCTCCAGGCAGCTGGGCGGGTGACTGCAGTGAGCAGGGTAGGCTGAATACCGAGTCGGGTAAGACGGATGTATCGGATATCAGGCCAGGCTCTGTTATCCACCTGCGATACGATGGATATTCTTCTTCTTCTTCTTCTTCTTTCACATCTTTACATTACATTATAGTCATTTAGCAGACACTTTTATCCAAAGCGACTTACAATAAGTGCATTAGAGAACCACTAGTCACCAGAAATCATAAGTGCATTTCCTTCCTGAACAAGCATCTAAGAGCAGAACCAGTGCTGCTTCTTCTTCTTCTTCTTCTTCTTGTTTCAGAGGCGTTTCCACCCTGACAAGAATACAATTCTAGGGGGAAAAAGCTGAATACTTTTAACTTTTTTGGCATTAAAATGATGAACCTTATAATAAGTAAGGTTCCAGAGCACAACATGACCATGATGTATTGATGTTGATCAATACCAATGACTGATTATTTGGCCAGTTGCTCTCCAGCCTGGACTCTGTTTAGGAACGACAGAATTCCTCCCCCATTGGAATTCCAAGACACTCCCAGTCGTCCTCCTCTCCGTCTTCTGGGTATTATTCTAGTTGTCCGACAGGATAAATGGCGTTTCATTCTTCCCGGCAGATAAAGGATCTTAATGTGCGGAGGTCTCGGGGAGTGCTTCAGTTATGAAAGCTCATCTGTGGATTGGACGGGTTAGCGGTGACTCAGGGATCCCTAATCGTGTCTATCTGTCAGAGCGGTCAATATTGATTGGTGGTCGTAGCGCAGGAGAGGATCTACCTTATTGATCCGCTTTGATTCCTTTGTTTCATCTCCTCCTAGCTCAACTAATTGGCCTATTCTTTGTCGACAGGATTGACTTTTATGCCTGATATTATAGAGCCGTATTTATTCCCTTGAGGGGAAAAACAAATTAAAGGGAGTTTTTTTTCCCCTCCTCCTTCTTTTGCAGTGATATAATTCTTATAAACCCTTTTTTTCTCCAAGACGCTCATAAATTCAGAGAGGGAATCATTACTTTCTCATAAACGTGATGATATTGCTCTCATCGGCTCGGCTGCAATGTAAAAAGCATTTTATGAGATGGGCTATCTATTCCGAAACGTCACGTGACGGCGGCCCCCGCTCTCCGATTGGCCCGAGCGGCGGCGGCGGCGGTAATGCCATTTCATTTAATAGAGATGCATGGACGTCTTCTATCTGGAAGCGGAGGATGTTCTTCATCCGTCTCTGCTCCGCGGGAGAGTTAAAGATGAAAAGTGACCCGCCGGTGTCCATTCACTCCACTCCTCTCCCTACAGGCGACATGGCGTCTCCATAACGACTGTCTCTCTCTGTGACCGGCTGTCTAGTAAACAGAGATGCATCGGTGGGGCCCGTCGCCTTTCGCCCCGCGGCCCGTATTGACCAGTGCTTTACTCGGAGGTTTTGTCCAGCTAGAGTGATTACAGTGTTTAGCCTAGATTTACTCGCAGCGGCTGCAGGGGAGATGGACCGCTCTACAGCTGCGGGGGGTTGCGGGTTCAGATCCCCCGGGGGGGGGGGGGGGACGGGGTGGCGAGCGTCTCCGAGCGCTGCTTCATTAGACGCTGCGGCTTAGTCACAGGGAGGATTACGGATGCATATGTTGCACAGAAGACGGAGGCAAGCGGGGCTGGGAGGATCGGAGGGGTGGGTGGCAGCGCTCGGGTCAGAGATGGGGGGGCTTTTCTTTTCCGCCGCACCAGGTGTGGGAAAGGAAATACATTATCCTCCAAAGGTTAAGGCAATACCAGATGGCAAATCTCCATTCTCACGCAGGGACTACCCAGGAGCGGATGATAATGGCACAGTTTGCAGTATTGTCAAGACGGGAAAAGAGCACATGAGTAGTACTGTAAGACCGCCGGCCATATATTATGAGATACAGTTACATGCTTCTCTGTTTCTCAAGCAGCCTGGTGTTTGTTAGAATAACCCGAGGAAGAGAAACTCTGTGGACGAACAGGATGACACCCAACCACCTCTCCTAGCTTCAACCCGTCGGAGCGGCTCACTTCCAAGACGCCACCCGGCTGCAGAAAGACATTGCTCAGAGTTGACTGTATTAGTGTGAATGTAACTGATAAAGTGGGAGATATTGGAGTCTCTATCTCCCAACGGCCAGCGGGAACGCTCTTTCCCAGTCAGAAGCTCATCATTTATCGTAAATCTGATATGAATCTGATCTGAGTGCAGCATTACTCCCATATTAAACAGCTTACTGTGGCATGGAAAGTTCCTGCTCCTTTAACTTTTGGTTTTTGCAGTCGCACAAACTCTCGCTAAAGAAAGACTTGCTCAGTCTTTCTTTAGACCCGTCTGTCTGTATGTGACTATCTGTCTGCCTGCCTGTCTCTCTCTCTGTAGCCTGAACACTTCCACCCTGTTCGGCAGCATCATTTTTTTCCCCGCTGTCACCGCCCGCCAACCCAGTGCATCATTCATACATATGCAATGTAATTCATATGCATGCAACACATCTCTATTCATTTTGGCCCTATGCTCAGTGCTTGGCACTCCCCCATGGGTGCTTGTGTGTGACAGCACCATCCAGGCTGCTGTGTCCTGCTAGTAGAAGGTCTCTCAGACACACTATGTTATTTGTTCATTTAAACCCTTTTCACTCTGTTTGTCCAGCACTTCCATTCAGAAAGTGACGGTATCTTAGCTCACTGAAGGACTGTGGGGTGTTTTGGGGGCGCGTACCCATTGGCTGTGGGCGTGTCGTATGGGCGTGGCCAGTGGTGGGCTGGTTGTGGCCATCAAGGTGAGGCTAGCGGCCACAGGGCAGGGAAGTCACAGCAACAACAATAGAGTGAGGCTAAATGTGCAGCCGACAAGACCTGTTCTAAAGCACAATGAACATCGGCCTTGCTTTTCCACGCTGGCTTCATCTGGAGGAGACAAAGAAGCGATTCGGAGCTGCTTGCATCCTGCTAGACCGGTAGGATGCTAGTCAGTTTGCTAGGTTTTCTACACAGCAAGCTAGTGGCGCTAGATTATCCCACAGAGTTGATCAGACAGCTCGTCAAGATGAGTGACAAGTGTGTAGTGGGGCGGGAGGCGGAGGAGGGCAGGACTAACAATACACTTTGCTGCCTGGAGGCAAAAAGTTTCATATTGTAGCTTTAATACCGGTTTGGTTTGTGGCTTCGGCACACGTTGTAAATGCGGCTCCCGTCTGCTGCATGCACGTGTTAATGCTCACGTGACTTTCTGAGAAAAAACGTGTGTGTGTGTGCGTGCATTCTTACCCAAACCTCCAGCTATCATCATGCCTACGAGGCATGACGGTGCTCCAGATTGCATGTTGTCCGCGGCAGCCCCGGTTTTCTAAGTGCTCCCCCAAACTCGGTCGCGGCCGAGCTGAATTACATGCATGCGAGCGGCGAGCGCGGGCCCTGTAATTTCAGCGAGGAGGTGTCATGTTTAGTTACGCTCCTCGTAATGGAGAGCTCCTCTTTTCATTACCCTCCCTTTTAAACAGGCCACACCGTAGCAACATGTGGCGGTGATCAATTTGAATGTCATTAACACGGGTGGCGTTGAGGTCCGGCCTTCATTCTCTCCACTCCCCGACGCCGCCGTAATTGAATCAAGGGAAAGGGGGCGGGGAGTTGGAGAGCTCCTGGTCAAGCAAACAAAAGGATTATTAACATCACCGACGAGATTGTATTTACAGGGGGAGGCTGAGGGAGACTGTGCCATTTACAAAGCAATTTGCCCGCCGTGATGATGCGAGAATAAATAAATGGGAATTTGTTGTTGATTTACGTCGGGGGAATTGGGAGTGTGACATGAGGGACGGAGGGAGTCGAGTTTGTGGAGCCGTGCGCATCCTTCGAACGGCGAGGGGCGACACTGTTTCAATGTGCCCGTTTGATGCCTTCGAGTACACCGCAGCGGTACGCGACATTCAAACCGTGGTGCTGTATACCAGCATGTATATGTGTGTGTGTGTGTGTGTGTGTGTGTGTTAGCGGCGGTGCGGACGGCAGCTTTAACCTGTTTTTTTCCCCGAGAATAAAATCCAGACCCATCTGCAATTTGTCTTGATTAAGCAGGGTCTCCATCTGTGAGCGCCGATCTCTTGTTGGTGTCTTTTCCCATTTGCAATATATTTCATTCCAGCAGCCCCCCCCCCCCCCCCCCCCTGTCCACTTAACACCCCCACCTTCTCCTCCAAGCAAAAGATTAACAGATTAGAAGTAACATGATTGCATGCTTCCTTTTTTTTTTTTTTTTTTTTTTTTCATCCTCTTTCAGGAACGACGGAGAGAAGAAGAAGAAGAAGAAGAAGAAGGAGGAGGAGGGGGAAGAAAACGCTCTATGATTTGCCTCTTTTTGTCCCCATCTGCAATATCAGGCCCGTCAGAAGCACTTTATGTCTCCACCATTCTAATTTCATCTGTCATTCTTGCTCTGTACTGTATCACATGACACACACACACACACACACACACACACACACACACACACATTAGAATTCAGCACAGACGTGATGGTGTGACCGGGCCTCCTTCTCCAGTGTAGCGTATAGAGGCCTATCACACACCTCAGCAATGCGTAACCAATAACTTGAAAAAAAACAAAACGCATGGCTGAAAAAAAATGAAAAGAGATAGAGGCAGATGAAGTGCACTAGATGAGAGAGAGAGAGAAAAAAAAGATGAGGAGTTGAGAGGTTTACTGGATGGAGAGAGAATGAGAGACCAGAAAGAAAGACAAAGAGAGAGAGTGAATGGGAGAGAGAGAGAGAGAAAGAGGCGGAAAGTGGTGAAACAGGGATGGAGGATCTAGCAAGCTGGGTGGCATTAGCAGGGAAAGCCTCTCCACTTCTGCGAGATAAGAGATGGCCTTGACCAATGATGTGGAATGGTTCTGATTGGCTGAGCTTGATCCCCCGGCAGAGCGAGGCGAGCTCTTCCCCAGAGGCCGGAGCGCTGCCGCAACGCTGTCGGATATTCCATACTTCACTGAGACAACCGCGACTGCTGTAGGATACTGCAACCCCTGACCTTCAGTGCCGCATACATACTTCCCAACAACTACAGCCACAGCTACTTCAACCTCAACACCGGCAAAACAGCGTTGGCGTCATATGTCACTGCTTCAACAAGAACTACTGTGTCCCGCAACTTCACTGCAACACTCTTGGGTTGTGCTTCACTACTTCACGGTGTTCCCACTCCAGGCCTTAGTGCTCCGTTACCATCATGTCCTCAGATGTTTTTCAACCTGGATGAAGAGACCTCTGCCCTGGAACGACCCAAATGACGTGGTATTTATTAGACAGCCTGCCAAGCGTTCATGTTAAGGAATACTCGCTGTGGAGGTGGGATGAGATTTCAGCTGGTGAAGAAGGCAAGGAGTTGAAGAAGCGCCAAAGGCACGGCTTTAGCTTTTTCTTGTACAGCTATTGCTGCCATTTCTGTGTGGGTGCGGGAGAGGAGCCAGCAGTGGTGGGCCCCGGGATGTGGTGGGCTTCACCGAGGAACAGTTGTTCCAGAACTGGCATGAAAAAAAACCCACATGGGTTCAGATGTGACCGGTCAGACTCGGGTCGCGTATCGGATGTGTATCGGCTCTAGGCAGGGCCGCCGCTCCTTAAAGGATGGATAGGCAAGTGGATTTTTTTCTCGAAGAAAAAGTGTTAACGTTCTTATCTGATACAAAAAAATAAAAGGGGGCCTCCATAGAAAACTTTGCCTAGGGCCTCCAGCGGTGTAGAGCCGGCCCTGGATCTACAACCACATACCAATGTGGCCCAAGCTGGAAGATGTGGGAGTCTGGACTCTATAATACTAATATAATATGATGAAATGTAGCGTGATTATAATTACATTACATTACATTACATTACATTACAGTCATTTAGCAGACGCTTTTATCCAAAGCGACTTACAATAAGTGCATTCAACATAGGTAGGCAAGAGAAACTACTAGTCACCAGAAATCGTAAGTGCATTTCCTTCCTAAACAAGCAGCTAAGAGCAG
Source organism: Hoplostethus atlanticus (assembly GCA_034670405.1). Taxonomy (NCBI): domain Eukaryota; kingdom Metazoa; phylum Chordata; class Actinopteri; order Trachichthyiformes; family Trachichthyidae; genus Hoplostethus; species Hoplostethus atlanticus. Next base: position 3,028,263 of record JAXDDX010000013.1, read on the forward strand.
AACTAGTGTTAAGGTAAGAGTGCAATAAGTTAGCTACCTACTTTTTCTTAAACAAACATATAATGACATATTCCAGATTAAATCAGTTAGTAACTTTAGTATTTCTTATTTTAGATGAATGAACCTTTAATCCCTGTAGTGATCCCTGAAGATAATACAACAAACCATTAGAACAGAAGAAAATACTGGGAGTAATACAACAGGTATCATGGACAGGGTTAGAGTGTGCCTCTTGTTCAGGAGTACAGATGTAAGAACACATGAACAGGAAATCCTTTATTTTGACCATAATCCATAATCCACGTCGTGCAGTTGATCCAGTCTCTGTCTGCGTCTTGCCCTGTGGCCTCAGCCGGTCCCGTCTCCGTTTCCCATCTCCAGCGTCTGCACACTGACCGCTTAAGGTTGAGCCCCGGCAGGAGGCTCGCGGCGCCGAGGTCACAACCCAAGTCCAAGCCTCAAACGCACCGCGGACGGAGCTGCAGATTACCGTCTAGCCCGAGCCGACTAAAGAGGTCGACTGTCACCGGGGCCTCTTTTTTGAACGCTTGAGCATCGAGACCCGGCGGGTTTTTGGAAGTTGAGTCTTATCGTGGCGGCGCCGCACAGATGAGCTGCTCTGTATCCTCGCTTTTATCAGATCAGATGCTGACAGGGGGAACGCCGGGAGGAGGCGCCCGGCAACTTGGAAAAGCTGCTGGAGGGGTGGGGGGGGGGATAAAAAAACTTTCTGAGAGACGTCTCCCCCTCCTCTTTCTCCTCATCCTCCTCTCTCTTCACTCTTGTGCCTCTACACTTCTTCCCATTTGCTTGCGGACGTGTTTGCGTATGGATTTGTGTGGAGGCACTTGTATGTGCGCTGGGGGTTCAACCGATATGGGTTTTTGGAAACCCGAGCCAAAACCAATATTTCGAGATTGAAGCTGCCAATGGCTGACATTTTGATATTCAGTATCTTTGGATGTGACTGTTCTCATGCCAAAAATTGCAGAGTTGTTTTCGTGGCAGAGTGGAAAACCTCTGAAGCAGCATTTCAGACTATGGGATGCTCAAACTCTCCATGGAGACCCAGGACAATAACAACAATGTGGTATCCAATCAAAACATTGCATTAGGATCAATTCAGGTTAAAGGCTTCCCATAGACGATCAGTGTAGTATCAGCCTGATGTATCGGCCCCATATAGTGGCTTTTGAATGTGTGTATATGTGCTTGTGTGTGTGTGTGTGTTCTCAGATGCTGTGGGTGGTTTTTTTTGCACTCTCTCACCCGTCTGGCTCAGCTCCAAAGTATCGCGCTTCCTCTCCAGCTTGAGTTTACGCCGGGAAAAGCAGAAGGTTACCGGTTTGCAGCGCTGCGCGGACGAGGAGGGATCGACCGAGAGAGAAAATACCTTCAGGTGAGAAATTAATTGAAGCCTGTAGATTTTTGCGGTTTTGCGGTGAGAGCCATAAGTCACTGCAGCAGTATGAAGCGATGCCATGCATTCTCCCAACTAGCAGGATGTCTTTTCTCTCAAGCACCCCGAGAGCATTTTACCACCAGTTTGTGGAGCATGCTGAATAAAGAGACATTAGGTCTGGTATGTCAGCCTTTTGTGCAGGATGCATGTCTGCTTCACCGAGGCCTATTTTTTTTTTCCACAGCAGAGCGCGTGATTCCACAACCACATCCACAAGGCAAGGCGATGTCAAAAAAACAGGAAATCACAAGTAGCACTTAAATTATCCTGTTTCATTTTTGAGGGAAATAAAAAATCTTCACTGTATGTGTGAGTGTGTGTGTGTGTGTGTGTGTGTGAGAGAGACGCGTGCATGTGTTCTGTGTGTTCGCGTGGGGTAAGGTTTCCATAGAGACTAGGCCGGCTAATCCGACGAGCTGTGGAAGATGGAGCGAGCGGGTCTGAAGTGCTCAGCATTACGGCGGCTTCTAAAAGCTCTCTGCCTCTCAGCGCCTTAGTCTTCATTACCTCCACATCCCCTTTTGATTGGCTGCGTTTATCCTGAGTACCCCTGGTTTGGGAAGGAACCATAACCCATACACCCCCCCCCCAAGCAAGCACGCACACACACACACACACAAACACACACCACCACCATCCTTCAAGTTGTCATAGCAACTGCTGAAGACAAGAATTTGGACTCATAGACTAGATATTGTATCATGATCTCTACCTGGTAGTTTCAAGACAATGCATTGTTCCTTTGGTGCACTGTAAAAAAAAAACAGACAATAAACTGTAAATCTTCATAAGGATTTCACATTTTTTCAAAAATCTTTTTTAACAGGATAACAGTGTTACTTTTACAAGTAGTCCATTAAAATACAACCAACCCGCATTTACATTTTATTCTCATATAAATTGTCATAATCAATACGTGAGTTGGTTGACTGAAGTAGGAGCATGCATGCTACTGTATTTATGCTCTGCAACACGGTAAAATGGTCCTGGGTTCGAGTCCCAGTCATTTCTGTGTGGCGTGGCATGAATGTGAGTGTCTGTGTTGATGCCCACCCTGCTTTCCACCCAGTACATACGGCGATAGGCTCCAGCCACCCATGACCCTGAATACATATATTTTTTACAGCTTGCTTGTCAATTTACGAGCTTAATATAAAGTTTGAATCTATAAAAATCGAATTCATTTTTAACAACTTACTGTAACATTACAGTAACGACCTGTAGATGGAAACAACATGTTACCCATGTGACAGTGGGTGTGTTAATTTAATCTACCATGCTGTCTCGTAATTTTACAGGTTATGATTGGCAACCCGGGCTGCCAAGAGTTTGCCCCTTTTATTTTTACCTTTTTTATGTATTTACAGTGTAGATTGTGTAAAAGTCACACCATACATTATGGAGAAAAGTGCTATAGAAAAGTGTGATTGCAGTATATGGTTTGTGGATTGTAGAATGATAGGAAATGGATGTTGCATGCACTTGGATGTGCTAAGTACAAGATAATTTGGCTCTCTGTTTGCATTGGATGCTGTTAGTTTGTGCAACACTTTGGCAAGCATTCAGTCATCCTGCGTTTGAAATAGAAAATTAGCTGGGGGTCTTAAGCCCCTTCACTCATGCCATGCAGTGCCCAGTGTGTTCAAATTGCTTATCTGGAGTCAACCCAGGCACTCCAGTGTTTTTTTGGGGGGGTTGAATGAATGCTGGCAAGACCCTGGACTGCATCCCATGATGCTTTGCTCTCTGGTGGAGCCTGATTTTGACACTCCCCACCAATGGCAGACGAACTCCCGCCAGATGGTCGGACACCAACCCAGGGATGTCTGCTGTTTGGCCAGTCCCGCTGCGTTAAAGCCGGGGATAACTACTGTTTGGCCAACCGCTCTGCGGGGGGGAAAAAACCTTGGATATCAGCTATTTGAACAGCGCAGTATTATCCCGAGTGCTGCGGCATCCTCAGTCTCACAGATGTTACTACATATTTACTTTATACATAAATTATCACTGACAGACACACGGCATACACACAAACACACAAGTACACACACACACACACCCCCAGGGGCGCTCACACATAAACAAGCAGCCTTGTATTAGTATTCTCGTGAGAACGTCCCATTGACTACTTTCCTTCCCTGAAGCTGCACCAGGCGAGCTTTTTTATGTGAAAATACTCCCGTGTAGCCCGCCGAAATCAAAGAGCGTCCCACGCCGCCTCGCTGAGACGCCGTACATTCTCCCTCCTCGCCCCGACGAAGGTGCAAAATTGCCCCGGAGCAGCTTTAAAACCAACCTTACACCAATAACCCTTAAGATAGCGTAACTCTGACCCTGGATCTGCCACCCTCCTGACAAAATGGCACCATTTCAATGAGCAGAAACCCGCCCTCAATTCCCCTCCCAAAAAAAATCCAAACTTCAAAGTACACACACACACACACACACACACTCTGGTCTATCTTTGCCAAAAGGAAATGCATTGGTCACCATTATTTCATTCCCAAAAGGCTACGCTTTCATCTTGACTCTGTATCCTCTCTTTATTTCTGTCTCTTTCTTTCTAATAGGCAGACGCTGGAAGCTTTTCATCCTGTTCTTTCACACTTTCTCATTTTAGACCCGCGCTGACCCACATACTTTTTTATTCCCCTCTAAATTTTTCCCCTCTCCCACCCCTTTTTTGTAAACTTCCTGTCTCTACCTTTACCTTTCTGTCTCTGTCCTTTACCTTTCTGTCTCTGTCCTTTACCTTTCTGTCTCCTTTTCTATGCTTTTTTTTGTCATTCGGTATTGATACTGTTTTTTATTTAAGCTGCTGATAGCCAATACTTTGTGCCAATATTCAATATCTTTAAATTTGACCATTGCTATGCCTGAAAAGTCCAAGACACTGTCACTATTTATTGTTTTATGTATTCTTGTCAGACTAGAAAAGCCTCTGAAACACTAAAACTCTCCACTGAAACCCAGAATAACAACAATAATAAAAACGTATCCATACATACTTGTGAACCCAATCAAGTCTTCTCATAGACAACCAGTGCAGTATTGATCACCTCTACATTATGAAATCAATCAAGCTGCATCATATCCATCATATCAGAGGTGGACGACACCGACTGTAATAAAAGGCCCCAATATCGACGCCGTATATCAGTCTAACCCCCGATCATACGTAGATGTAATGTGAAGCGGAGACCGGTAAACTGGTAACCTCCGCCTATCAGCGGCACCATCATAAATTATGTAGAATAGCCATGAAATTATATTTATTGCCGCGGGTTTTGGCTGGAGAGGCTATTAGCCACGCCGGTTTGCAAATGAAACCTCCCTCTAGTCTTTTAATTCTCAGAGGAGATGATTCATGGGCACCGAATATGAGACAAGAGGCGGGGTGGGTTGCAGATGATGTGTGTGTGTGTGTGTGTGAGAAACAGAGATGCATGTCCGCGTGTGCACTAACGCGAACCCAAGTGTGTATTTAATTGGTGGTTGTGGCGCTCTCTTTTCCGGAGCGGTGTGTAGTTAATGGCCCCTTCCGCCCGGCAACCCGGCAGCTCGCTCGCTTCGCAACGCGCCGCCGCCGTAAAATGCATAATGGAGGGAAAGACAATGTGCACGTGAGGTAATTTCTCGGCCGGCGGCCACACCCACCCGGGGGCTCTAATTGCGTCGGGCAAAGCATGTAAAGGGGGAAATCGGCGGCTGTGTGAGGAGACTGTCAAACCACCGAGAACAATCCAGGCTCTGACAACTTTAATTGGTAGTTGTCGTGTATATCCCTGTCTTCATTAGCAGCCCGAGACTAGCTGCTTCTACTCCCACACACACACACACACACACACACACACACACAAGAAGCCATTGGTGAAAAGGTCATTAGATGTGCTTGGTTTAATAGCAGATTGTCGTCGAGAAGCGCCAGTGTTCCAGCGACAAGCACCTATAGGTATTTTTCATTCGCTTAACTCACATTTCTTGCGAGCCCCTTCTCCCTATGCATTCTGAGGTTGCCCTGCTTTTGGAAATGTGCAATTACAAGAGAACAACTGACAAGGATTTTTTTTTTTTTTTTTTTTTCCACTGCCTCCAACCCTCTGAGTCATTTTCAAGCAAGAAAACTATGAGAATATTGCCTAGGAGGCTGAGCAAGAGAATATTGCTCAAGAGTTACATTCTCTAAATTGATTTTTTTTCACTAATGATTTTCCATCTGCCTGAAATCCACCAGATTCTCTCGCTCCGAGCCAAACCGTCTCAAACCCCCGTATCAGGACACGTTGTGCCTCCTAATGTTACAGTTGTCATTCACGCCCGCGGCCTGACAGCATGACGACCACGCTGCCGCTCGCAGCCCATTCAAAAGCGCACTCTTACAATGACGCCGAGGGGGAGTGAATTTACCGCCGGGGGTCTTTCCTACGCGGCGACATAGGTCCAGCCCAGCACACACAAACACATGTAAAGGTATGTCTGTCCATGGCGAGTCTGAACCCTGTGAGCGCTGCCGGTGCTGAAGGCAGCAGCCACTCTAGGTGGCCAGAGAGAAGCCATGCATTATTGAGGAAGGGCTTAGGGGGTGTAAGAGTGGATTAGCCTGATATTAACCTCCAGAGGAAGACAGAAAGGGAGAGGGATGACATGATGAGGATCACCCCTGGCCATTTAAACTGCTTTAATTAAATCCTGGATGGAGAGGCCACCACTCAGACAGACAGAGTGAGAGAGAGAGGAGAGGAAGAAGGAGAAGAAAGGGATGAAAATGGGGAAAGGTAACAGTGAAAGAGACTGATTGGGAAAACGGAGAATAGGAAATGGGCAGGGAAAGAAAGAGGATGAGAGGAGAGAAAGTGTGTGTGTGTGTGTGTGTGTGTGCGTGCGCGAGCGCTTGCAAAGCCTCCCACTGTGATGAGGCAGACTAATGAGTTAGCCTTTTGCCATGCCGGTCACATGTGTATGTGGCTGACAGGGACCGGGGCGAGCTGATAAATCAGCAGCAGAAATGAGAGTTATAAAAACCTGATCTCCATCTCAACCTCCTGCCTCGCTCCCCGGCCACCCTGTCACCTTGCTATCTTCATCCGCAGAACTGGGGAGGGGGGGAAGGGGGGTCTTTGGGAATGCGCAACACTGTGTAGTTTGTGTTTTTACTAAAAGGATGAAGTATTATAGGTTAACACACTCCAGTATTTTCACAATGTGGTTGATGTTTAGTTTGTCGATGTCCTCAATGATGAATAACGGCTGTAGCTGGCAGCATATTTCAGATCCTAGGTGTTATTATCCTCGGTATGTGGCAAAATTAAAGTGGTAATCTGCAAAATTATTATTTTTTTCAAATTTCCACAACATATTTTGTGATAAGCAACCATTACTGTGGTGCTTTTACACTGCACCTCCCTGCAAGCATGGTCAACTGCAGAAGACGAACCCCTCTGGTGGGTGTGGATGCAGTGGACAGTGTCAACAGGGGTGGGTGGGCCGAAGGCTTGTCTGTGGCGCAAATAAAAAGGAGGAGCAAAATAGAAGTGGTAGAAGAGATCAAACACAAACATAAACACACACCACTCGTTATGGAAACACACACAGAGTTTGATCGCCTAGCGGTTCTTGAAGGCTGATACCAATATTTTTAGATAGAAGTTCTTCGATAGCCGATATTTTGTGCCAACATTCAGTTTCTTTAAATTAGATTTTTTTTTAGGCCATAAAATTCCAAAAAATAATTCCAAATATTTCATGTTTCCTCCAGAATTTGATTCCTGTCAGGGTGGAAAATCCTCTGAAACAGCATTTAGACCATCAGACACTAAAACTCTAGTGAAACACAGGGAGAGTAATGATGATGATGATAAGAAGAGGAAGAAGAAGAAAACATACAGATGGAAGCCAACATGTTGCATTAAAATCAACTAATTTAAGGGCTTCCCAATATTTGATTTCTGATTTCTGTATCGGTCTACCTCTAACAACCATTACACTGATTCTTCTGATCAGGGCCGTTTGTCCAATCGTGTCCCAGCACACATGAGTTGAGAAACCCTCTTCCTGCTGCAGGCGGACATTAGCAGGCCAGAGACAGCGCTATTCTCCCCACACGCCCGGCCTCCATGTACCGAGCTGTAATCTGTTGAAGTTATTGATTTTCTTCACCTGAGTTTCTAACAGCATTTACTGTATTTTGAGACCACGGATGGAGACGAGAACTGAATTCACAAAAGGCCTTCCTGGTTCCTCCCGCTCGAAGAACACAATTTGAGAAAGGTCTTTCCTGCACAGGAAGTGATGCTTTTAACGCTTCCGTTTGTTTGGAATAAACAGAAGAAGAACCGGGGTAGTTAGCATGAGCAGCGATAGCCACCGCGGCTGAACAGACAAAGAAAACGAGTACCACCTACAGGAACTTCATCAACAGAAAATCCAAGGAGAACCACGTCACAGTACTGGACACACTGTTTGATTGACAGGTGATCTCTGGGAAGTGCAGTGCAGAAACACCACAGCGTTGAGACTGAGTGACAAAGATGGAGACTAAATTAAAAAAAACAATTGTGTCTTTCCAAAAATAGAGGATCCAGTGTTATTATTTTGTCAGCTGTGAACTCCTCTTAATTACCTGTCATTTAAAAAGTGCCACGATTTGGTTCAATTTTGTGCGTTTGACAATGAGTGTCACTCTTGGAACGGCTGGATGTCTCATTTTTAAATGGAGGATTGTTTGTTATCATCGCTGATTATATATTGTGTGATTGTGTGATTAAATCTCTAATTTCTACTTGTCTTGCCTTACGGTGTGTGAGCCCTCGTGGTTGGTTCATGCGGACCTGCTTGGGGTTTCAATGGAGACACACAGTGAAGCCCAAGGATCCAGTTGTTTTAGCGTGGTCGGATGAGACACCAGCTGATCTCTGATCCTTCCTCTGTCCCAATAAATGCGTTACTGCGATCTGAATCTGCAGATATTACACTTTTGCCCACATTACTAATCTTATTTCATCACATGTCCATCATCTTCCCCCAGCAGAGACGTCGTTACCCCTCATGGTTCATTCATTTTGTCATCATTGAAACACGATGTGCGATTGACATTTTTAAACACAGTTAATTTCAGAGGTTAAAGGCAATTTGGGTAATATATTAAATAAACTGCAATGAATTACAAAGGGAAAGAAAGTAGATCTATAAAGAAACAGAAATGAACCAACAAAGGAGACAGAAGGAAATAATACATGAAAGGAAACCGAGTACAAGAAAGACTTTATTGAATCCAGAATAGTATAAAGCCTTTTAAAAGTTTGATAGTAAACTATATCAGTTTTTACATTATCTTGCCGTATCTAACAGCTGCAGCATTCATTCCTCAACTCCCCCCCCCCCCCCCCCATATGAAACTCAACTCTTTTATTCTCCACACTCGTCATCGAAGCAGCATGACAGGTTGTCTTATCTGCTGCGTTGCCAAGCTGGCTGCTGCCCCACGTTTACCGAGGGAGCTGATAGCGCTCTGCATCGTACCCCAGCATGATGGGCTGTTTGTTCCCTCTCTCTGCACTGGGGCGTCCCATTGTGTCAAGGAGAGGAGGGGTCACAGGAACAGGAGCGAGAGGCACCGAGTGTCTTGTTTCTATCCGAGAGTCCCTATATTTTTTGCGACAACTCTGTTGAACCTCTCTAGCTGTTCTGGTCTTTCAAAGTTTGAGATTTTGGTATTTAATTATAGCTTTTCCCCCCGTCAGGCTTATCAGTGTGAACACAGAACACAGTGCCAAGATGCATCATCCCTCTAAGAACTGAACTTCTGGGTGATTAAAGCAGAGGGAGGCAAAAAGAGAATATCAATAAAGTATCACGTTGTCTTTATTATTATTGTAAGGTTTAGAAGTTAAGTTAATTCATATATGAGTTAATTTACTGAAAATATATTTACAATAGTTACAGTTATTATTTACATATTTACATGTTTAAATATTTACATCAGCATCTTTAAAACAGTTAAAATAATCTCTGAATCTACCTCTGTGGTTTTCCCTCACATTTACCTCAGTCTGAGTCCTTCTAGCTTCTGATTGGTTAGTTCAGCCACATGTGAGTTAGAGACAAGGAAGTGTTGTTGTTGTTGAGAGACTGATGAAGTGTTAAGAACAGTAAAGTGCTGCTTAAGAAAGTTATCCGTCTCCATCCTGCTGTTGCTTCTCCTGATGAACTCTCAACCTCTGAAATCTCGTGAGAGTTGTTGCAGGAAGAGGACGTGGAAATGTGACAAAGGTGGTCTATGAAAGCAAGAGGGTTGACTTGTTGCAGGAAGAGGATGGTGGAAACCTAAATCAGCGTTGGAGACGTGTGTTGGAGTATAGAAAGCGTAGTTTAGAGTATTTGTTTTTCCCAAAGATAAAAATCAACAACAATGGTTCGTTTTCGCGCATTTCCGAACCGTGCCAACAAAATGTTGAGGAAGACTTTGCGCAGCTTTCATAGAATACCTTTGTCAGGTTTCTTCCGTCCTCTTCCCGCAACAAGTGAACCCTCTCGCTATAGACTACCTTTGTCCACCGTCCATTTCAGAGCGAGACTTCTCCTTGAGCTAGACTTTAGTTTGCTAGTTAAAAAAAGGTCTATCTCTGTAGCGATCCTTTCAGAAATGTTGTCAGACACTTGTCAGACACACGAATAACAATCTGAGCCTGTCAGTGGCAAAATCAAGCACTTTTAGTGGACGTACTTTGACCGCACGCCTCTATGCCCCTACAGATTACGTTGCAGCCATTGAGCCCGTTTCGCGACTGCCGACTGAGACGATCTACCGGAGCAATTCCGAAACTTTTTGGACCTATTTTGCGGTATAATAGACGATTTTGTGGATATAGAGGCCAGGTTTAAAAATCCCGGAATTCTCCTTTAAGTGTGATCCAACCACCACATTTCGAACCCTCACATTACATTATTAAATGCCTCTAAAACTGGTTCAGAGGACCAAATTCCTTCCCTTGAGGATGTCTCCATCATACAGACCCCCAGTGAACCGAACCCACACCATAAACAGCCGGTCAAGTCGAGTTGTCCTCACCTGTCCAGACCGGTACTACTCCACAGCTGCATTTCCAACTGCTGCTAAATGGACAATCCCTCATCGTGGCTCTAGTCCCTTATGAGAGTGTGTTTCTGCACGTTCATACACCCTTCAGCTCTAATAGTACCAGGGTATCACGGCTGCCTCTTCATCGTGTGTGTGTGTGTGTGTGTCATGCATGCCCCCCTCTTTCTGACTGATCGATATTGAGCTGCTGTACTCGGACCAGAGATTCAGATTCAATCAAATCTGCCTTAACCGTGTTTACCCGGAAATTATTGCGAAGAAGATTTTGCTTGCACGCGGAAAAAACACACACACACACATCACACACACACACACTGGGGCAAGCGAACACAGATGTGGTTGTTTTTATGAAAAATCACCATCATCATCATCATCACTCCCGTCCCCTCTGGCTGTGTGTGGGTTTATTCGGGGGGTCCTTTCGCCGGGCCGTGCGACTCCCGCCCGCCCACTCGCGGTTTGAACTCGCTGTGAGAATACGAGGCGGTTAAAAGTTTCTCCACCCTGACCGCCGACCGCAGCGCTAACACAGCGCTCGGGATCCAAACACAGCCGCAGGCCCGCCGCAGACGCTTATTACCCAGCCTGCCAGCCAGCCACTACTGGTCTGGCATCTGCACTCCAGTTGAGTTACAGTGAGGCTGTGAAGGGGGGAGGAGGGGGGAGGCAGGGCAGGAAAGACTCCCAGTAAATGACACATGTATTTACAGGGTTATGATTCAATCTCATGGTTTCTTGTGTTTTGTAGTGCAGATGTCGGAGGTGATTCTTTACAGAGTCGTATCATTCTTACCTTCCTCCGGGTTTAGTGGCATTGTGTGTATCAACGCAGAGCCACACTCCTCCCCCCTCCTCCTCCCCCCTCCATTCCCCTCTTTGAAATAGAGAGAGGAACGCCAGCGTGATTGAACTCCTCTCTTTTATTCCCCCCCCCCCGTCACTCGTTTCCCTCTGATTGAATGTGTTTTATCTATTCGCGTGGGGACCAGGGGGGAGGAGGAGGAGGAGGAGGTGGGTGAGGGTGAGGAGGAGGAAGGGGGGGAGGCTTTTGCAGCACGAGTCGCGGCGATGAAAGGGGGTCTTTCACTCCTTCGCTCCCTCCGTCTCCCTCTTTCAGCCGTTTGAGGCATCTCATCAAACGGGCCTGAATAGTCGACGTGACACTATCTATCCCTCTCCCGCCGCCGCCGCCGCCTCCTCCCTTCTTGGCATCACACCCCACACATCCTTCCCTCCCTTCCCTCCCCCTTCCCTCTCTATCGTGACCCTGTCCCTCTATCTACCTGCCTGGCGCCGGCATCCATCCACCCATTCACTCGCTTACAATGCCGCTCCCTGACCACTGACGGGGCCGGGGGCCAAAAAAACAAAAAACAAAAACCCAACCGAGCTCAGGTTCACGCTGAATTGCAAACACCAAACCTGCTGTTGTCGATTCGGTTTATGTTCTCAGGCCACTTTATTAGGTACACCTCCCCAAAAACACACATCCAGTCAGACAAAATGCCTCGTTGATGAGAGAAATCAGAGAATGGCGAGCAAGTGTCTAAATAACATCTTAGTACAACAGTGATGTGCAGATCTCCGAACACACCATTTGCCGAACCTCGAAGTGGATTGGCTACAGCAGCAGGACATCGTGCAGCTAACAAGATGAAGCTAAAGTGTCCTAGTCCAAGGAATCCCACTTTCTGTTTGAATTTGCTGTGATCCATCTTGCTGGTCCAGGCTGGTGGCGGTGTAATGTAAGAACAGCCGCTCCATCGTCTCAAGGCGGCTGCAGGAACATGACAGTAACTTCAGTCTTCAGATCTCAGCTCAATGAAGACCCACGGGACGAGGTGGGACGGTGATTTTTTTGCAGCCTCCCCCAAAAAAAAATCGGGAATCTTGCGGAATGAGCTTTGACCAAGATCCCCCCCCGCGAGACGTTTCCAGCACCTCGTTGGATCCGGGCCTTGAAGAATTCGGGCTCTTCTGGAGAAAGAAATTTTGCTAGGAATAGTTTTAGGTTTAGCTGTCCAAGCCGCGGGGGGTGGGGGGGGTAACGGGGGGACAACAGGGGAGGTGGAAGTTTGATGTTGAAATAAGGTCGGAAGAGAGGAAGTAGTAGCAAGTTGAGTTGAGAGGAAGGGAGGAGGGGGGGGGGGGGGCGGTGATGGCAAACACTGTGGAAGAGAGATAGGATTAGGAGAAATGTTTAAAAGGGTGTGCGGGAGATGGATAAGGGGAGGAGTGGAATGAGAGAGGGCGAGAGATAATGAGAGGGAGACAGAGAGCGAGAGAGAGAGGGGAATGAGAAGATAGAGACGATTTTCCTTTTCCGTCAGATGCACTGTGGCTCATTCATTATATTCCCCAGGCAATTACCCAGGCCACCTGCTTTGTCTCTCCCCTCATTGTTTCCATCTCTCCTCTCTCTCCCTCTCTCTATCTCTATCTCCGTCGTTCACTCGATCTCCTCTGCCTGTCATTCTCCCTCTCTTTCGCTCCCCTCACCGTTTCCGTGTGATCCTCCTCGCCTCCTTTTTTTTTGCCGACTCTCGTTTTCTCTCCGTTTCTCTCCCCGCATTGTCTCTCCGCTTGTTTAATGTAAAAAAAAACACTGACAGATTGGTGTGTGTGTGTGTGTGTGTGTGTGTGTGTGTGTGTGTGTGTGTGATGTTGGGCCAGTCCTAATGAGCTCAGCCTTGCATTTAGCAGGGCGCCAGGGCTCGGCTGGTTGCTTTGCTCTAATTCGCCGGCCGGCTCGACGGGTTAAATCTCAGACCTGCGTGGTTCCGCTGTGCTCCGAAACTCAAACCCCACCCTCCCAAAAAAAAAAAAAAAAAAAACCCGCCTTCGGTGTCGAAACAAATGTAGGTGCTCCCGTTATCTTGACCTGCCCGTCATCTCCACTTTTTCACCCTCAGACGCCGCGTAGCCGAGTCTTGTTTACCCGGATCCCTCGTGAGCAGAGGTCGTTTCCCAGAGTGAAATGACTTTACTTGGAATTTCTCTCGGATTATGTTGCTGACATCTCTGGACCGCCTAGCTTCTTCTTCATGAAAGGCTCATCCACACGCAATCCACAAAGACATTGCTGCAATTATGTGCAATCAATAGAATGTTACCTTAGCATTTGTTAGCTTAGCATGATGTCTGTATTTGACCATGCTTGTAATACTGTTAGGGTTGACTGATGCAGGTTTTTGAAGGCTGATACCGATGTTTTTGCAGAAGCTGGCAATAGGTGATGTTATCTTTAGTAGATGTATTCTCAGGGTGGAAACAGCATTTAGCTCCAAAACTCTCCATTGAAACCCAGAGGAGGGAGGAACCTCTCATCATATCGGTGCTGGATATCCAATATTTCATCTGCAAACCATGATATCAGTCTAACCCCTTTTTGAGAGATGCAATTGTCTGCAGATTAACCAGCAGCGTCGCAGCTCAGCTCCGTCAGAAACACAAGCTCTCTCTCTCCTCCCTCCAAACAAGACCCGTCCAATTTTCTGCCACCCCTGCCATCCAGCTCATAAACCAGGTTTTTATCCTGTTGCTATGGTTCGGGGTGTGATGAAAGGGCTGTCTAACTAAAGGTCGGAGGTCAAGTCCCAGCTGCCCGAGGCCCGGCGGGAGGGTGTGCGGGGAGGGGGGAGGGGGGGAATGAGCGGGTTTGGCGGTGGGACAGCCGAGGTGTCATTAGGACACAGTGGACTCCAACATTAGACCTCATTACTGCTCTCTGATGGATCGGTCCAAATTACATCCTGGCAAAGCGCATCTGCCAGCAAGGACAAAACCAACTGGAGATCTCTCTCTCTCTCCTCTCTCACACTCACCCTCTTTCTGCAGCTATCTCCCTCTCTCCCTCTCTCTCTCTCTCTCTCTCTCTCTCTCTCTCCACTCAGTGAAATGAAGGCATTATGAGCCATTACACAGTAAATAAGGGCCTTGACTAATTGTGGCCAATTTACTTGGCAAACACTATTGTTAATGCCCGATATCAAATTCTGTCCTTCCTCACTTCTCTGTCGCAACACCTCTCCCACATGACCCCCCCACCCCCTCCCCCATATCCCACTTACAGTATGACTGCCTTTTATCACTCGCTGTTGTTTCTAACAGAAGGACGGCACGCTGCTGGCATCAAACCCCGCTACACGTCGGAGCTCCTCTTGAATATTTCACTGTGAAATTAGTTGTGATGGTGCGTTCAAACGCTCGCTAGCAAATAAATAAACTTAAGCCGCCCGAAAATACTTCACGTGTTCCAATTTCGGAGTCGTGCGGCGCGGTTTTCCATGAAATCTTAAACAAACAAAAAAAGAAGAAGCCCCTGTTCCAGTAGACTGATAACTGACATCAGAAGCAGCAGGGTTGGAAAATAATAAAAATGTGCTGACAGGAAGATGCTGAGACTAGGCTAGAGGACCGAGTGCCACTTGCTGCCAAGGCAATTCATTTCAGAATCATATACTCCATTCCCAGAAACACCCCTGCACTCCACCTATAACGCCTCAAATGCCTATTTTCAGTGTTGTGTGCATGTTGAGTGTGTGTCTGATTCATACATTACAAATGCATGCACTTGCAAACATGCCTGCATGCCTTCAGGCTGGGAACACCCACACACACACCCCGGATCATAGATGCACAGGAATAATTCATCCTTCATACATCCAATTGCATGCATGTGCACATCTGAGTGTGTGTTTGTTTCTGCTGCTTCCCCTTCTGACCGCAGACTCTCGCTGTGCTCGATAACGTGGACGTGATGGATCCTCCCCGGTACCCAAGGCAGTGACCCCTTGTCTCCGTGTTGTATCCTGTTGTGTTGACCCCCAGAAAAACAGCAGCCCTGTAACGGATCAGGCCCCCGTATCCCAGGCTTGGCGGGGCTTTGGAAGGTGGCGGTAGCGGTACCGAGGTCAAAGCTATAGGCTCCCTTCAGCGTCAAACCACCGCTGATGGTGACAGATGTGATGCGGTTTTAGTGTCCCGCGGTCTAAATGCTGCTTCAGAGCATTAAAGTTTGTCCAAAAATATTGGTATTGGTATCATGTGGGTCATACGCGCCGACCACGTGGATGCTCCGGTGCTCGAGCACCCACCGAAAAGGTTGAGCACGGGGAAGGCCAATTAAAAAATAAATTAATAAATAAATGTATTAAAAAACTGCATCTTTTAAAAAATAAAAAAAAAACGCAACTATTTATTCTTTTATTACTTATTATTATCGGTGAATGTTTTAACTACAAATCGCATTATCCAATTAAACTTGTTACAGCCCTGTACATGTGGAGGCTACGTTAAGGACACAGCAAGTGTGAAACACGGGTGATGATCGGGTAAAAATGGACGAATTTGTCATTAAAAAACCGAGAGAGATACCGAGTGTAAAGACAGTCAAAGTGAGGATCCACCACAGCATGACAACGATGAAGATGTTGACATCGAGCCACTTTTTTTAACAGACCCAATATCTGCCGTCCTTGAGTCGGATGAATGGGATGAATATGTGAGCTACGGATCTGGAGGGGATATCGAGAAGGCTCGTAGCTTCAAGTGTGGCTGCAATGTCATCAGGGAAAGTCTTGCTACATCCTCTTCTCTATGGTGAAAAAACGAGAGATGAGATGTGACTGCTGGTAAGCACTTTTCCACTTATCCCATAGAGCTAGCCAACATTAGTAAACACAAGTGTGTTTATCTTATCTTATTTAAACCTTGTTCTCAGTAATAATGAACACTGTAGGTAATGTTTTGAGTAGTTCTAGCTAGCTAGCTGGTCAACAGGACCTGTAGTTGTATTTAACTACAGATGAGTGGTCTCACACTGAAATGACAAAATTAGTTCTGTTAATTTATTTTAATTGTCACAAATTGAATGTAGGCCTAAGATGTTTTTTTGTTTCCTAGGTGAGAAACACATGTTCCTGTCAGCAGCACTATGAACTGATCCAAAGAAACGGCTTGTTCCAAAGGAAGCAGCAAAAAGAAAGGATGCACCAGAGGACCTCTTACTTTATTGATGGTGATCACATATGCAGAGATGATGAATGTCTAGATGAATTATTGAATCATTTAAGGATTTAATTAGTGATATGTGTAATATGGTTATATCTTTTCTTGCAATATTACTTTGGGGTTTAAATCAAATCAAATCACATTTATTTGTACAGCCCTTAATCACCGTTCCAGTCTCTAAGGCTTCACAGTGCCCAACATGTGAAACAATAAATGGTTACTACACAACATCCCCCAGTCTTAGACCCTCAACAGAGGACAAGGAAAAACTCCCCAAAAAAACCTTTTTAGAGAAAATTGGAAGAAACCTCTGGAGGGGCTACTCAGAGAGGGATCCCCCTACCAGGACGGTTGGGCATGCAATAGATTTGAGATTTGATAGAGTTTGGGCAAGCAGCGTATACACAATGCATAAAAGTTTATTATGGTGGGACGTCCGGATCTGATGTGTTTAATATTTTGGCACTTGGCATTTATACCAATCTATAGATTTATACCAATCTATAGCAATGTATAGGTCAAAGGGACACTTTGACTTAGACATTGCTATAGATTGATATAAATCTTCTACACTGTATAGGCTACTGTATACAATTAAGCATATATTTACAAATAAAGAATGTGTTTACATAAACACTAACGTATATCAGTATGTTTGTCTTTCTTTTTACGCAATTGAATTATGTGTAACCATAATTGTGGGGGGTTGGGGAGGGGAGTCACAGATTTTTCACAACGTCTTCAAGGTGCTTTTGAAAGATTAATAGTGGATAAATAGTGAAAGTGTACTGTGTGTAATATAACCTTAAAGAGCAATTTCTCCTCATTACATAGATGCCTAAATGTTATATCTGTTATTTAAAATAATCACTTAAGCAGCATTTGTTTGAGATGTCAAAGCGGCAGCCCCCCACAAATGGAATGTTCAGAGTCATAATGGAAAGGTTTTTTTAAAGGCCTTTTTCTCAAAACCACACTTTTGTGTGTCTCGTTGTATAACGCCACATAACTTTATCATTTTTTGGAGGAGTGACATGGTTTTGGTCTCATTGGAAAGCCTACATTCTCCTCTTTCAAGTAATATGAAAACCCCACAATGTGTTTTGGGGTCAATGTGACTCATTTTGTGAGAGCAGGTCACAGATGAATTTGTAGCAGAGCAGTGTTGCATTTCGTTTCGGTGTGTGTCTACGTTGACAGATGACAGTAGCACCACGGTAATTACTAAAGCAAGCGCAATAAAAGTGATTTTGTGACAATCTTCACCTTGGTGGTATTCACTTAATTTGAGCACCCACTGGCAAAAACATAAATCGGCGCCTATGATGTGGGTTGTACTGTATCTCAATAGCTGCTGGCACTCATCTCTCTCTGAACCACACGGTGACTGGAGGGAGGATGGAGGGGCAGTCAACTTTTCTAGCACATCTCTCTTGCTAGCCGTAGCTTGTTTGGTTTTTGGGGGTCTTTTTTGCCTCTATTGGACAGTAAATAGTAGTAATAGTAGGCTGTTTGAACCCAGTCACGTGGTACGCACCTGAGGCTGCTCAGCCACCACCGTTTTTTAAGGGTAACGGTAAGTGAAAGCAAGGTTTTACCCGCCTTCAATTGCTCTTGTTTGTAGACAAATCCTACCTGCAACTGAAGAATGGCTCCCCCGCTGTGCTCTTGATGGACGCTCTTATTTTGAAGTTAATAAAATTGTTTGTCCCCTTCTTTGGTCTCCCAGCGGTCGCCGATGCCGCTACCAGCTTTCCGTGATGCGTTCGCGGACCCAAACTGGACGCGGTCCCGCAGTCACCCGTGCGAGGGGGGAGCTCGACATGCTGGCTTCCCTCCATGTGAAGGCGTTGGTCGTATGTGAGCCCGGGGGCCCAGTGGGCATGTACTCTACTGTCGCTGGCTCCGGCTTAACGACCGGCCAGAGATATTCAGAGGACTGTACAAACACACACACACACACACACACACACACACACCGCCGTGGTAGGATCAAGACCACGGGGCCTGAGGGCTGCAAGCATCCAGGCATTTCATTGGCCAGAACCTCGGTAGGATCGAGCCATTGGCCCCGCGGCTTGTTTAGATCTAGACCACCATTGGCCCGGGGCTCCCGTTCATCAAGGCCACTGATTCGCTACAGGCCTATTGGATTGGTGATCCAGTGAGTGTGCCTCTTTGTAGGCCATGTTGGTAAAAATACCACGTTTTATATAACATCTTTTTATAGGCTCCATCATTAAAACAGCGCTTACATAAGGCCCTCCTCTGCTGGGCAGCTGATAAAGCGTCTCTCTTGGCGGGACGCCGTTTGCCAAAAAAACGTTAGACCCCCCCCCCACCTCGACACTCACCGGCTGCACCAGATGCACCATGGGAATCTGTTACCATGGTTACAGCTGGCAACAGCTCAGCTAGGGCCCTGGCAACTCACCACCCACCCACAATCAGTACCACCCACCATCCCTAGCACCCTCTCGCCCCCCCCCCCCTTCGTTCTCTTTATCTTTTCTTTCATCCCTCTCTCTCTCTCTCTCTCTCTCTCTCTGGTTTGCCTTCTGATGCTTCTCTTGCCCTCCCCCCCTCTCCCCCCCACCCAGCTCCCCCTGCTCCCTCCCTGTCTCTCCGAGGTGTTTTACTGTGGTGTAGATTTCAGGAGCTGTTTTCCCCTCAGTCTCATTGGACTCATTAGTGTCCTTTACTGAGGCTCCGTCTGTGCTTAGCGCACACCAGAGCAGCACGGCACACACACATTGACACAGATGTGTGTGTGTGTGTGTGTGTACTTAAATGTGTGTGTGTGCGTGCAAGCGAGCCGTGTGCACTGTACGTGTGTATATATGTTTTGGTGAGTGTGTAGATCTGAGCATCTATGTATGCGTGTATGTGTCGTGTGTCCATGTCACTGTGTGTGTGTGTGTGTGTATGTGTAGGGAACAATGTGTGTGTGTGTGTGCGTGCTCCTCATGCAGGGGCCCTAGCAGCCTGTAATTATGGGAGCTTCAGGCTGATGCTGGTTATGTTTGATTACAGTGATCATGGGCCAAGTTATGGAGACTAAAGTGTCATCACCTCCATAGTGTCAGCGCGTGTGTGTGTGTGTGTGTGTGTGTGTGTGTGAGTGTGTGTGTGCGTGTGGCCGAGGAGCAGGGTGAAGTGAAAGCGTTTTGTCAGGACTTCACATTAATCGGAGCAAACAAAAATTGTGGTGAGTTGCAGCACCCTCTCTCCTCTCCGCCGATGACAAGAGATGTCGAGATGCTTTTTCCAGGCGTTTGTTTTTGAGCCGCTCTTCTTTCTTTACATCTTCAGTGAGTTTGTCGTTTGGTTGTGCACGTGCATAAAACAGTGTGCGTTTTGCGAGCGCTGCGGCGTGGAAAAAAAACAGAGTGGAAGTAAAATATTTATGTCAGAAGTTCACATTAAGAGCAGCAAAGACAAGCCCCCCCTGCGTGAGGAACGTTTCCACTCACTTTTGTGTTTTTCGGTAAGAAGTCGTCTCCTCCAGCTCGAGTGTGGAGTGATGAGCTTTGCGATATCTGAGGAGTGTGTGTGTGTGTGTGTGTGTGAGGATCTTGTGTATACCTGAGTGCCGGGAGCCTGTGAGCGGTGAGAGCAGAGCCTGTTTAGCGAGTGTTATGTGTAAGGGTAGACACTGATTGGCGGTCATTTATAAATGATGGTGCATAATGTAGTACATCCCCTCCGATGGCGCTCGCTGGCTCAATAAAACATGAGGCCTCCAGTCAGGATGAAATATTCATCGGAGACAGGAAAGATATAGGAGTCGCCCATCCCGGGAATCAGCTGTACATGTGTGTGTGTGTGTGCACGCTTAAACCAGGGATGATACAAACCGAGCTTCGGGACGCTAACAACGGCGGAGGAGTGGCTATCTCATCACCGACGGCTCCTTAACACCGGAATACGAAAGAGAAACACCTCGACGCTCCCATTTCTTTCCCCGTCTCCCCGGTAAAACTTCCGGTGCCAAAAAAAAAAAAAGGGGGAAACTGAAGGGTGAAAATACGAAAGCGAGGGGGAAGTGATTTGCCGTCGTAGCCGTGGCGCCCAGACTGGGCCGGGCGGCGGAGCGGAGGGACCGGAGGAAGGTTTTTCCACATTCCACTGCTTGTCATCGTGGATACCGCTCTGCCTCTAATAGGGGCACAGGAGAGGACAGGCAGCATCTGCTGTCAGAACCAAATTATCTTCTGTCAACAAAGCAGGAGGGAAAACCTGCACCTCAGCCAGCCCAGTGGTCACACACACACACACACACACACACACACACACACACACACACACACACTAGGGTTCGACTGGGTTTTTGAAGCCCAGTGCCAATGCTTTTTTTTGGGATTCAATATCTTTCTGTGTTTGACCATTTTCACACCAAAAATTCCAAAACATTCGGATTCGGCGTTCCTTGTCAAGGTGGAAAAGCCTCTGAGACAGCCTTGAGACCACCATGGGACACTAGGACCAGGGTGGGTTGGCAGGCTGAGTCGGACTGCTGGATGTCATGGGATAATAAAACCCAGGGCAATAATAAGAACTCAAAGCAATTAAATAATTTAATATTTTTTTCCTAGAATTTTCTGTCATTATCTTGAGTCTATGAAACAACTGTGACAGTAATGTGATTCATAAATATTTTTACCAATTCTCTCGTTTCCCTCTCCCGCCTAAAGAGCTACAGGCAGTTTTGCGCCTGTAGCCAGAAAAAAAACACTGCTCTGATTGGCTGACAGCACTGGAGGCTCCGCCCCTCCCCTGCCTCAGACGTAATATGATTGGTCATCTCCAGTAAAATCAGGGTTCTACGAAACAACCCGACTATTTTTGACTGTTTCGGCCTGTTTCAGACTTCTTCTTCTTTTTTTTTTCGAAATACAACTTTGGCAAAACAACAAATACTAAGTAAAAGTCACATTTTTACTGTGAATAAGGAACAACCCAGAGTGTAAAACCTGTGAAAGACAATATCCATTTCCATACATACCCTTCTTTTAAGTATAAATAAGAAGAATCAGAGAATATGAAGACACGCTGATGAATTTCACCTCATACAATATGTCATGTGAAACCTGCAGTTACAGGATGATATGTTTCTCTATGGGTTTATAAGCTCCTGTCAAACCCCCATTGGATAAACATGGTGGTCAGGCTAAACACGGGGCTGGTTTCCTTCGCTGGTTTCTTCGACATTCTGGAGATGAGAGGTTTCCGCTCAACGGCGATGATATTCACTTTACTGATGTAGATAAATGTACATGTGTGAGTGTGTCCTTTCCCAGCCTGCCAGACGACGCTGGAAAGCTACTTTTATTTAATAGAAGTAAATTAGATTTGGCGGTTTAGAGTATAGTGTCTCTCTCTCTCTCTCTCTCTCTCTCTCTCTCTCTCTCATGCCTTATCATCCCTCCAAGCCGTTCAGTGTGTTTTCCCAACTATCCATAAGTGCATGTGTCACTTCATTCCTCGGCTCCATCTATTTTTCATGGAGGTAAATTGTGTGTCGGCGTGTGCTGAACTCTGTTCTCTAATCCACAGAGATGACCTCTAATACCGCCGGCCCGTCCGCCGGCCCCTCGCTCCCCCGACAGGTCTGAACCAACACCCATCCCTCCATCCCTCCATCCCTCCAGCCTTCCCTCTCCTGCTTTCATTTCACTGGCTTGATGTTTCCGCCATCACTCTCTTTTTTTTCTCTTTCCTTTCGGTTTCTTTTCCTTTCCTTTTTGGTATCCTCTCCTTTTCTTTCCTTTCCTGTGTTTTTATTTCCTTTCCTTTCCTTTGGTTTTCCTTTCCTTTCCTTTGGATTTTGTTTACTATCCTATCCTATCCTATCCTTTCTCCTTTCCTTTGTTTTTCCTTTCATTTCCTTTCCTTTCCTCTCCTTTCCTTTGGCTTTTGATTCATTTTCTTTTCTTTGGATTTTGTTTCCTTTCCTTTCCTTTCCTTTCCTTTCCTTCTCTTTCCATTCCGTTTCCATTGTTTTTGTTTGGATTTTCTGTCCTATCCTATCCTGTCTCTTCCTTTCTCCTTTCTCTCTTCCCTTTATTCCTTTCTCTCTCTCTCTCTGTCTCTCTCTCTCTCTCTCTCTCCTCCTCCCTGTCCTGAATACCCTCCCTCTACAGTACAGTATACTGTACGTGTGTCAGTGCTGATGGCGTCCTGCGTTGCCTGGTGGACGAGGGGGAAGCCGGCCGCTCACGCCGGGTTCACATCCCCTTTGATCTGACGGCGACCGGGGCTGCAGACAATAAACAGATGCTTTGATAGCCTGCGGCTCAATAGCACAGCCTTGCACGGCTGTACGCTGCAGAGGAGGATACGATATGGCCTCAGGCACATCATCCCATGAAACTGAGAGTGTGTGTGTGCGTGTGTGTGTCAGTTTGTCTACAGTATGTGTCTGCCTGATTATCACAATGCATTTCTGTGCCCACGTGTTTCAGCATGTCCATATTTGGGTTTTTGAAGGCCGATACTGATATTTTCGGATTGAAGCTGCCGAAAGCTGATATGTGCTGATTTGTCATCTTTAAATTTGGCCATTTTCATGTCAAAATTACAAGCATTCCCTGTTTCTCCCTTAATATTATTCTCGTCAGGGTGGAAAAACCTTTGAAACAGCATTTAGACCATGGGGACACTAAAACTCTCCACTGAAAGCCATACTAAGCCAAACTAGGGTTTTCCAGACTGACCCCCTGAAGCTGCTGGAGCCTCATATCCACCATAATGGAGGTCGACAACACAGTTTTTTAATAAACGGCCAATATCGGCAAACCAACATATTGGTCCAACCCCAGTCAGCATCTATGGATCGGCAGCGTGGGCGGGTGCCTACTTTCCTCCGGATCATGGCAACACTTTCTTTGAATAGCCAGCCTCACGACTAAACATAGACAGCAACTCCAGGCGTATAAGCCGGTGACATAGGAAGCTTGGCAGTGTGCGTAGATAGTGACACCCCGCAGGAGAACACACGACTTGATCCTGTCGACGCTTATCTCTCTGTCACGCCCCAAACTTTACCATTTTATTTTTAGTCGAAATAAAACGATGCATCCGCATGTACAAGGACGTAGTAAAGTCAGATTTATTTATAGAGCGCTTTTAACCACAAACTGCCTTTCAAAAAACAAAAGACACAAATATAGATTACAAAAGTGATAGAACGAGCACATCACAAACTCAGAGACAGAGTGTGTGTGTGTGTGTGTGTGTGTGTGTCGGTGCAGAGTGGATAAAAGAGCACTGGGTAACACTGGGGCAGTCTACAGGAGGATGAAGTGAACGACAGACTGCAGGGAGGCAGACGAAGAGAAAGGAGCTGTACTGTGTGAATGGAACAGTAACATTTTTGTACCTGCTGTAGGAAAGTGCTCCTCACCAGGGAGTCTGCTAGCTCCTTCTCCAAACCTTCATCTTCTCCCATCCGCATCCCACTGCAGCTTCCTCCTAGCAGACCTCCCAGAACACTCTTTTCTGTGCTTACAACTTACCCAGAATGCTGCCCGTCGTCTTCCCATGACAAGCTGTGGTCCAGCCCTACACCCCCATACCTCCAGGCCGTGGTCCAGCCCTACACCCCCATACCTCCAGGCCGTGGTCCAGCCCTACACCCCCATACCTCCAGCCTGTGGTCCAGCCCTACACCCCCATACCTCCAGGCCGTGGTCCAGCCCTACACCCCCATACCTCCAGCCTGTGGTCCAGCCATACACTCCCATACCTCCAGCCTTGGTCCAGCCCTACACCCCCATACCTCCAAGCCGTGGTCCAGCCCTACATCCCTATACCTCCAGCCCGTGGTCCAGCCCTACACCCCCATACCTCCAGCCTGTGGTCCAGCCCTACACCCCCATACCTCTAGCCTGTGGTCCAGCCATACACTCCCATACCTCCAGGCCGTGGTCCAGCCCTACACCCCCATACCTCCAGGCCGTGGTCCAGCCCTACACCCCTATACCTCCAGCCTGTGGTCCAGCCCTACACCCCCATATCTCCAGGCCGTGGTCCAGCCCTACACCCCTATACCTCCAGGCTGTGGTCCAGCCCTACACCCCTATACCTCCAGGCCGTGGTCCAGCCCTACACCCCCATACCTCCAAGCCTTGGTCCAGCCCTATACCCCCATATCTCCAGGCCTTGGTCCAGCCCTATACCCCCATATCTCCAAGCCTTGGTCCAGCCCTACACCCCCATACCTCCAGGTCATGGTCTACCCATACTCACCCATACATTCTGCCACTACTGCCCACTCAACAATGGTCACAGGACCACTCCTCTGGGTGTTACATTTTTCTCCAGGCACTGTAAATGCAATGGCTTCACCCTGCCATGACATTTCCTCAGAAGGTGAGCTGTAAGGTCCTGCAACTTGGAGAGTAAACGCAGTCTTTGCAATTTTCTCCACACAAAATATCTCTATTTGCACCACAATAATGGACTAGAGGGCCTTGGTGCCCTAAATGTGAACGTCTCTCCATCTTATTCTTCATCGTTCTATTCAGCACTTAAATATCCACATTTTTTCCATTGATAAAGTGAACACCATCACACTCTATTGAAACAATTTTCTCTCATGATTTCTTTCATACCTTCAGAATAATAGTGTGATGAGGATGATGAAGGCTGAATAATTGTGGACGTTGTCATAATGGAAACGTAAATGGTTACCTGACGGGGGTTGAGCAGTGACCTGTTCATCACTCCACCCAGATTAGACTCTTCTCCCACCATCCCCCCAAATGGTGGACTGACGTTCCCACTCCAGTCTGAACAGCAACCTCTCCCCGTCTCCCGACCGTCGTAGGCGGCACTCATCTCTTCCAGAAGTACCTCACATTGCCTTCTTCAGCTCAATCACATGCCTTGTCCTTTACTCTGTCTAATTGCTCTCAAAAATAAATCTCTTCTACCTTTCTCCTTACCTCTCATTTTATCTCTTTTTCCCAGCACTTGTCTCGTCCATCATCATCATCATCATCCTATATGGACACTCAGGGCTCTGTGGCTCTGATGCTTGGCTCACCGCGCTACTGGTCGCTTTGAAAGGGGATTTTGACATTATTTAACATTAGAACTGCTGTAGTTTCATAAAATATACAAAACAATCGTCAAAACAACTACAAATAGTTACTTGATGTGTTTTTATACCAGCTGAGTCAATTTTTTTCAACTTAAAAATGTAAATGTGGCCACCAAATGCTGCTTCTTAACAAAAGTAGCTGGTAATTTAGAGAGAGAATTTTGATAGTTTATTTTTTGGGGGAATTTTACATGAAAAAATAGCATGTAAGAGATTTTTGCCAAGACATATAGTATTTTATAAAAAATAAATGAATAAAAACTTTTTTTTTGCAAAACCCTATATACTGTAAATGACCAACTATTTAGTTATTTATCAGAATTAAACAGAAAAATACACAAATGTGCACGTTTCATTAGGTTTAATTATGTTAACGACTAAACGAAAAAACGTCATAATACAGAAAGTGTTTGTCTTTGTGTCCATGTCCATTTAACATTTCATTCAGGATGAGAGAGTTTTTTTTCCCTGTTCCCCCGTGGTGCCTCACCTGAAGCTCACACCACTGTCGCTCTGGTTAAGAGTATCAGCACTTTTGTGTTTGTATCACTTACAACACAAATGTGAACGTAGCAACACAAAGGAATGATGCACACAAGAGATGATGAATAAGAGAGAAAGTGGAGGGTGGGGGGTGGGCGGGGTGAATGGGGGGGGGGTTAGATCTTTGCTCTGTGCAACAGATAATCAGGATTGGGAATGGGGATCTTTAATGGCTGTCAATTAAAAACTAATTAGAGGGTGTAAGCTCAGCTAGATCAGCTATCAGTCCATCTATCATCACACAGCTGTCTCACACACACACACACACACACATACACACACACACACTGCTGTTTTTCCAATTCTCTCTCTCTATCTATTGTCTTCGTCTCCCTCCCCATCTCTCTCCCTCTCCCTCTCGATCTTTCTCTTTCTTGCAATCTCATGTGTACATCCACACACACACCTGCAACACACACACACAAATGCACACGTGCACG
This sequence comes from Hoplostethus atlanticus, assembly GCA_034670405.1. Lineage (NCBI taxonomy): Eukaryota > Metazoa > Chordata > Actinopteri > Trachichthyiformes > Trachichthyidae > Hoplostethus > Hoplostethus atlanticus. The sequence continues at coordinate 3,054,923 of JAXDDX010000013.1, forward strand.
AGCATGCACGCGCACACAGACACACACTGTATACCAACGCAGACAGTAAATACATATGGAGCTCATTCAGCACCAAAGCAGCTGTAATAGACACATTCCCTCCTCCATCTCTTTCATTTACCAGAACAGAATTGCCTCTGAATTGATTGCAAATAGTGGAATTTGACTGAAATGTATTTCTATAAATGGCTGTGAACAGACAGACAAATGAAAACACATGACCTACTGCAATTGCTGAAATTCAAATTTAGTGAATGACAACCCTTTACCATGACAACCAATTTATGTCAAATGGATGTGCAGATTATTGGCACCCTGACATTATTACGCAGATGATGTACAATATCTGAAATAACTGGAAATTGTTTGGTCTTCACATGTTAATCTGTTTTATTTAGCAGCACATGATCAAACAATAAGAATACAAATATTAAAAAAAAAGATAAGTTGTTGGTACCCTTTTCTAATACCGCCTTTGGCAATGATGACTTACAACCTACCTATTGTTGCAGTCATATGACCAACCTTAGTTTAAAAGTGTCATATGATTCTATACTCTGTGATCTTTTGACGCCTTTAGTTTTGTCTGGTTTGGGATCGATACAGTTCTGTTGCGTTAGCTTAGACTCAGTCTGGGTTTTGACTTTGATACCGGCGACCTCTAGACCACAACAGTACAGCTGGACCCTGGCTGATCTGGGACGTAGGTGCTGGGCCCTGGCTGATCTGGGACGTGGGTGCTGGACCCTGGCTGATCTGGGACGTGGGTGCTGGGCCCTGGCTGATCTGGGAAGTTGGTGCTGGACCCTGGCTGATCTGGGATGTGGTGCTGGGCCCTGGCTGATCTGGGATGTGGTGCTGGACCCTGGCTGATCTGGGACGTGGGTGCTGGACCCTGGCTGATCTGGGATGTGGTGCTGGACCCTGGCTGATCTGGGACGTGGGTGCTGGACCCTGGCTGATCTGGGATGTGGTGCTGGACCCTGGCTGATCTGGGATGTGGATGCTGGACCCTGGCTGATCTGGGACGTGGGTGCTGGGCCCTGGCTGATCTGGGATGTGATGCTGGACCCTGGCTGATCTGGGATGTGGTGCTGGACCCTGGCTGATCTGGGATGTGGTGCTGGACCCTGGCTGATCTGGGATGTGGTGCTGGACCCTGGCTGATCTGGGATGTGGTGCTGGACCCTGGCTGATCTGGGATGTGGTGCTGGACCCTGGCTGATCTGGGATGTGGGTGCTGGACCCTGGCTGATCTGGGATGTGGGTGCTGGACCCTGGCTGATCTGGGATGTGGTGCTGGACCCTGGCTGATCTGGGACGTGGGTGCTGGACATCGGTCCACAGAGCATTTAGGATTAAGGGTTTGTCCAGGTGGGTCTTGGCATTATTTAGAAGTGATACAAATCCTATTTTTTAGATGTTGTATGAAGTGAATATCTTGCTCTTGTGTCACACCATATATTTCATCCAAATTTCATTAGGGTGATAATAAGAAGAATAAAATATACTCATGCATACCTGCTTGTTGCATGAGAGTCAATTCAGGTTACTGTGGGACCCACATCGCAAAAATTTTTCGTATTGTCCTTTAAAATGGCATGCTTTATTTTCATTGATACCATGCTTTGTCATCTGCCGTATCAACAGTTGTCGCAATGTGTGTGTGTGTGTGTGTGGTGTCTAGACAGGAGAAGCCTAATCTATTTTCCATGTACCCATCCAGTCCTGTTGGGGCCTTTGAATGGCAGATAAACAGAGCGGGGCTGAGGCTGAGGCTTCATCAAGAGGATTAATTCTCAGAGTCTTATCTCCAGAGGAGCCTCTCTGCCTCCTCTCTCTCGTTTCCTTCCCTATAGGCATCGAGGACTCTCACCGCTCACTACAGAGTTCACTCACAGTTCACACACTTTACTGTACAAACCGCTGCCACACACACACACACATAATCACACAGCGCACATCTGGATTCGTGCAACCTTTGTGGGCGTGTGAGTGGATGCTGGGTTGGGATGGCACCGCAACGCAGCTACAAAGAAAGTGCATTTGCTGGACTGGGAGATGTTTTCTGGGTGGATTAGTGTCAGAGGGAATAAACACAGACAATGCATGCAAACAGATGAATTATTAGGAAGGGAGAGAATAGGGGAAATATAATGAAATAACACAAATACAACTGGTTTAAGTGGTTGGAGGGTGTGCAGGCTAGTGCCAGGAAGAGTGTCACTGTGTTACTATTTGTATATGAAATCTACATTATTGTCAGTTAGAGTTCGAGATGGTATTACTGATATTATAGGATTGAAGCTGCTAATTACATTAAACTGAAAGTTAGATGTTTTTCTGCATGTTGACTGAAATCCTGACCCCAGACTGAACAGGTTTTTGAAGGCCGATTGAAGCTTTGGATTGAAGCTGCCAGCAATTGGCCCATATTTTGTGCCAACATTCAATATCTTTAAATTTGACAATTTTCATGCCAAAAAAATGACAAGTATTCAGTGTTTCCTGCAGAATTGTATTCTTGTGAGGGTGGAAAAGCCTCTGAAACCTTGGATGATGGTGAAGAAACACTGGAATCCAATCAAAATGTCATGTTAAGGGCAATTAGACACGATAAATATGTGATTAAACTGCATCAGATCCATCGTATCAGAGGTGGACCACTCTGATACCACTCTAATAAAAGGCGAACCGACATGCCGGTCCAACCCGAACACGCAACCCTCGCATTCTTACAGTTGCGACTGATTGAGCCGTTTGCCTTTAAACACAACAAAGTCACAGATGCACACAGCGTGCCTTCACACCAACACACAATTTGAAAGTCTAGCTAGACGACGGTGCCGCCGGTGATTAGGCAGGCGGTGGTTGTGCGTCGGTGATGTGTGTAATCAGCGGCAGACTAAACCGACCGGCCGCCTTGGAGTGGAGACCGCGAGAGGAAGCACGCTAATAACTGTGATTGCAACAAACAGCTGCCGCAAACCCGAGCCCGGTCCACCAGCTCCAGTTCCTCATCCTTTCATCTACCCTCATCATCATCACCATCATCATCATCATCTACCTCTTATGGCTCCCTCTTCATCCTTTCCTCTCCTCTCTCCCTCCTTCTTTCTTCTCTTTGGAATTTATTTGGTTTTATTCTTTTTTAAATAATTCTATGCATTTGCCCTTTCGTATTTATTTTTTTTCTTCTTTATTTATTGCTCACATGTTTATTCTTTTTATTTGTAAGTATGTTGCCAATATATCAGGCTGGCCTTTTATTAAATATCAGATATCAGCCAGCCATTGCCGATATGATGCAGGCTCCTCTACGACCACAGCTGCATGAAAACTGTAAAAACCTGCAATGAAATTTTTATTTGCACATTTTATTTATTCATTTAATTCAATGATGTTCAATAATGTTTTTGTGAATTAATTCTCTGTGTAAAAGCCATAATGTATCCCAGAGTTTCCCGTTTTTCTCCATTCAACAGGGATGTGGGTCACCCTGTCAAACAATTTCATCATCCTGGGTGTCAGTGGAGAGTTTTAGTGTCCCATGCTAGTGTGAATGCTGTTTCAGAGGCTTTTCCCCCATGACAAAGGATACAATCTCGGGGGGGAAAATCCAAAAATATTGGTATTGGCCTTTAATAACCCATATCAGTCTAACCATATTTACTGTTAGCGTTATTGTGTACTCTCTTCTCTCTCTTTTCCATCTTCCTATGTCCTCTCTCTCTCTCCTCTCATGATGAGGGCGAGGGTTAGCTGACTACATGTGTGTTGTGCTGTGTGTGTGTGTGTGTGTGTGTGTGTGTGTGTCCTAGCCGTGAGGCGGGCAGCTGACGATAATCTCTCGGAGGGGTCGGTGTCGTGGTTGTCACGGCGATCTTCCCGGGGCTGATGTTTGCTGACGGCTGGTGTCACCATTGCTTTCCATCACTGAGCCCACTGATGGCTCTCATTTCATTGTGTGTGTGTGTGCGTGTGTGTGTGTGTGTGTGGGCGGTTTCCATATGGTGTATAATTGTGTGTGTGTGTGTGTGTGTGTATTAAATCACCTGTACGTGACGCTACACAGCACATATTAGGTAGTAACCCATATTTGAATTGTGCATCGCAACTGCTAGCAACAACTCAACGTTTTATTGTTCATATTTTCATCTTCGTCCTGTGAACAAAAGCTGATCCCCCTTTTTAGAAGTACTTCCTCGAGGCCCGAGAGCCAACGACACACTCTTCAACCCAGACATCAGTGGATATAGTTCCCAGAGTTCACACCCCCGAGCTGCACTCCCAGAGCACATATTTATTTCTGCTGGCTGTAAAATAACAGCTTGTCCGGCCTCAACAATGAATGAATGAATAATAAACAAGTTCACGAGTGCAATTTATTTTCAATGATGAGTTTTCTGATTAAATTAGACAAGTTTGTTTCGCTCTCAGCGGGCTTATCTGCTTGCTTGCTTGCGTGTGTGTGTGTGTGTGTGTGTGTGTGTGTGTGATTTGACTTGCCTGCAGATGGCAATGTGTTACATTTCTATAACAGTCTCTCTTCCCTCTCGAGCGCTGCTGGTGCTGCTTCTCCTCCTGCGGCTCAGGCTGGTTTGCGCGACTCCCGCTCAGAGTCATCGCTGCCTGAATGGACTGAGGAGGAGGAGAGGAAGAAAAAAAAAAAAGAGAAAAAGAGATGGGTGTACTTTGCATTTCAATGACTTTTCCCTCTCTCTTTCTTTAACTTTATTTTGAGCGCTGTGAATCGAGACGAGTCGAGCAGGAAGTGAAAGCTTGTAGCGTATTGTGAGAGCGCCTGGTTAAAAGGTGTGACACGCCGTAATGGGAGGGAAAAAATGCAATAAACGTCTCTCTTATCCGCTGTCCCTCGCTCTCCTCCCCCCTCTCTCTCTCTCTCTCTCTCTCTCGCCTTAATTCCTCCCTGGAAATTTGACTCTTTTGAGTCCATGAGCGTTATACCGTTTGTCGGCGTCTAGAGCGATCTGTCATCTTTTCAGCCGAGCCCATACGGCGTTTTATCCGCAGAGAGAGAGAGAAAGAAAGAAAGAAAAAATAGAGAGAGAGAGAGAGGAGAAAAAGCTGATGGATAGAGACAGACAGAGACAGAGGGACCATATGGAGTTTCATAGTTTTAGATTTCTCTCACAAATGCTCTTCTCAAACTGACTTGTGTTGTTTTTATTACTCATGACAGAAGTAAACAGCTGGTGTGTGAGCGGAGAGTCTGGATTTCTGTCTGCTGTAGGCTTGTGTGTGTGTGTGTGTGTGTGTGTGTGTGTGTTACATATGCTAGCGTAGGCATTAAGTATGGGCTCTGCATACCTGTGCATGCAGTGTGTGTGTGTGTGTGTGTGTGTGTGTGTGCCGATTCTGAATGCATTCCACCACTCTGTTTATGGGTTGTGCAGCGTGAGAAGTGTGTGAAAGAGCGAATGCTACACACTTAGCAGCCATGTCCAATTGAAATAGATTGGAGCCATGGAGGCAGGGTAAGTGGGTGTGTATGCAGTCCTGGTGTAATCTCCGTACTCCACCTAGCCAGTCTGTTCTCTCGCTTTCTCTTTAAATATAATGAGATCAATAGCCTCATGGGCCCCTGCGGAAAATAAAGAAAGAATCAGAAAACGAAAGAATGAGCGTTTGTCTTTCGCTAGAATTTCTTATTTTTTTTTTGCAGGTTCTGCAATCCGTGATCTTGTCCTCCCTTGACCCCGTCACTGCATCGAGTTCATCCAGCCTCGAATCTTTGTGTGCCATCAGGTATTAGCATTATCAATGTTTTATTTATTATAGTGTTCAACTGGCTCCGCCCCCCCGACTGGAGATGGGCGGAGCCATCGAAGAGCGAGATCCTCCACCTCTAAAGACCCTCTGTCACCAAGACCCCGGCGTCACTCTCCAACGTTAGCTAGCTAGCAGGCTAATGTCCAATGTGTTGTCAAATGGACGTCAGAGATGACCACGCCCCCACCCAGACACAGACACGCCCCCTTGTTCTTCCTTCTTCTTTTTCAAAAGTACCTGCTGAGAACCAGTACGATTGTTTTTTTCTTTTTTCCTTATTACAAAAAGGTCAATTAGCTTGAGCTGCCATACGTTATTGTGAACAACCTACACGTCCTCTACCAATGCCAACAAGTATTTCCTCTGGTCTAGAAAACACGTAAATACCTCATATTTCTGACACTTACTCCTCGTTAATTCTTCAGTTGATCAAAACGGTGACATTATTTTCAACGGTGATTTATCATCTAACTCTTCTCAAGGTATAATCACTGCTTATCCTCTTTTAAGCGGCTTACTCAAACTTAACTGAGCAAAATGTTTCAAAATACCAGTTTATTGTCACGTTTTGATTGCTTACCATTCACGTGCGCTCCAACTCCACGTGCGCGCCTTCCTCCCCTTAATTAATTAACAGGCGGTAACAGAAAAGGTCACCTAATTGACCAGCGAAGCTCCATTCAAAATGATGTCATTAACCTAATGATAAATACAATGATTAAGGAATGTTTGATATTATAAATGATATTAAATATTAAATATTGATATTAAAAATTATTTGAACATCATCACTAAAACGAACACAAAGAAGCCTTGACGTTTTTCTTTTTACTTTAATTTCATGTCACCATTGCACTGAGCTAATTTAACTGCAGCTACCAGTTCCACCCTATTGATCAATTCCACAATAAACATGTAGTCAAACAAACTGCATCATATCCATCATATCAGAGGTGGATGCCGCTGACTGCCTGATATCAGATTTTTAATAAAAGTCCAATATCAGCCCGATATATCAGACTAATCCTAGTTTTATAGCGATATTATGGCTGCTGCTGCTGCTGCTGCGAGTTTTTCTCCATTGTTATTTAGCTCTAAATGAATGCAGCAGCATCCGGACTGAGATGTACCATTGATGGGATTTGATGTTTTTTTCTCTCTCTTTGACTGACAGGCCCCGGCTAACTCTCTCCCTTTGCTCTCTCTCTCTCTCTCTCTCTCTCTCTCTGTCCCTCACTCTCTCTCTGCCGAGGACAGACATTTCAGAAATAGTAACAGGATCGCTGCTCTAGTGGGGAGATGCACACGGCTGATCTTTATTCATAGTTTCATCTGACGACATTCCACGGCAAGAGGTAATATCCTCTGGGTCAGGAGAGGGCTGCCTGGGAACACACACACACACACACACACACACACACACACTTGACACACGACTTGTTTTGTCCCAGTCGCCAACTGATGAAATACAGTCACCAACAAACATTCATCTGCAAAATGTTTTGGAGTTTTATTTGAAGCACACACGGAAAGCGAAGAGTATTGTAGAAGAGGGTGAGAAATGGCGCCCTCAGATATTACCGATGCTCATGATTCACTCGTCCGGCTTGACACCGCCGGCACACGTCGTCAGTGAGCTTGTCTTATCACAATAGGATGGCACGTGGGTTTTTGAAGGCCCGTACTGAAATGTGCTGATTGAAGATGACAATAGAGGCTTTGCTTGTGCGTCACAAATCTCCCAGCAACTGTCTGGTGCCATCGTGGAGGTCCACTTCAGAATTGGCTGTGAACAAATAACTAAAACTAAATATATAAGAACTGGGCTAAAAGAGAGATACCTGACAGGGATTGCTGTGATGCAGGTGGAGATCGATGCCTCACCACTCCCACCAAGTCCTAGACCTTCAGTGAAAAAGACTGAAAAATATATATATATTTTAAATTAGTAAATTAAATATAGTATAGATAGTGAGTAAAGTGTATAATCTGCAATAAAATGTAGATTAAAATTGTTCTATGTTGTAGAAAGTTACTGATAGGACACGTTTCTGGTCTGGGATCTTTGCTCATTGACTCTCGTTCTAAGTTGGACATGCGCAGTTAGCTGCTCTTCAATAAAAGCGATAGGAGCTTTTATCTGAATGCTGCTAATTTACACACCACCCACCACTGGGTGGCAGCAGAGATCATGTGGCTCACGGTACGTCCGACATAAAGCATTCCAGAATGAGTCGTTGCGCGAGTTGGAAGAGTCTTGAAGCAGACGGAGGTTGCTAATAGGCTAGCTAGCATGGAGAGAGAAGATCAGAGAAGTCAGTGAAAGAAACTACTTCTGAGAGAAAACATTGAAGAGAAGCTAAGAGTCAAAGAGCTTGAACCTGACAGCCTGACATGATTCAACATATGGTAGGATTCCACCATAACACATTTTAGTACACAAGATAATTAGAAAGAATTTGAACTAATTTCATGATAACAAATTTTCATTCAGCTGAGCAATTAGATATGAAGGTTTTTTCATTAATTCAAACATATTGGTGTGATACCTTTAGTACATGTTTGTGATTTTTGGCTCAGCTCCCCTGGAGGAAACTGAACCAGCTGCCACTGGTTCTCAGTAAAAGTAAATAATGTGATAGGGTAGATTTGTTTCCAAATGTAGGTTACAGTGACTCAGTAAACTGTCTTGTCTTTAGCCCTAGTCTCTTCTCTAAAACACTCTGACTTGGAGCTGGAGAAGAGTCAGTTAACGTGAACAAACAGTTAGCTAGCTAACTAGCCAGCAGGCTAATTTAGCAAAGCAACCAACGTTAATGTCAACATTTAGCCACTAGCCTCTCTATACAAGCTGAGGACCTCCAATATGGCGGCAGAGGGTGTGTTACTTTACTAATAAGTAAAGTAAAGTAGTAATATTTTGTTCTTATATTCATTGTTAAATTTGACCAGTTTTTTGGCAGGAAAATCCCCAAAATTAGAGGGATTGGGTGTTTCTTTTCTTGCCATATTCTATTCATGGTGGAGAATGCACTGAAACAGCTTTTACACCACAGGACACTAAAACTCTCCATTGAAAGCCAGACTAATGAAATTCTTTCAGGTGGGTTTCATAAGTTTTACAGACGTGCATCATATTGGTCTAAAATCCTAACAAAAGATAAATGATCCCTGTGGGTAAATTGGGTCATTGCAGTAGCAAACAGCAATAGGATACAGTAAGATATTTAAACATAGTGCAACAATTTCACCACTAGACTGTTTTAAGTGGAGATGTGCAAATGAAAAGTATGAAAAAATTAGGAGAGTGTGCAAAATAACACCAGTAGAACAAACTGAGACAAAGAAAAAACTAATGAAAAATATGTATGACATATATGAAGATATGTGCAATATATATCAAATAATATGAGAACATGTAGACAACAAAATGTGCAAAATCTTGAGTCAAAATGCATTTATACATCAGAAAGCATTGTATCTTGTGCTTTTCTTTTGGAAACAGGCGATACACACAACACACACTTCCATTTGTCTGTTTGCTCAACTAATGCTGTCACCATTTGGGCTGTGCAGTCTTTCCTTCATGAGTCGTGAGTGATTTAGCCCTGAGAAGCAGAGTGCTCTCTCAGACCAGTCAGAGCCACTCAGTGCTCAGCGGCAGGCGAGAGGATGGGACACTCCGCTGTCGCCTCTAAACCTCGTACGTCCAAACGCTTCACTGGTTTTCATTTACACACTTGAAACTGAAAGTTTCTGGTTTCCCACGTGTTGAGGAAAATCGATGGCCCTAGGACCCTAGCTAGATATGGGAACATATTCATCCATATTTGTGTGGTATCCAGGCAAAATATTGCGATAGAATCAGTTCAGGTTAAGGTCTTCCCACATTATATATGTAATCAATCAGAGGTGGACCACACTGACTGGACCAGATCAGATATTTATATTACATAAAACATATTTTTTGTTAAGAAAAGGTTATGAATTATTATTATATGCTATAAAGTATATATAATATATTTTAGGGTTTCATTGCAGGTTTTACAGACTACCACTGGTGATCAGGTTGGAACCTGCATCATATTGGTGCTGGACAATACTGACATCTGATTTTTAGTCGGCCCAATATATCATCAAAGCAAGTGTAAAAAAACGTTTTTTTGCGATACTGATGACATTTTTACCCAAAATTTCCATTTCCATTCAGCCTTTCTAATTTAAGTCACAATTTGCATTAAAGTACTTGGATGGACGCCGACCTCTTGTGGACAAGTGACTTGCCTCAGCAGCGCTCAGCTCCTCTCCTGGACTGCAGCCGGGCGACAGTATTTACCCAACAGCTAATGGCCTGGAGGTCAAGGGTCGCACACTCTCACGTCTCCACTGCGCCCTCTCTCTCTGACCTCGTCTCATGGCCGTTCAGGTAATTCTAGACAACCCCACTGGCATTAACTGCACATACACACAAAAGTGCCAGTCTGTGCACACACACACACACACAGATGCTTACACTCCCGCAGAATCGTATGCATGCAAGCCCGCACATATAAATGCAGACACGCGCGTTCGGCTGTACACCCACCTGACACACACACCCTATAAAACATTCATACACACACAGCGAATGCATCCTCTTCATATATGCATGATAGAGGAGATAAAGCAGAAAGGTCAATTCCATTAGACGATCACCTTTTAATGTCACATCGCCTGGAAAGAGCAACTGCGACCTTCCCAGTCTCACATCGCAGTGTAATCAGACCACGGCAATCCATCCTAGAGGCTCGGGCCATTTCAGACGCCTGCACTCACTGGTTTCAGACCGATACAGCTCTCTGACGATATACTGGGCCGGTATTCGCCTTTTATTAAAAATCAGTGTCTTCCACCTCTGATATGATGGAGGTTCCTCACTCTGTTTACCCTTCAGGACTGTCAGACTGTAAAACCTGCAATGAAACCTGCCAACCCATAATGTCAGTAATATTGGTTTCAATAGTTTTAGTGTCCTGTGGTTGTCCATCTCTGATGTGATGAGGAAGATTTTGACATTTTGATCAGATTCCACACAAGTATGCATGAATATAATGTAGTAGTAGTAGTAGTAGTAGTAGTATCATCATTATTATTATCTTGGGTTTGAATGCTTTTCCATCCTGCCAATAATAAAAATCTGGGGGAAACACTTTTTTTGGCATGAAACTGATCAGATATTGAAAAAAGATCAGAGAGATATTGAATATCAGCGCAAACATGGGCTATCAGCAGCTTCAATCCAAAAACATCGGTATCAGTCTCGATATTGATGTCGATATGGGTCGGGCCCTGCAGTGGTCCACTCTACTATACTGGTCCATCGTCACCGCCGCCACCCGCCGCGTAGATGAAGCCTATTTTAATACCACTTCCTGGCAGCCGGCCTGTTGTTGGGAATGATTGGCTAGACCTCTGAATGGCCCTGATTGGCTGATGTCAGAGTGAATTTTCTGAGGCTAATCCCTTTCAAACACAGACAGACAAAGACACATGCGTTCGCGCGCACACAAACATACACACACACACACACACACACACGAATGCAAACACAGGTGTTTTCTCTGTATGCCCGCCACATTGTCTGAATGTTAATTACATGCAGGAGGCATCTGGGCCCGTCCGCTGCTAATCCTCTTTTAATTATATGTGTCCTCACAATGACACAAGGTTTACAATGGTGATTACAGCCATATTAGACAGTGGAAAATAGGTAGGGTCCACGTCAAGGGAAATGGCAATCACCGTAAAGCAAATAAGAGTGTTTGTTTGCCCATGCGTTGTTGTGGCGGCAGTGTGTACACGTGTTGGCGCCGTTGTTTACCTTCATATCTATATCTCTTAATCTGTCGACATAGCACACGCGTGTCCGACGTTCAAGTACGCTCTACCTGTTTGCTTACACATGGCGTGCAGGGATGCAGCGCGCGGGGGGGTAAACCCACTTGAACTCAGTGTGCCCACGTTTTTATTTGCAAAATAAGAGTTTAGCCACTTTTTCAGGCTGACAAAAATCTGGAATTCATAGTGTATATCATAGTGAGTAGCGTCAAACTGATGTTAGTTACAGGAGGATAGGGTCTTTCAAGGGGGGAAAAAGACAAAAATGAATGCTTTTCTGCACAAAAAAAAATATTTTTTTGTTGTATTTGTGGTTGATCATTGAGTGGAGGTCATCGTTTAGCCAAATTGATCATGTTTGTTAGGGCTGCCCCCTGAAAGTCGACGAGTCGAATCATCTGTCGGAGACCCGTCAGTCGACTGAGATTCTTCAAGTCGAGCAGTCGGTTGTTTTTTTTTGTCAGTCAGTGCATTAAAATAACAGGATAAAACAGATAGAAGCTTATACAAATCCACGGGGATAACATATCAATGAGGAATTATAAATAAGGGGAATCTATATTTTTATATTCTATTTAAAAGGCCCAGAGCAAATGGAACGCGAGGACAGCAGCAAGGAAACTGAGCCTCCTCCAAAAAAGAAAAGAAATGACAAGGAGAAGGAGAAGGAGATAGCCATGCTGCTGCTGATGTCGACTGATCAAGAAGAAGAGGGACTGTCCTGATTCAGAACGAAATGAAGACATACTTGCAGGATCAAACAACAGATGATGCGGGGCCACTGAACTGGTGGAGAAGAAACGACGACCGCTATCCAAAGCTGTCCACAGCAGCCAAACGTGTACTCTGCATCCCCTCCACGTCTACACCATGGGAGCGAATATTCTCAAAGGCCGGCTTCATCGTTAACAAGACCCGAAGTTCACTTCTCCCAAGTAATGTTGACAAACTAGTTTTCCTCTCCCACACTTAAGATTTATTTATTTTATGTTTAAAGAGAAATACAGTAGCCTATAAGCCTGAAGACGAGAAGTTATTATTTCAAAGCGCCGTGAATTTATTTAAAACGGTTTCGGTTTCATTTGTTTATTCATTTACACGTTGTTTTTCATGTTTAAACTGAAGTGAAATAAAAAAAATAGGCTATAAGAGCATTTAAACAGAAACACGTGCTGTCTGTCTCATTATTCCGACAAATCCATATGGTAGCCCGACATTACGCCTATATGTCGGCAATTCAAATAGGCCGCAATTCAAATCTTGCATCATATGCAGCTGTCTTTTATTGATTTTTAAATGCTCAAAAATATGTTCCCATGACTCTGTTGCATTTGACTATGTTAATGTGCTCGAAATCATCACTGAAACGTATGCCAATGGATTTTCTGATTCTGATAGTCTATATTATTATATCTGTATTAAAAAAAAAAAGGAACGAATAGTCGAATCGGCGTATTGAACGGCCGAATCCGATTTGACTGACAAAATTCTGAGTCGGGTACAGCCCTAATGTTTGTCCCCATGCATTGCTAGCTAGCTTGCCCCGCATTGCTGCGCTACTTTTTGCGTGCAACAAGCGCTGCAAAAACTGCGACTTCCCGCATCGCCACGTGTGCCGTTAAATATGAACTGTGTGTTGGCTGCGCTTGCGAACATGGGAGTCGGTCCTGTGCCGGCGAGAGCCACTGAGGGATGTCCCCGACGTTGGCAGGCCAAACATCTGTTGTCGTGCGCTGTCGTTCCCAGTCAGAACAATGCACAGTGTACCAGCCATGAGGAAATAGCAGGCGTAGCGGCCCTTATGCAAAGGATATAGCTGTCCGACCGGACCGCTGGGATAATAAGCAGCTCAAGGCTCCTGAAACGACACATTATGCAGACAGACTCAGACTCAGACATATGGATACACACATATAGACACATCCCAGGCTGCTCTGCAGGGTGTTTGTCACGTCACGGGCAGAAAGTGTGGATATTTGGGGACCAGAGGCTGTCCCAGGTGTGTGTGTTTGACAGAAAGAGAGAAAAAGAACTGCATAGGCACACACACACACACACACACACACACACACACACACACACACACACACACACACGCCACTCCTCCCCTGCTTTAAAGAGTCCTGAGGGAGCTCCTCTAAGTGTGTAGGGGGGAAAGCCATGAATAAAACGCCCATTTGACCCTCGCCGCCATAAAGCCCGTCTTTGTTCGGCCTCACAGGACCTTCTTTATCCCTGCTCCATCCTTCTTTTCCCTCCTCTCCCTCACTCTCCCTCTCTCTCTCTCAGATGAAAATCTTGCCCTTTTGTTTTCTTCTCCATCCTGTCATGGCAAGGGGCTTCATGTGATATTCATGAGCTTCAGTGGGCTTCTCTGCCCGGAGACGTACAGTGGACAGCACAGTGGCGTCCCACAGTACCGCGGGGGACCTTTGAACCCTAGCAGAGCTGACCTCTGACCTCTGACGCTGCTGGCTGGCGGTCTCAGCGCTGCTCATTAATCACATGACCACCAGTGGCCTCCAGATAACAGGATTTGTGGGCAGAGACGGGTCACTATCTGTAGCTATGTGGCATAAGGAAGGACTGGGTACAGAAGGTGTGTGTGTGGACAAAATAACGGAAACACCTAAGAGTATAAGAATATCAGGACGCTGATAAGGAGTAGGACCTCCTCGTCCTGCTGTCATCCTGAGCTGTGTAGTGGGATGTCATCAAGGAAAGACGAAGGAGGAGGAGATCTACTTCCCATGAAGAGTTTGACTTCATCTTGCTGTTCATGATACCGGCAGCGTGTTCGGGGGCATTATCATCTTGGACTATGGTAACATCCCGAGGGAACGGCTATTCCAGAGCCGTTATTCGACCGTGCACCATACCATACCATGCTTAACATTTGGTGGCAGACATTGTGGTTGGAAGGCTCCAGACACATACTATGGCTTGCCAGTGTAGCTGCCTGCCTGTGTTTCTGTTATTTTGTCCAACCCCTGTGTGTGTGTGTGTGTGTGTGTGTCCATGCAAGTGTCCGGCTTTGTGTGTGTGAAGCCTTTTCTCTGCAGCAGATTCCTGTGCAGATTGCCTGTGGCCTCTCTGCCTGTATTCCACCACAGGACAATGGTCCTTTAGTGGCTTGGTTGTCTGTGTTGGAGAAGGTTAGCGTGTGTGTGTGTGTGTGTGTGTGTGTGTGTGTGTGTGTGTGTGTTGGAGAAGGCTGCATGGCTGAACACTGACTCTGTTTGCCTCCGCTGTCTGTCTCTCTTCTCACGCAGGGAAAGGGTGAGATCACATGCCTCTCCAACACACATGCAGAGTGTCAAACCGGGGTCGGACCGATATCTCAGTTCGCCATTTTATCACAAACCAGCCCGCTCGTCGTCGTCATCCAATAAGCCGGTTGAATACGATTTCACCACTATTATTTTCAGGGCTGAGCAGAGAAATCATTCCAGTGTGTTGTGGGAGGATCCCAGCAAGCATTTCACACAACATGTTCACAATATCGTATGATGGCACCGTAAAAACCAGCTTTCGAAACTGGTTTGAACTGGGAGATATTTAGGACCAGATTCCAATATGGTCGTCTCATCTTGCGTTTCGGTTTATTTACAAGGGTTTAAATGTTGTGCAGGCCGTCATATCAACATCTATCCAATGTCAAAGTGTTTGCAGGAACTCCAGGGGTGTCGGCCTCACCCTGCCGTAAGGAGCAGCTCACCCACCTGAAAGAATTTCATTAATATGGGTGTCATAGGAGCTGTAGTGTCACATGTTTTATATTGTTTCAGGGTTGTTTTTTTATATACTTTTTTTTTTTCTCCACAAAAATATACATAACTAAACAGTAAGCAACAAAACTTCAATATACACATAAAAAAGAAAATAATAATAAAACTAATAATAATAAAGATTACAAACAAAACACACACGCTCCCAAAAAAAAAGAAAATATAAATATATATATATATTTCAGGGGTTTTTCCACACTGACAAGAATACAATTCTGGGGGAAACACTGAATCCTTGCAATTTTTTTTACATGGAAATGGTCACAGTAACGCCACAATATCAGCACTTATAGTATAAAAATATCACTATTGGCCTTCAGCGTCCCACAGAGGAGAAGCTGTTGACATGTGAGCGCCTCGTACTGTAACAACAATTTCTGTGGTTTGTTTTTCCTTTAGTCGAAGGATTACACACTTCTCTGCGGCTTGATGGAATTCTGCAACTGTTGGCGTTTATGTTGATGGATCCTTTTCACAATCCGCCGGATAAACTCACAAAGGTGAGGGGGGGAGGGGGGGGGGAGACAACTTTTGCTGGAAAGTTGGCATGACAGTGAAAACACACTTATCGTACCATCAGAGACAAATATTAAGAACCCACGCAACACAAAAGTTACCAACACACACATTCCCGACAGCCTGGGGGCGGCGCCGGCTCACCCCTGACCCTGTCAAAAACTTTGAGAAACAGGACAACACCAGCCAGCCGAAGGGGGGAGGAGGAGGAGGAGGTGGAAGGAGGGATGTTTACACTGCTTGTGTATATCTGTATCGAGGCTGCTGTCTCGCTCCGTCTGTCTCCGCCTATCTGTTTCCATTTCTCGCCCTTGGTATCAGCGCAATGTGAGCGATTTAAATTCTATCTGGGCCCCGAAACATCTGTCACCGTCTTATCTGAGGATAATGGGAAGATTTACAGGCATTCACCATTTTATAGAGTCTACTTCCCTTCGCTGTACTCACTCCGCTGCTCCATCTCCATCTCCTGTATATCATCCCCTCCCGGCGCCCCCGCACATGCGTACATGCCTCGCGCATACACACACACACACACACACACACGCATGCATGCATCAACATGCATACCATCCCCCATTCACTCCCCTTTTCCCTCCTACACACACACACACACACACAGCTTCCAGAGGATTCTTGGCCCTCCAGAGATAGATTGGTTGGATGGTTGGGATTGCACCAGCCCTCTCCAAGTCCCACTCCCCTGGATCCTATCCTTCCTTTACTCCCCCCTCCCCCTGCTCCATCCCTCCTTCACCCCTCCTCTTCCTCCTCTTTCTCTTCCCTTCGGTTGGTTGTGCCACCAGCTGGGCTTGGCAGGGTCCCAGGCTGCCCTGGGTTCTGCTCGACTAGCTTTTCCGCTCTGGCATGGTACCACAGGTCCGTCATGCTGTGTGTGTGTGTGTGTGTGTGTGTGTGTGTGTGTGTGTGTGTGTGTGTGTTAGAGGGAAAGAAAGAGAGTCTATGTGCGTCTGTACATGAAATAACATGGTAAGTGGACATTAATTTTGCTCCTCAGTATCGCTGATTGATACAACACATCTCTGACCCACCTGCAGCCACGTCATGAAAGCTTCTACATTTGCTGTTCCCAACACCCGGTGTCCGCTTGGTCTTTCCTGTGCACAGGAAGTGATGCGTTTTCTGAATAAAAAGCAGAAGAACTGGGTAGTTAGCATGAGCAGCGATAACCACCGTGGCTGAACAGACAAAGAAAAGAGCACCACCTACAGAAACTCAAACTCCATCAACAGAAAACCCAAGGAGAAAGACGTCACAGTGCTGGACACATCAAATGAAATTGATGCTGCTGCAACATTGAGTCATTACTAAGATCACTAGTAACCAAGACCGGGCGTTAATTGATGGTGTATTAATTACCTGGGGGCGTCAGATAGGCGCCACTGTGTGTTGGCTGGACTCGTTGAGTGTCCTTTTCCCTGCTGCTAGAGTGGAGTCAGCCTATTTGACGCCCCCGAGGTAATTGAAATATTTTATTTAACTTAATGAATCCATTACATCAATTAATGCCGCTGTTACATAATAGTTATTATATTTATAAGATGATGAGTTGAAACATGAATGATCTACGGGGAGGAATGTGGACATCACAGCAGCACTACACCAATAGAGGATGTGAGAATATGAAGAAAACTGTGAAACTGTGAAAACAGGACAAGTGAAAACAGGACATGTGAAAACAGGACATGTGAAAACAGGACATGTGAAAACAGGACATGCAACATGTGTGTTATAAAGATAGCAGTAGTATGTGCTGAGAGTAATATTCCTGAATGTGTGTGTACATATATATATATATATATACTAGGGTTCGACTGATTTTTGAACGCTGATACTGATATTTCTGTATCTGCTCATAGCCAAATGTTTTGTGCCGATGTAAAATAAATAATACAAAATAAATATAATAGATTTGACCATTTTCAATCTACAAAATACAGTATTTAGTGTTTCTCCCACAATTGTATCCTTGTCAGGGTGGAGAAGACCACCATGGGACACTAAAACTCTCCACTGACAACCAGACTGATGAAACATTACTGCAATTAAATGAAGAATTGATTTACAAAAGCAACATTATTGAGCAATGAAATCATAATAACATTTCATTGCAGAATTTACAGACTGTTTTTCCTCAGCTGTGGTCAGGGAGGAACCTCCACTATATTGGCAGCGGACCACAAGATGGGCCGATATCTGATTTAATAAAAGGCCGATATCGACCCCTTATTTTGGCAAACCGATATATCGGTCGATCCTTTCTAGCCCCTGGAGCACTGAAGCACTAACCCTTTACTTTTTAAGGCCTTAGCAGGGGTTTTTGCGTTCTCTCTCTCTCTCTCTCTGCTACCAGGCCTCGCTCGCCCCTGCCTCTCCTGCATGGAGAACTCTTAAACCCTGGTGAGTGGTGCATTGTTTCCACCTGTCTCTCCTCCCACACACGCTGACACACACCGACCCGGCCAGCAGTTTGTTTACTCTGATCGAGCCGCTGTTATTCTGCTCGTTATTCTCACCTCCTCTTTTTCCTCTCGCTGTTGGACTCGACACAGACATGGCGATGGCGGTTGTGTGAGAGTGCTTGCGGGAATTAACGTTCAGTCGGTGTGTGTGTGTGTGTGTGTGTGTGTGTGTGTGTGTGAATTACTTTTTTATAATGACAGCCTTGTTTTTTTTTCGAGCGAGTGTGAAGCTAGCGGTTGGTTCCGGGGTTCGACTGATACAGGTTTTTAAATGCCGATACCGATATTTTTGGATTGAAGCTCCCAATAGCCGATATTTCGTGCCGATATCAACTATCTTTAAATTTGACCATTTTCATGTCAGGCTGAAAAAGAATCTGAAACAGAATTTAGACCATCAGGAGACACTAAAACTCTCCACTGAAACCCTGGATGATGTATCAAAATATCAATAATAACCTTTTCCTACATACTTGTGTGGAATCCAATCAAAATGTTGCATTGAATGAATCAGGTTAAGGTCTTCCCATAGGCAACCAGTGTAGTGTTGATCAATTCTCCAATAAATATGTAGGTGGACGACAGACTAGACCAGATCTGATTTTTAATTGAAGTCAAATATTGGCCCATTATATCAACAAAATGATAATATCAGTCTCAATACTGGTCCTATAGGGACTCAGAGTACCAGGTAGTTAATTGCAGTCAGTTGGATTCAGTTTGTGATTGGATGGCTGGGGGGCTGTGGCACTGGAAACCACTGGAAACCACTGGAAACCACTGGTCCAACCACCCAGCCCAACTCGTTCCTGTTTCTGTGTGTGTGTGTGTGTGTGTGTGTGTGTGTGTGTGTGACGTGCTGTTGAGCAACGCTCTCAGCGTGGCCGGCTGCGGTTAGGGCCTCTGGTCTTGCAAAACCAAGCCTCTCTCTAAGCATCTGTTTCCTTTGGCCTGCTGGTTTCGAAGGACAGGCACACACACACACACACACACACACACACAGGAGTTGATGTTGAATCTCACTGGCATTTCGAAACCTTGCAGACAGCCCCCTTCAGACTCATAACACACTCTGTCACTCCTAGAAGCCTTCTAAAGTGTGTGTATCGTATGTGTGTGTGTTGTTGTATTTCCATCCTTGTGAGGACCAAACGTCTTCACAAGGATAGAAAGTGAGGACATTTTGACGAATTAGGGAATGAATGTATGTAGTCAATGGAAAGTCCTCACGAGTATAGCAATTCAAACTGTGTGTGTGTGTGTGTGTGTGTGTGCGTGTGCCTGCAGTATCTATACAGTATGTATGCATGTGCTCATAAGCCTGAACACAAGGATAGACTCTTTCCCTCTAACCTTTTTTCTCTCCACTTTCTTTCCGTCGCTCCTCCCTCCGGTCCTCCTCAAAGCGTGGATGATTTATTTTCTCCACATGTTTACGGAGAACTCTCTCTCTCTCTCTCTCCTTTAAAACACGTCTTTAAAACCACCGGTATGGGACTGATTAGCCATAGGGAATAATCCAAAACAGACTCATTCTCATCCGCCAGAGAAATAACCATGTTCGAGTGATCGGTGGTTCTCAAGATGGGGTCTCCAGTGAGGGGGCTCCAGTGTCGGCCCCCGAGGACTGGTTTCATTTCACTATAATTAATTGTAATTTAATTAATTGCAACTTTTTTTCACATTTAAAATGAAAATAAATAATTAGGACGTATTTTAGGTCTTTTCAATGATGTTCCGGACATTTTTTTGTTCCGGACATTTGCTGTGGGCGTGGCCAAAATCTTCCCATATGGGGGAAAATAATCGCAATTTGAGGGGCCTGGAGAGGTTAACAACAAGGCGGGGTCGTCGTCAGTAGAGAGGCTGGCAGCAGGGCTATAACCAGGAACAGCCTGTGTTGAGTGGCGAGTGGTGAGTTTCGGCCTTGTGTTCTTCCATGCAGATTCATCCTGCTCTGAATGAAAGCTGGATGAGTTACTGATGAGAGAGATGGTTGCGCTGCATTGGATGATGTTCAAGGCTGTTCTGTGTTAGACTGATAAATAGGGCTGATATTGGCCTTTTATTAAAAATCACGTAAAATCATTCAGCCATCTCTGATGTGATACAGTTTGTTCAGTTAGTTTGTTCCAAACCAAGTGCTTCACCTGAATTGATCTAATGCAACAGCAGCTCTAGGTTGGTGGATTCACATCACAGATTCATCAACATTAGATCCTCTGGAGAATTGGCTACTCACAAATAACTTAGTAATAGTTGTAATAGTTGTTTAATTGTATTGTTCTACTGCTAGCTAGAGGTAGATACGTTTGATAGACCACTTTATTAAAAAAAAAGTCACATCTACAGTAGTTTTTCAAGTGTGGTAACGCTATATTGTTAAACCCTCCCTCAAAAGGTGGAAAACCCTGATGCACTTTTACTTCCTAGCTTGCATGCTAGCACGGCTAATATTGCCATTATGAAATGATCAAATCATTTTCAAATAAAACATTCCTTTGTACGTTTGCGGTCGACTTCGTGAAATTACATAGTGGCCGTAGGAAAACGTGAGGAAGAAAGTTACTTCCATCTTTGGGGTGCAGCTGCGCCCCCCGGTGGGACGTTTGAGCCTTCTCCGTTTTTTTTGCCAGTTGTTCAAATTTAAACAAATTGAATATCAGTATAAACCCATATCACTTGAACATTATTTCCAGCATTTGGTCTGGAGTCTATAAAAGCTGGGCGCTGAACACACACCCTCCTGTTAGAGGGGAACGAGGTCTTTAGCAGACAACGCTTCGGCCATAAGTCACTTCTGTCAGACAGGAGGAAAATCAAAACCCTCTGTCACAGCCAGACAGTTGGCTCAGTGAAAGGGCTTCTGCTGCACACACACTTTGGCTTGCCATCTTTCACACACACACACACACACACACACACACTCGCGCGCACACACACACACACTCAGTCAGTGACCTAGAACAAGTTCGTCCCTCCTTATTCTTCATCTCTCGGTGAGGGTGAATGTGTGTACCTCAGTATGTGGGTCTGCATGCATGTACATTCACATTCGTGCATGTTATTGTGTGTGTGTGTGTGTGTGTGTGTGTGTGTGTGTGTCTTCTCCCCCAGTTCAGTACTAATGAGGCAGGTGACAGTGTGGGTCTGAGCGATGGAACAGAGTGTCAGCAGGCCTACTGGCTGCCGGCTGGCTGTGCATGGTGGAGAGGACACCAGCAAACAAAACAAGGAGGGATACAGGGTGGTGACGAGGGAGAGCGAGATGGAGAAGGAGAGTTGCTTTCAAGCGCTGTCAGAAACAGGGTGTGGCCAGTATGGGTTTTAAACCGATACTGGTAGTTTTGGATTGAAGCTGCTGATAGCCGGTATTCCAGATATTCCAAGAAATTCCAAGGATTCAGTGTTTCCCCCAGAATTTGATTCTTTGCAGGATGGAAACAGCATTTAGACCATTATGGGACACTAAAACCATTATGGGACACTAAAACTCTCCACTGAAACCCTGCGAATGAGAAGCTGTTCTCCCATTCAGCCATTTATTGGTTTTCCATACGTCCTTTTCCCATTCAGGGTCACAGGGATGCCGGAGCTTATCCCAGCATGCACTGGTCAGAAGGCAGAGGAAAGCCCTGGACAGGTCGCCGGTCCATCCCAGGTAGACAAACACACTCACATTTCCGCATGTCTTTGGATGCCTTCAAAGCAAGTGAAACAAGGGATGAGATGAAGCCGACTGTTTCCAGTGCCGAGGGAGGAAAGAGGAAAATTGTTTAATCAAGTGTCATTTTCTCGATGCTAGTCGAGTGAGCTGCCTTATTCGAGACGCTGAAACAAGCGGAGCCGCGTAGAAAACGAGTGAAATCATCTCAGTGGATGTTTTCACTTTTTTTTTTTCAAGTCGTATTTTCAAAACCTGACAATGAGACTAAAGCACGTGTTCAACGGGACTGATCCCAGGCCTGCCGCGACACGAGCCGGAGATACAGCAATGCATTTCTGCACTTGGCAAAAAGAGTCTGGCTCAAACTTCTTTATCTTGTCCCGCTGTTATCTGTCAACGCGTTTAAAAAAAAAAACTCACAAAATTGACCATGAGCTGGGAGCTGGAAGTGCCAATAAAAGAATGGATGAGTAAGTAGATGGATTGGCTGCAGTTTGATATGTTGGAATTGTACAGGAAGGATATTGATGATATATGAGCCTTATCTGCAAATAGACAGGTTTTAGCTCTGGAATGTATTCTCACCACTGACACACACACACACACACACACACGTCTCTCTGTTCACACTCTCTGTTGGGTACCATCATTATCCTCATATCTATAAATATCAGACTCTTTTTTTTTTCTCTCCCTCCATCTCTTTTTGCTCTTTTTTTTCTGGGTCACCTGCTCGGCTCAGCCCTGACTGCGCTTTTCCAGCTGAGTTACATTCACAGTTTAGTGGAGAGGAGGGGGGGAGAATACACACACACACACACACACACACACACAGTTTTGAGGCATTGTTCCAGTGGATCCACTTCCATGCTGAATGGATTATCACACTCAGTAAAAAGCTGACATAAATAATGTGCGGATACGTATGCAGAATGTTACCTTTTTATGAAGACAACATTATAAGCTGCAGAGGAGAAATATGCTGGCTATAAATGGAATGACGACTGTATGACCACGCTTTAATCCATTCCCACTGGAGATCAACGCCTGTGTGGATGTCTCTAACCGAAGTATCTGAGGGGAAACGAGATGTGGGCGAGGGCACGACGGGGGATGAACCGCCACGAGATTGCAGTCTGGAGACGTTTAAGCGTTTGCACTGGACGCTAAACGATGAAATCTCCAGAGTCGAGTGTTTTTCGGTGCACAATTACCGACGTGTGAAAAACGGCACAGAGCGGTTGATACAAGAGGAGCCGTTTCGTCAACTTGAAAGTGAGAAGTGCATCGATGTTGGCAACTTCACACTATTTTTTTTTTTTTGTGTGAGAGAAATTCACAAATGCAGTGTAGCCACCATTAACAACCCACCATTGTGCATCCATCCTGATGCTGCAGCCACCGTACACATTTTAAATCATTAGAGTCAAGTCAGCATTTCACAAACCTAGCGTCTCCAAAATGAGTGTTTTCTTGCACCTTCTGGCATCTAAAAATAGAAGACATTATGAATCTGTGAATCCATGCAGCAGTGGTGCAGTAAAATATGAGACCTCCACAATAAAAGCCTTCAAATTGTAATTACTGCCCATAATGTAGGACTGATTTTGTGTAATTTCACAGCGGCGGGAAAAAAGCAGGACAGCCCGGTGAACAGCTTTCACCCGGGGCTCTTCCTCTCCCCCCCAGAGGTGTGAAGTGAGAGGCTCGAAGCCCCTCTGATCACAAGATAAAGGCAAAACAACAGAATTAGCACTTCAAACAACAAGGCGTTGGTCTAAAAAAAAATATGAAAAAACACACACTTCATATCCGCCAGGGTCAGAGTAAACACAGCCTGTAGAGTCACTGCCATTTTAATGGGATATTAGCCTGGGTGGAGGGGGAGAAACAGCGAGAGATAGGGGAGAGGAGAAGGACAAACACCCACTGCTACTTCTAGTGGTTGTGTGTGTGTGTGTGTGTGTGTGTGTGTGTGTGTGTGTGTGTGTGTGTGTGTGTGTGTTTGTGTGAGTTCAAGTGTGTGTGTGTTTACCCACTTGATTGCTTGTCTTTGGGATGCAGAGGGGGAGCCATGGCAGACAGATGGCAATATGCATTCATTTTGTCTATTTTTTTGGCTCTACTTCAAATCTTATGAGGACTGAATAAGAGGGCATGGCCTCACACAGCCACTATTAACACTTTTTTTTTTTTTTCAATATATATATATATTTTTTTTGCACATGCTCAATTGTCTACTATTTTACACTTGAGCTACTGGGCTGCTGACAGTCCTGAGCATCACCCAGTGAGTAAGCAAGTGGGGATTCAGGACACAATGCATGGAAAAAATACACATCTTGACACGTCCTTTAGTCTAGTATTGTGTCTTAAAATCTTAGTTTATATTTAAGTGGCTTTCTGATTTGCCTTATTAAAATTTCTCATAGAAAAACAATTGAAACTGTGCTGGAAATAAGTGGTATTATCCCCCTGCCAAAGGTTTTTCACTTTATTATTATTTGAAGTACTGAATATAAGACGGGCTAACTGAGATGGACACGGACCGCCTCACTCCTGTTTATCTACTGTTTATTATGTGTCCATGCCTCTGAATCTGAATCTATCACTTCCTGTTTCTGGCTGGAATCCAACACAGCCACTTTCTGTAGCGAGAAGTCACTACACTACACTATGTCGTAGCCTAAGTGAGTCAGAATATGATCTTGTAGTTTTTATCATTATAACAGACAGAAAAGCAAAAATGGTCAGAAATCGGTTTGGATGCCATATGTAAAAAAATACGTAGTGTTCAGGACCTCTGTCCCCTCCAAGCTGGTAGTTTGGTGAGCATATAACATCTTGTCAGTCATCAGTCGTTGCTTCACTGTTGGTGGGAAACGATATAAGATACAGCGTCTGTCCTGGAGCTCAGGGTTTAGTGAATTCCTCGTCTTTGTCATTTTTAAGGGTCGTATTATAAACACGGTCGCAGTTATTTGAGCGACACAATCAGAACATTGTCACATGCTTTTTTTTTTTTACTTGTCTTGGCGGGACTGGGAGCTCGCCCAACTCCTGGTGTACTGTCAGTGACATACTGCACCTGTCATCCAGTATTTTCATTGCACTTAATTGTCCCATTGTTTATCATGACAATGAGTCATTCTTCAACCTCAGGAGTGCCCGTGTACCGAAAATGAGAAGTGACCGTATAAAGCGTGTGTCACAGCAGCGGGTCGGTTTATAGGCCAGGGAGGTTTTTTTTGTTTTTTTTCCCTCCATCTCAGGCTGGAGGGGCTGAAGGATCCAGGTCTGGACCCAGACCCAGAGAGCAGAGATTTATGAGCCATCAGACAGAACCGGGGCACGGCCACAACTCTCCACGTCCACAAATCTACCGCAAGTCGATCAACTGCACAAGGAGAGGAAGGGGGACAAAAAAGGGGGCGGAAGAAAACAGAGAAAGGAAGATATATTCTGATTTAGGACGGGATGGGAAGCGAAGGGTGGATATTTTCCAAAAGGGAGGTTTTGGTGTTTTAGATGGAACATGGCGTCCCTTTCCAACAGGAGATAATAAAAAAAAAAGATAAGGGAGGATGAAATGATGAAAAGAGATGTGGGGGCGGAGTTACTCAGGTACCTTAGGCTGGGGTCACCCTAGAAGACTTTTAAAAGACTTTTATTTTGAAAAAGCATTACATCATGCATAATATGGATTTCACCTGTTGTTGTTTTTTTGTCTCTCAATTGTAAATATACTGACATTAGATGATCCATGCTAAAACTGAGATCATCCTGCTGAGTCTTCATAGGTCACCGACGACAGAACATCTAATTTTGCAGAAACTCGGAAAAATTCACCCCAAAAAAACAGCCATTGGCAACGTAGCTTTCATTTCTGGTCACATCGTCCACAGATAACTTGCCAAATGTCCCGTTGAGATATTTCCAGCAGCTACGATGGTTTCATTGATCTACAACATGAACGGTAAACGTCAGGTTTTGGTGTCAGCCCCTCAGAAGGTCTCTCTCTCTAGACTGACGTTCTGTCATGGATCCTGGCAGCAGTTCTCCCTCATACCTCCCTGTCTCCGCCCACTGACCTGGTTTCCCCCCTCCTGCTTGTCACCTGTTCCTGCCCAGCCTATCAGAGGAGTCACTCAATTCCAGCCTCCACACCTGAATGCAATCTGTAATCAGCATTTAGTATAAATAGAGACCTGTCACCACGACTCAATAGCCTGAGTATCAGACCTGTTATTTGCCAACCTGCTTTAGAACCCGTGCCTGTTTTCTCCTGACTGCTGTTTTTGGTACCTAAGCCCTGTTACCTGTTCGGTATTGACCTACGTTTTGGATCTCACACTAATAAATTGGTGTTTAACTTTGACTAGCGTGTCTGTTCTTCCACGTTCAACAATCATACAGGAAGAAATCCATCGGCGAGGAGGAGGAGATACCAATTTCTCCACCAGCAGTAGCCAAGATAGACCATGTGAACATTTATAAGCTATGGGGTAAACAGAAAAGTCAGACTATTTTTATGCTTTCATTCTCGCGTCCATCGTCTCCTGTGCCGTTTCCATGGAGACGCCGCGTTTCCAAGCCCGACACGTTTATTCGCTCATAAACGTGGCGACACACTCGCCCGTAGAGGTAATAGAAACCAAACGATTCAGCTGTTTTAACTCTTGTTCGGAGCGCTTTTCAAAAGCGGGCTCCTAAAAGATGGAAGGAGCAGTTAGTCTTCGATTATCCTTTCAGGTTGTTAGGGGAAAGCAACAACGGGACTATTAATCGAAAATGTCAGGCGGATGGCATTTGCCGAACACGTGAAAAGGAAATGCAGAGATGCTTCAACTTCTATTGACTGCCTAACCATGAACATTAAAAATATTAATGATAATATTACAAAAATATGAGGAAAAAGAGAGTGAAAAGATGTCAAAGGCATACTGGGAAATGTGCCTCATCACTTATTGCAGTGGATGAGGCAGGTTGAGGGAAAGTGAGTACACCAAAAAAGTAAATTACAACACTACAACGCTTTGAACACAGAATGATGATATATATATATATCTATAACAGTGTAAGAGGATCTGAGGGTGAATCTTTTCATTTAATACAACTTGCATTAGTATGAGGCTAGCGATAAACATCAAGCAGGTTTGTGGTCAGGGTGGCCTGGATCAGTGTGCCAGTCAATCAGTGCGGTTCAGTTGGATCCTGCAAACCCCCGGGCAGCTGCACGCCGTATCATAAGTATGGGACTGACTGAGTGGCTCCGGGGGGGCGCTGATTTGGGGGTTTGAAAAAAAGTGAGTGTGTGTCGGCGGCGGCGGGGGTCGTGGGGTCTCGTTACGTGGGTCTGGAGTAGCGGTCGGGCTGGTCATCAGCATGGAGGGCCTCTTTAGAGTCGCTCCCGTCTCAACCACCTCGCACTGATGAGAGAGAATTGACGCTCCGCGGCTTACTGATTTTTGACTAATCAGGAGTGTTTTTTTTCCCTTTCTACAAACTGTTTCAGTTCAGCTGCTGTCTCTCTCTCTCTCTCTCTCTCTCGCTCTCACCTCTTAAACGTCTACAAGCATCGCCTCCTCCGGGGCCTCTTCTTCTTCTTCTTCTTCCTGGCCAGTAAATGTCTTAGTTTCCTTTCCAGTCGGAAACTCTAATAAAAATGATTTGGAAAGCCTGGATCCGTTCCAAACCGATCGCTCCCTGCCTCTCCTAGGCCCTCGTCAAGATCTATTCATGCAGAAGGGGAGATAAGAAGGTAGGAAGTAGCGCTGTGGGCAGGAGGCAGGGATAGAGAGGAGTGTGTTTAGGCCTTTTTAACAAAGAGAGAATACAGAATATGAAAAGTGAGTTGCATCTCGTGCAGACAAGTTGCGTTAGACGACTCGAGATGTCGTGAACTCATCTCCAGGCCGGCCACGTGGCGGCACGCCGAGCGCCGGCCCCATCTGCATGTGCGTCTGCACCGCGTCGCCGCCGATGAGATTCCCGACGTCCAAGATAAAGGCAAATGAAAAGAGGTAATATAAAAAATCAACATAATCATGTGCATAATCACAGCGTTGGTACAATGCTCTCAGCTGGAGCTTCATAACGGAGGTATGAGATGGGCTTTATTGCATTAATCATGTAAACGTTGCTCTTGTGATTAAAGCAGAACTGCTGTTTATTGCTTGTAATTGTATTCGGGTCGGGCGACGCTCCCAGGAATACCACGCGCAGCATCAATATTTGATGAACTGACTCTGGATCGGTTCCCCTTTTATGTTGATCCGGGCCCGCGGTATTGGAGCTGACCTCAGAGCAGCACTCATTTCTCCCCACAATACTTCACAGGATCGCATTTGAATACCCACGTCAAAATTGTTTGCTCGCAATATGCTTTTTTTTTTTTTTTCCACACCCTATTTTTATCAGCAAATCCAATATGGGGCCTGGAAACCATGTGCATGCATAAAGAATACCAACCATATGATCGCTCCAGCAAGGGAGGGGGGGATGGAGAGAACGAGGGAAGAAAGAGACAGTACCCGGGTTTACTCGTTAAAGCTTTAAAAGCACTTTCATCCTGTGATAGAAAACCGAGGGATGGACGGAGGAGCGTCTGTGAAGAGACAGATGTATTTTCCACCGTCTTTTCTTGACCTCACTCAACAAAAACAGACAGGCCTGAACAAGTAGTAAGCCGTCTATATGTGTTTCACCCTCTCTCTCTCTCTCTCTCTCTCTCTCTCTCTCTGTCTCTCCTGTTGATTCCAAGTGCAACACAAGCCTCCTTTAGCGTCCTGGCGGCGGTGTTGGAGGGAGTTTAGCAGCCCCCGCCAGATCCCCCTAAATGTTTGGAGGATATAAACTTCAAAAGATTGGGTTTTATCGCCGCAGCTCAATGCAGCTTTATTGCCGTGTCTGAAACATCCGAGGGCCTCGTCCGACCTCTCTCTCTCTCTCTCTCTCTCTCTCTCTCTCTCTCTCTCTCTCTGCTTTCCTGTGACGTCCAATGCGCTGGATGGGCGAGTGGCTTCGCTGAATAGATTCAAATGCGCGGTAAACACATGTTAAAGGCTCGAGGCGTCTTCCTCCCAGATGATCCGGCCACGTGAGCATCCTGGAAAATATAACGACCTCGTGAAGTGCGTAAATATAGCCGGACAGAATCGCAGCAGGGGTTCTGGCCCGATGCGTTCATGCGTCGTGTTGTTTGACGCGTTAAAGCAGCAACACGTGTGACAGAAGATGCTGTTGGTGCAGCCTGTCATCTGGGTGAGTATTGACGGTTTTGGCCATGCGACTATGCAGCGTCCGTCCGATGCGAAAGCGGAGTTGGCATTTCTCTCCGTGCCTCTCTGACCCGGGGGGTCCTGACAGCTCGGCTTTGGATTCCCTCCTCCTCCTCCTCCTCCTCCTCCTCCTCTTCCTCCTCTACTTCTTCCCCAGTGAACACACAGCTCTGTTCCTGCAGGGTTAGACCAACATATCCAGCCGATATTGGCCTTTTATCACCAATCATATATGAGCCAGTCATTGTGGTTAGATTACAAAATTATTGGATATTTGAAATTGTACAAATTTTTTGGCATGAAATATCGGCACCAAATATCAAAATATCAGCTATCCATCAGTATCCGTCGCCCCCATATTGTTTTTACTCCTGATTTTGTAAACTCTGTGATTTATTTAACATCGTGGCTCTGAACACTAGGATATACTCCAGAGGGGAAAGGGGGAGGGAAGGTAGTAGTACGGAAGGAATGAGAAGAGTAGGGAAGGAAGGAAGGAGGGGGGGAGGAAGGGAGGGAAGGAAGGAGGAAAGGGTGGGAGGGGTGGTGGGGTTGGAGGCGGCTCCGAAGATTCCTCAACAATGAGAAACAGATGACCGTGTTCCTTGAGTTACAGCGTGTGTGTGTGTGTGTGTGTGTGTGTGTGTGTGCGTGTGTTTGTACTTTTGCAATGCGTGTGCATGCGCGCCTGTGTGTGTGTCATGTGTTTTCTCAAAACTTTATTGCTCACACGTTGCGATGACCGAAGCTGCACTCTGGCAGAGCGACGGCGAGATATTCAAAAGGGTTTTTTGTTTTTTTCCTCCATGCAGTCAGATTTGTTTTTCAAAACTTTCCCTCCCCCTCCCTCCCTCCCTCCCTCCCTCATCCATCCCCCCCTTCATCCATCCCTCCCTCTCTTCCCTTGCTTGGCCCTGCAGCGGGTTGCACAGAGGTGAGTGTGTGTGGGATGGCGTTGCTGTGGGACTGATAGGGAAGCAACCGTTTTCTCCGGCCAGTAAAACCAGCTCACGGTTTGTCAGGAGTTGGATACCAAGTGTTATAAAACCACGTCTTGGCAGGCTCTCGTCTCTCCCACCCACCGGACAAAACCAAGGAATCATAGTCTGCTGAACCAACCCGTGCACCAGCGATGACTGCTACCGCTGCTGTTCACTTAGTTAGGAGTTGTCTACCACCTCCTACTCCGTGAACCGCCCCGTGGCAAGCGTATGTTCGTGAGCTAGCTTAGGGTGAGCTAGCGGTCGAGGCTAACGGGCACAGCCACTTTGCATCGCTCAAAAAAAAAAAAAAAAGTGAAAAACAAAATGCCATTAAATTTCGTCACATTTTTTGCTCATGTTCATGTTGTCGTCTTGTTGTCATGGCGGCGATGAACGGTTTCCGTCATCGTAATGAGCGCTGGTGTGTTTGACGCCTCTGACTCACTGTCATTTCCACTCTGGACTCCGGGTGAACCTCGGCAAGGCCTGCCTGTGCCTGACAAAGAATTCTGCTCTCTCTCTCTCTTATTCTCTCTCTTTGTCTCTCTCCCTCGCTCTCTTGCCTTCTCTCTGTGACACACACACACACACACACACACACAGTTGTACTGCGTTGCCGCAGTGTGATGTGTGAGACTTTGACATGTCGCTGTGTCACAGTGTACCAGAAACAGTACAATACAAAAACTCACTCTCTCTCACACACACATTAATCTTTGACCCCGCCCGACCACCACCGCCACACACACACACACGCTGAGGTAGACATGTTTCATCAAGCCAGCGCAATCTGCCCCCCGGTCAGCCCCCCCGAAGCAGCCTGGGAAATGGAGTGTTAGCTTGAGATGACCTCTGCACCGCCGCCAAGCTGAGACCGACGTCTCTGAACGGACGCCGCCGCCGCCGGAGCTAAGAAAACAACGTTTTGGGGGGGGGGCGTGCATCTGGTGGTACAGACATTGTAGAAATAGATATCAAAATGTACGGGAGGGGAGACAGGTGCAGACACACACACACACACACACGTATAGGGGGGGAGGGCAGGTATTGGCGGCTGTGCCCTGGAGGTGATGGTCCACAGATGGGGTTGGAGATTGTTTCCTGTTTGTGTTGAAACCTCAGGGCTTTAATTGGCTGCTTTGTTGACCTCTGACCTTTTACCACAAATGACCACTGCACCTGAGAGGGAGAGAAAGCGAGAGAGAGAGAGATTTCCCATTGGGAATTATGTAACAAAAGCAACTAAAGGATTCCTGGCTGACTCCTGTTGTAGGATCAATGGTCAGGCCATCGGTGAAAAGAGACTTTCACCACCGCTGACATGTTGGGACGCTGATGGAGGTTTGGCTATGATGGATGTGCACAACCTGTCAGAACAGTATGCTCATATCTTATATATTAACAGACCTCACCTCTGATGTGATGCAGGTTGATTACTGTAGATCAATACTGCTCTGAACCTGAACTGATTCCTTGATTTCAGTGGAGAGTTTTAGTGTCCCGTGGTCTGAATGCTGCTTCAGAGGCTTTTCACCACAACTCTGGAGGAAACAGTGAGTACTTGAATTGTTTTTCACATTTTTTTGGTGTGAAAATTGACCCCGTTTAAAGCTGCTTCAGTCACAAAATATATCGGTATCAGTATCGGCCAGTAAAACCCACTCACGTCGAACCCTGGTTTAGAGCGCCTTATTATATTTATGGTGCGAGTGAATCTGTGTGCTGCATAATGCCTTTTTTTAAGCTATTCACACAGCGAAGAGAGATGGGAAGGAAATTGGTTGAACTGCGTGAAACAGAGATGGAAGGACGGGGGGAGGGAGATGGAAAGGTGGAAACGAGTGGGAGTGAGAGACACTGTGAAATACAGGGGGGGGGGGGAGGAAACGGGAGAGCGAGATAGCGAGAGTAAATATATTCATGCGGCGAGCGCTGAGGCCGGCGCCGTCTGGCAGAGCACCAGAGAGGAAGTGAGAGTGAGGGCACTTCCTGTTGAAGCGCTGCTCTCTGCTCTCCTAACCCCCTCAACATAACGGAACGCAACCTTTTCGGAGAGAGGTTGCGCAATGGCAGTTTCAGTCCAGCTCCCCTGCACATGAAGGCACTTTGAGGGCAGATGTAGGTTCAGTGGCATTTCACAATAAGAGACGTTTCATTTCAAAATGCTTTTATTCCATTTCGGGGAAACATTGCTCTGTATTTAAAGGTGCTACAGGAAGCATTTGAACATTAACACATTTGAGACATTAGTGTACATTACTGTGGACAAATGAGACCATCCTGAGAAGACATTTACATTGTTTGCCTGGTCGGATTTAGAGGGAAATCTGCTGGGTTGCTTTACGGCACAAAACAGGAAGAGGGCGCTGTTCTTCCTGTGCAAACTAGCTAAAGCTTTCAGAGTTCCCAGGGTATAACAATACATTTGACTATGATATATTGATGTTAAAGATGCTACATGTAGGTCGGGGGGTGGTAGAGGAGCAGGCTTGTGACCAGAAGGTCTCCGGTTTCAAACCCCCGGACCCGGCGGTAAAGTGAGTAACGCTCCGCCCTCCCTCCACCATCAAGATGCCGTTGAGCAAAGCACCGCCTCCATTCTCATCTCCTTCTCAAATCTCATCTCTGATCTCAATTTGTCCTCAACCCCCCCCCCCCCCCCCCCCATCCCTCAAACTCACCCAATCACCCCTGCCCCCTTTGGCCTCCCCTCAATAACCCCTCCTCACCCAATCTTCCATCCCCTCCATGCCCCTCTCAGGTGATCATTACCTATCGATCGGCGGTTCAACGCAATCATTTGGTCAATGCTCTAATTGCGTTTTCTCTCTGTGTGGGCCGCACGGGGAGGGGATCGATCATCGGCTAATGAGAGGGGGGGGGGGGGTGGATGGGGGGGGGCTGGGAAAAACAGAAATAAGCGAGAGAACAAGCGAAGAGCCAATTGTTACAGGAGGAGGAGGCTACTGTACACAACCCTCCTCCATTAAATGGTCTCGTCGCTATCATTCCTACAGCTTGGCTTCATTATAACCCACACAGTATTGACCCTAAGTCAGACCTATCAATACCCCCCCTACACACACACACACACACACACACACAGATTTATGTGGACGGTCCAAAGCGGCGCCGCTTTGCGAGTAAAAGTTGATGAAGCGATGAAATGTGGTGCAATTTGTAGAAAATGTGTCGTATTGCAACATTACAGGATAGCCGCAGATGATGAAATTAAATGCTTGTTTCTCCTCCGCTGTCCCTGCCTCATCCTCTCGTTTTCCTGTTCTCTCTTTCTCTTCCTCTCTCTCTCTCCCTTCCTCTCGAGCGCTCTCAGTGAGCGAGTGGGCTGCATATTGATTTTTCAGTGTTGAACTTGCGTGGCTCTCTCTCTCTCTCTCTCTCTCTCTCTCTCTCCCTTTCGCCCCCACAGACACAAACTGACGGAGAAGTTGATTAGGAGCAGCTCTAAATATATCCTCCTCCTACTCCTCCTCCTCTTCTTCTTCTTCTTCTTCTTCTCTTTCCTCTGTCTCGCTCACCCACTCGCTCTCCCACATTCGCTCCGTCGCCACATTTTTTTCTCCCACCGATTTTGCCTGGACGCTGCTCTGCCAATCGCTTTCCTCTTCCTCTCTCCGTTTCCTTTCCGTTCTGTCTGCTCATATCATTTGTCAACAATAAATAAATAAATAAATAAAGCACCGACACAGTGGGTACTGTCAATATAGGCTGAATTGGCTGGAAATCGTGCAGTAATTTGACAAATTTAGGAATGATTTTCAGTGTAATGTCCCTTTACTGAACCCTGGGGGAAATAAACAGTATTTCTTTGTGGTTGGGCAAGTGCACACACACACACACACACACACACACACACTATGCCTCTTCACCTGGATAAACCACACACACACACACACACATGCATCCATGCAACCCGCACGCTCGCTCACACGCCACGCGTATCGCAGTAACACACCTTCCCCGGTGTGAATGGAGATGAGCTGCGATGGGGCTATAGATATGCAGCGTCCAGATGGGAGAGGGAATCGCTGTTTGTTCTGCGTCTACGGCGGCCATGCTGGAGGTAAACAGGAGATACCGAGGCGCCACCGCACACACCGTTTAGGCCAGCTGCAATTTAGCACACCGATTGTGGCGCGGGAAACAAACAAACCAATGTGTTTACCGCGCCGCTCTCCTGGGCGTGTGTGTGTGTGTGTGTGTTAGTGTGTGTGTGTGTGTGTGTGTGCGTGTGTCCCTCGCTCACCCCCGATTTAAATCTCATTTTCCTTCTCTTGGCTGTATCCGCTCCGTCCCGAACGCCACGGCTGAGGCTGCAAAGCCGAGCAGCCAACCGTTCCAATCATTGTTTGAAAGGGGGAAGAATCTCATTTGCGGAGCGTTTTTTTTCAGACAATGTGCACGTGGGTGTATGGCTTTAGGCATACTTGACAGGATCAAATGACTTACACAGAAAAGGAAATTCTGTCGTTTATGAAATAATCCCCCTATATTTATTTCATCCACATCCTCTCTCCTCATTTTTTTCCTCTCCCCCGCCCTTAAATGGATTGAAGTAAATGGGGATCTATATTCAGTGGGTGGTGTGAAGATGCTCCGACTTTTGTTTAGATTCGAAATGCACATCACACATGCATGATGACATGAACCTCGAGCTTGTCCTTAGATCCGCCTGATGTTGTCAAATACAGACGCTGGGGAAATAAGGGCTGTTTATGATTCTGATGTTGTTTTGGTTAGTGTGTGTGTGTGTGTGCTGGCGTAACCACGTGGCGACGGCGGCGTCACATGTGCCAGTGAGAGTCTAAACATTATTAATCCCTTGCTGAATAATGGAAAGCGGCGACTTCAAATAGCCCGTTGACAATGCAAGGGAGAGAGTTGAGGGAGAAGCGGCTGACTACGTTGAAACGCCGAGTGTGAATCGAGTGTGAATCCTGGCATGTCGCTCGCTACACTTTTACTGTGTCAGTTCACTGCATCTACCCATCCCTCCTCCGTCTTAAGGCGAGGCACCACGGGGGAATAGGAGGGGAAAAAAAATCCTTTCATCCTATCAGAAATATTCAGATGTTGAATATGGACAGAAACGCTTTCTGGATGGTGGCTTGTATTTATTTTGTTCTCAACATGTTTCTGATTAGAGAACAGTGAATGAAAAATGTGGCATCGGGAGACGTTTTTACTCTGTGGATAAATCAGATCAGAGAGCATTTTCCTGTTTCATTCTGATCAATAACTAAATCGATTTTCTTTAATGGATTACTAACAAGATACGATGTATATGGTGAAAATCTCAAATTATTTCACATAAAATAGCCCTTTACAATAGAAGTAGAAGAGTGGAGAGAGAGCTGTATCTGTTACATTTGGTGGCCATATGTACAAAAGAGACTTCTGAAGAGACTTTTTTGAGTTAATTTGACACAGCTGGTATAAAAATGGATAAATTAACTTTTTAGAGTTGTTTTTGTTTTCATTGTATATTTTATGAAACGACAATAGTGGTAGAAGCAAAATATTACAAGACTGTAATATCTCAAAATAAACCAATCAAGCCAAAATTGTCATTTTCACCTCTGGAGCCTGAATAATCTGTGACATTTTCATATAAATCAATGTACATTTTGCTTCTCTCTATCACTGATCGATGTAACACAATAGTGATTCAACCTCTAGTTCATGAAAGCTTTTCCATTTGCTGTTCTAAACACCCGCTGTCAGGTAGTCAGGAAAGATCCTCTGGCGCACAGGAAGTGATGCGCTTTACGTTTTCCGGTTTGTTTGGAATGAACAGAAGAAGAACCTGGGTAGCTAGCGTGAGCAGCGATAGCCGCCTCAAACTCCACCGAGGAGAAAGACGCCACAGTGCTGGACACGCTGTTTGATTGACAGGTGATCTCTGGGTAGTGCAGTGCAGAAACACCACAGCGTTGAGCAAGACCGAGTAAAACAAAAATGTGGATGACCACTTTAAAAGTTAATTAAAAAGCGAACGGACTTCCCACTCCTCTGTTTCCCAGGCAGACAGGTGTAGACGCGTTGCTAGGCTACATGGACGCTCCTCCACCTACCTCAAGACGTCAGCCCCGCTAACTAATTACAACTGTGCAGCAGAGAACTAAACTGTTTCATCTATCGGCGGTGCATGTGCGCACACGCTCTTGTGTGTGTGTGTGTGTGTGTGTGTGTGTGTGAAAGACAGAAATAGAGATAGAGGAAGAGGAGAGAGATGCTGTCAACTCTCTCCATCCTCCTCCTCCTCCTCCTCCTCCTCCTCCTCTGTGAAGCAGATGTCCAATTGAGTCTATTTAAAGCCAGCCTGTGCAGTGTGGCTGCTGATGCTGAGAGCGCCAGGCTGTGTAGCTTTGCATTACTGTTATGTCTTACCTACGCTATGCTCCACTCATGTTCTCTGCGCACACTTCCACACCAACAAGTCGCCCCGCGCTGCAAAATGCCTGCTGGAATTTACTGTAAAACACAAAACACGCCATTTATCATGTTTTACCTTCAGTTCGTGCGGTCCTCAGCAGGATGAGAAGATTCTGGGTACATTTTTAAAAAACAAAACAGCTAAAAACACGTTTTTCTTAGTTCCTGGAAAGTTGGCATTTTTGGAGATACAAGGTTTTCACCCAACAAGAGTGATATAACACCTTTCATTGTGATTATGAGTATTGTTTACAATCATCTGACAATAACTGACAGTGCAGTATGGTCTTACTATTCCACCAACCAAGCTGAAAATGAAACGGTAATAGTTGTGTGATACCGGTCGCTATCTGTGACTGAGCGATGACTAATATCATCGCCCTGAAAATAACAAATGACTTGTGCTGTTACTATGATGGCTTTGGCAGGGACTTCAATACAACTCCAATACAACCTTGTTGTCC
Source organism: Hoplostethus atlanticus (assembly GCA_034670405.1). Taxonomy (NCBI): domain Eukaryota; kingdom Metazoa; phylum Chordata; class Actinopteri; order Trachichthyiformes; family Trachichthyidae; genus Hoplostethus; species Hoplostethus atlanticus. The sequence continues at coordinate 3,092,230 of JAXDDX010000013.1, forward strand.
CAGACAATTATCTGAAACAGACACAGTTCTGACACCTTGTTTTGTTTGGGGTTTTTTTTCCACAAGGTCTCATCTGGTTTGTCCCAATGAGCAAACAGAGAGAGGTGCTTCGAATAGGTGGGATTTGGCCTTGCCTTGTCACTCCGTGCCAGGGTGACGCATCTGCTGCCATATCGAGGGGAGAGGGCGGTGGGGGGGGAAGAAAGTTTGCAGTCATCAACAGGATGCGGTAGTGTCAGACAGGAAGTCGGCGCCGACGGGTATTTGGAGAGAGCGAGACGCTCTCTGCAGCGCTGATCTGACGTTGTGAAATGCACAACCGTCTGAAACCGGCCTCACAAGACAGATCACACGTCACTAAGCAACGTTTGCCCAGAACATTTGTATATCGTATGAAAACGTCAGGTACCCTTGATTCGTACTTTACCTACTATCACTAAACCACTGTGATAACTCCGGTTAAGGTTAGGAGACTAAAACATTCGATCATGGTTACATAAGAAAAACCTTTGCTGAAATTTTAAACTTCACACACACACAGCAGAGTTGTCGGATCTAGGTCTAAACATGAAATTATTCATTTTCATTGAAGAGACACTCCTGACAGGACGTGGTGGCGTTTGCCTTCCACTACATTTCAGGCTCAGCCCTCTAAGGGGAAAATTAATTTTGAAGTTAAAAAATGAAGGTAATTGATGACTTTACTAATGATTGTATAACACATTTACCCGCTGATGAAGTGGTAAATAAAAGTACTAATAAATAAAAGCCGATCCTCATATAAAGCACATCAGTTTGATTATGAGTATTATGTCACACACTGCAAAATATCCATCTTACCAGGCCATTTCAAATCAACTTGTTTCAAGAATTTTCTCAACTCGGGTGTCATTTTTTTGATGAGTGGAGTGATCTGGCTTTTCTGCAGTTTCCAGAACATTCCTATACAAACAAAAGAGAAACTGCATTTGGAAACAAAGTGGGCCCCCCCCTCCTCTTCCTCCATTGGCCATTTTATTTTACTTGTTTTAAGAAGAATGATATTTACAAATTCAAGAAAAGAATACATTATTTGTGAAGATGGACGTTTTCTGCATTGTAAAGGATTTACAGAGCTCCAGCCTTCAAAAGGGGGGTAAACTCTATTCCCCCCCCCCCCCCCCCCCCCCCCAAATAAAAAGCTGGGTAAAATGAGTTTCCGAGGTGGGGGGTTCAACCTCCTCTACTGTACATCCCTGCATTTCCACTACCGTTCCCATGCAATAAGGGGGCAGGGAAAGGTTGGAGACGCGTCTGCAGAGCGCAGGCTTTGCACAGGAGGGGGCGGAGGGAGAGAGAGAAAGAGAGAGCGAGCGAGAGAGAGAGAGAGAGCGCGAGCGAGCTGTGACAGCGCTCATCACCCACTGAACAACCAGGACGGGTTGCATCCGAGCAATTGCTGTCATTCGCAGACGGAGTTACAGCCTTTGCGCCGCTTTTTCTTTCGATCTTTCTATCGCACCCCCTCCCTCTCCCGCTGCTGCCCAGCCAGTCGACCATGGTTTCTATAATTTCAGACCTGGACCCACTGAAAAGCTGGAACGTGTTAAGGTAAGCGACCGGTCAGTTTCTCCACAGCCATCGCCATTGTGAGTGAAGTGATAGGAAGAGGGGGGGAAATAGAGAGAGAGAGAGAGAGAGAGAGAGAGAGAGAGAGAGAGAGAGAGAGAGAAAGAAAGAGAGAGAAAGAGAGAAGTGCAGTGGTTTGGTAAAAAAAAAAAAAAAAAGAGGAAAAAAAAGGGTGGGACGCTGCGCAGAGAGAAGGTCGCCGCTTTCCGAACACCGGTATTGTCCCCGCGGTGCGTAATTACGCACGGATTGCGCCATTCGGGCAGAATTTGTGCCGTCGAGTCCCGGGAAGACTCCGCGCGAGGACAGCGATCTTTTACTTTCTTAGTTCGTCTCCATCTCCTCCTCTTTTTTTTTTTTTTTCTCTCTTTTTTTTTTCTTTTCTGTCACGGGTCTGACGCATGCAAGCTGTTCTGTTCTCAGCTCGCACATCTCATTAACCCCTGTGCTGCTCGCGCGGGGCCACCGGCTCCTCCAACTTCGTCCATATTTTTCCAGTGTATGAGTAAGAGTAACACTCGTTTATCACCACCACCATCATCATCATCACCCCCCCCACTCCCCTCCCTCCTCCCCCCCACCACCTCCTTCCCTCCCCTGGTCCCTCTACATACTGAAAGAGTCCCGCTGCCAGAAGGAGAAGTCCGCCCCTCCAGGAATGTATCTTGAAACAGTTACTCATGGCTGATTGCCTGTAACAGAGCGCATTTAGGGAACATACCATTTTTATTTCCACCCCCCCCCCCCCACACACTTCTTATCTCCTGCACTGCAAAACATGTGTTCTAGCAACAGAACCATTTACTTCTTGGCACAAACGTCCTATTTGATTGACTGAGGCTTCCATAGACTGCAGGTCAAAGGTGAAACTCTTCACTCAGGTTTCTGAATGAGGACTCTCTCTCTCTCTCTTCTTTTTGTTCTTTTGTCGTCCCCCCCCGCTGTTAGACTCGGGACACGGGGGCTATCTCGGACCTGCGAATCACGCTGAATACATCCGCTGTCATGGAGCATTTCAGTGGAAAAGCCTATGAATTTAAAAGCTGAGATTTAAAAGGCCTTGTCCCTGAATATTTCAGCCATTTGATAAATAAGTCATTATTCCCTCGACAGACTCCTCGGCAGCGGGGACCATCTCAAATTCTATTTTAGAAATGAGAGAG